>QEPC01001091.1:100426-118376 GCA_003113815.1 Sphenodon punctatus
GCAGCCAAATGCCTGTCCACACAAACTACTTTCCAGCAGCAGCAGGCAGCAGCAGTGAAACAGTGGACCATTTAAAAAGAGAGAGAGTAGTCACGACCAGTGGAACCACAAATTTACAAAATGGCCTCTCTACTCATGCTGGGAGAGGAGAAGGAAAGCAGCAATGCATTCATTGATGCATTGCTGCTGCTTTCCTTCACCCCTCCCAAGCATGAGTAGAGAGGCCATTTTGTCATCATGCAAACACAGAGCAACACGCTCCCCCTCAAATCCCCCCAGTCTGTCCCCACAACATTCTCCCCCCCCAAAAAAATTCCCCCATTCCCCAGTCTCGCACACCCTCCCCCCCTTACATCCCAGGCCCCCAGTCTCTCTCCCGCCAGCGTTTACTCACACACACACCCTTCCCCAGTCTCTCCCCAGGCTGGGGGCCTGGGATGGAAGGGGTGTGTGTGTGTGCGAGACTGGGGAATGGGGGGATGGGAGGGGAAGGATGGAATTCAAGTCTCAGGCACCTCTTTCCTGGCGGCCTCCCAGAGAAAAGAGCTTGAGAGGACAATGGGGAGATGATGGAATTACAAGAAACTAAGTGGAATGAGAAGCAAGAGAGCATCTTTCCTTCTTTCTGCACCTAAACACTGGGAGGCGTGATGTGTGTCAGTGCAGGAGGGGGCAGAGTTTATTCACTGAAGGGCAGTGCTTGTTGACCAAAGGAGCGTGGCTTGTCCCTCATTGGCCGCTCCCAATTTTGAGAGGTATGTTACAGTAAGGGTGCACTGTAGGTTTAATCAAGATCCTAAAACAGGTTGCATTAAAATATCATTAAACTTTGAGAATTTATTGGTGTTTAACTTATGTGTAACCACAGTTGGAATTAATCATAAAACTAATAACTCATGAATATTCAACTCAATCTCAAGATGGGACAAAATCAATATTTCCCAGATTGGTTTAGCAAGCTTTATTTCTAGGTGCACGTCAGTCACAGGTAGTACAATCCTTACATAATTCATTACATTAGAAATCTGTACTCAAAATGTGTTACTGAAATTAGCACATGTTGTCCTCTATTGGACAGTCATTTCTGCAGGAACTGTCAAGAAATTAAATTCTGCATGGTCACACAGAAGTGATACTAAACGACAATTTACGTACAATACATTCTGATTATATACATTAAATCCCATCAACCTGAATGACTGGTTCATAATTATTGCATTTAGACTTTTTTTTAAGTTTAATGCAGCCATCCTGTCCTGTGGGGAGCTCTATCATTATCCCATTACATAATTATACTTAAAGATCATGATTGAAGGAAAACTGCCTCCACCAGCAAGATGGCACAGCAACGCATCCTGGCACTTAGCATTACGCTCGCTTTCCGCAACAACCACTGCAGACTTCAACTTGTAAAACAGGAGGGCGGCATTACAGCCCTTAAATACTGCAGCTTTTCCATCTTGCCACATGGACTATTTGTGGTGCAGACAGAATTAGAGTGGGGGAATGGAGTCAAAGGTGAAACAATGACATCCAGGGTGGATTGATTTAAATCAAGGCAACTCAAATCATTGATTTAAATCAAGAGAAAACACAAATTTAACCATTGATTTAAATCAAGTTTCCCATAGAAATACTTCACAGATATGTCCTAAACAATGGTGCAAATCCAAATCACTAAAACATGTTAATTTACAACTCAACGGAGCATTTAACACCATCTGGAGGTTATACTTTGCATAATTTTTTAGATACTTGATTTTCATTTTTCACTAATTTTAGGAAATAGTACATTATTATTAATTATTATTATTATTATTATGGTTTAATTAATGGATACCTTTGCTCATTATCTGTATCAGGCTACACAGACACAGCGAGTACATTAGGCATGTTAAGAAGTAAATCACACACAAATTAGTCCCTCACCCCATGATCACACATCAACAAACAATTATCCAGTAAGACATTTGCTCATTGCAGCCCTGTGTCTTTGAACATGTGACTTAGTCTGCTATGCTTAGAAACTAAGGGCCCAAAACTTTCAAAAAGCAAGAGCTGGTAGTTACTGGGCAGACTAAAGCCATTTTCAAGCGATGAAAAGGAACTGAATGCCTATGTTTGATTAGTAGGTATAGGTAAATGGTAAATAATAATATTCATAATTTGAGAGAAGTGAGCAAATTGGTTCTTAAAAGGAGCCTTTAAATCTGTGTGATAGAGTCATTAATTCATTTTTAAAAGATTGTAAAACATGCTTGTGCTGAGATTTAATTTTAACCACATTATTTTAAAATGAGAAATTTAGTATTTAAAGTTTTTTTTAAAAATCTAAAAAATCTGATGTAAATTAAACAAAACAGGAATTTTTTATTATTATTATTTTTTAAATCATCGATTACATCATATAGCACTATTCTAGGCACCACAGAATGACCCCTACCACTAGAATGCAACCAAAAGAGAAACTCTTGTGTGTGTGTGTGTGTGTGTGTGTGTGATTTGTCACATGGGGATGAGGCTTTGGGGTAAGGGCTTTTATCTTGTTTTATTTTGTTGCGATTTAGGATTGTGTGTGTTGCCTTGCAAACTCATCCTCAGCCCCTCAGGATAGGGCGAGATAATATATTTTAAAAGTAAGTAAATAAATACTTTGTTTCCAAATTTGCAGCACAGCAACTTTTAGACAATGGTTTTCTTCCATTCCTAGAGTCAATGTAGTTTCCTCTGTAAAACAGGGCTGTAGAAGTATGTACTGTATCATGGGTGTAATTCTAGGGAGACACAATATTATGGACAGCAATTGTGGGAGAAGAGGGAAGGTCCGAGGGGCCAGACTGCAACAATTGTGAGGCCCGAGGGACCCTGACTGGCCAATAAGGAAAACACAGCGCAGACGTGTCCCTGCTCTTGGCCGGTCCCAGCAGTGAAAGCTTCAAGGGTGCTAAACCAGGCTCCTGCTGCATTGGGTATGTATGGCTCAATGGGGAGAGCTTCCACTCTGCCCCAGCTAAGCACCAGCCTAGAGCATCCTGGAGTTAGGGTGAACTGGGGGGAGGGGCGCACTTCAGGGAGTGGTAAACTAAGTGCCTGGCACCCACCCTGTGTGGTACGAGCATCTCTGTGCATGGGGGTGGAAGGGGGGGAGAAGAGACCTGGGAAGGGGCAGTGTAGGGATATCAAAAGTGGGATATTCCCTTGATTTTTTGCCCAGAGGTACTTCAGTGATTCAAAGAATTACCACAAACATTTAAGGAGACTATAGGCACTTGTCCATGTTACCCGGGGGAGGGGGGGGAAGACTCCCATGAGGGCAATCATATCTTTATTGTCTTGGGAATTAGCGCAAGTAGAAATTCACGATTCCACTTTTCTTCCATGACAACACTCGCGCATGACTGGGTCCCCGATGTAGCTCTTACACCTACACAAATGTCTACGTGTGCTAATTCCCATTATAATAAAGATGCGATCACCCTCACTAAAGTCCACCCACCCCCAGGTAACATGTGTAAGTGGCCCATATTTCTACTGTGTATTTCAAAGCAAGGACCGTGAAACTAGGTCCATGCCGCAGGACAGATGAACAACAAAACAGGAGGATTTCAAACAGCTCATGGAAGTGCATTCAGGATTCAGACAGCTTCTGCACTTCACAAGAGCTATTTGCTAGGTGCTTTGGAGAAGGATAAAATTTCAAAGAATCCTGTCGACTTCTGTTTCTGCTTGGAAACAGAAAAGGATACCATGTTGCACTTACTGAAAATGGAGCTGGGCAAATGAAAACAATAAAGAGTGGAGGAAAGAAGGAATCGTCTGGGGGAACAGCAGGGACATCTTCATCGTAGTAGCTAGGAAGCTTGGGAGAGAGGCAAGACAGAAAGCTTATCCTCCCTTCCACCAGCTAGAGGAAGTGAAACTTCAAATAGAAACATAGTAGGAAAGTGACATGGCTTTGCTTTTTCTCAGTAGCAGCACTGAAGCTAACCAGTGTTAACCTTCCCTTTGCTGCTGACAGAAGGGAGTCTTCTGTCTGCAGATTTCAGGAGTACAGCCTTTTATCAGCTTGCACTTCATGACTGGCTGGTACCCTGTGATCCTGGCTGCGGAGATTCCAAGGTACAGCTGTATTTCAGCTACTGAGACTCCGGTGCAATGAACTAAGACACATGACCATTAAGGCAGGGCATGTTCCAAAACAAGCCCTGTCCAAGAGCCGCACACAGCTCCCGAGCCACAGGTTAGCTTCCCAGGGGCTGTGCCTTTGCAAGAGTAGCTTCACTTTAAGGTCACAGTAGGTTTACTTCAAATCCCTACGTCAAGATTTTCAACAAGACAAATGTGTCTATCTTCTACCGTATCTTAAAAGGTCTTGTAGCATGTGAACTAGAGAGCTGCATATTCAGGAGTCTGCCTGCCCTGATGAGGTTAATTATCTGGGGTTAATTAACACCCCAGTCTTCAGGTGGGGAGACTGACTGGGTAAGGCACCATAGGTCAACTGACCAAGCAGCACATATAAAGCTGATCAGAGAATCGTTGAGAAAACAATGTGAATGTGTTGTGCCAAGTGCTGTAAGAAGAGTTGGGAGAAGCGCAGACTCTAGATCAGGAGTGGGGAACCTTTTGCCTCTCAGAGGCCACTTTAAAAATTAGTACAAGCTCCAAGGGTTGCATAGACGTTGGGAGCAGGGATGCCCAAGGGGTACACTCAAGTAAAAGAGGGTTCAAAGCACAGATCTGTGCCATGGATCTGTCCCACATCCTCATGGGCATGCCCTCATCTCGGCTCCCTTAGGCTGAGTTCCATTTTCTAGTGTTTAAGGTTAGGAACTGGATCCAGGAGTCAGATTCAGGAAATGTAAAGGGGCCAGATAAAAACTTGCTGTGGGCCGCATTTAGCTCTGAGGCCTGAGGCTTCCCATCCTTGATCTAGGTAAAGGTTAGGACCTGAGAAGTAGGCTAGGTGAAAAGCCCTTGTGGTAGAGTGCTGCAGGTAAGTCCTTGCAGGGGTTAGAATCACAGCTTGACAACACCCTGCCACTGGCCACCTGAGGCCCAGTTATGGGTAATAAACCCAGAAGTTGGTAACTGAAAATCAGATGTTCAAAAGCTGGGTATAAAAGAACAAGAGTTCCCAACAAGAGAAGAATCACCAGAGATTTTGGAGCTGCCCCACAGGGCTGAAGCTCACCTCTGGGATTCCTCAGGCAGGAGGGGGAAGAGGTTGAAAGCTTGCCCAAGAGTACTGCCCAAGAGTCAATTTCTAATACTGCTAAACCAGCATCTCGCAACACATATCCACCAGGTCTACTTAAAAGGAGGCCTCAAAGACGAAGTACCTCTCTCTCTCTCTCTCTCTACCCTAGAAGCCCATGAAAATATTTTATCTGGGACAGATTCAAACTGTTCCCAGAATATCAGTCTGTCAGGAAGTTATGAAAAAAAGTCTGCCAGGAAGTTATGGAAATTGTAACTGGAACACAGCCTTTAAAAATTAATTCAAAGGACCAAAGCAATGCCTTGGAGAAATCACCCTGCCTCTTTCCGAATTCTTGTAAAGTGGCAACTCTGTTTTGGAAGGCAGCTGTTTTCCCTCTGACCCTAAAAAGCTTGCTTTCCAAATTGGACTCTGCCAGCAGATAACCCCTTAAGGAAAATGGTCTCTGTAACAAATATCCTCGTATTCAAATGGAGTCTGCTATTTTTCTGGAAAGCTCCCAGCATGAAATGTCAAAATGGTTAGTCTTTTCCTATATGAAAGTCTGGCAGAAGCAACAATGTCTACTTAAAACAGAATAAATGCAGTTCAGCTAGTTGAAGCTGAATGCTGGAGGGTTTGAAAAAGCTTTACGTTAGCTTGATGTCTGACAACATCCCCCTGTGAAATGAATATGGAATACAGAAAACAGTGCATTGAAACAGAAAGTGTATCCCAGGCAGGGCCGGCCCAAGAGTTTCAGGGGCCATGTGCCAAGCCTTGCTGCGGGGCTCCAAATGTCGGCCGGCCGGCCAGCACTCGCTAGAATTGGAGGGGGGAGGATTTTCTGGGGATGAGGGGCGGCTGGTTACTTACCAGCAACTAGACTGTCAGCTCAGCTCCGCAGCGTATAACTGGCCAGGGATTCCCAGGAAGTTTACGCCCCCCACCCCCTCCATGAGGACTGACTCGGAGACACCCGGTGGGGAAAAAAACAAAAACTGGCAGCATCTGTCAGTCTCTAGCCCACGGTGGCGCGGGGCCCCTCCCCCCGCGGGGCCATGTGCCTGGGCACTGGTGGCACATGCCTCGGGCCGGCCCTGATCCCAGGAGTTAGACTCCATACCAAATGCTGGAATTATTTTCTTGGAGAGAAACTCCTAAATTATTGTATTTTTGAAGTAAGATGAAGAGACAAATGTTGATAGGAGCGGATTGACAGGCCACAGCTTATGTGAACATAAGCTCTTTTGCATTTGGTTTCTTACCAAATTGCCTGTAGCCGCTAGTTCTTTACTGCAAGACTAATGGCTTATAAACATTTTATTTAGAAACAGCCTAGTTTTACGCTGTATTTAAGCTTAAAAAGCACACCCTACCACTTTGCATTCAGCACAAACGTCTTGTCCTCACCTTCAAGGCTCTTCATAGTCTTGCTCCTCTCTATCTTTATATTCCCTTTAAGGAACATCGCTCCTCTGCTACTAGCCTTACCCAGACCAGACTCTCCTGCTCCCTAAACTATCTTTGCCCCTTCTCCTCTGCCCCAACCCCCATGTCTGGAACTCCCTCCCGATACCTATACACTCTGCTTTCTCCCTCCTGACCTTCAAATCCCTCATAAAAACTTAACTCTTCTATCCAGCTTTCCCTCATCCCCATAGATTGCTCATTTATGCTTTTCCTTATCCTCAAGAATCCCCCTGCTTCCCTCACAACTAAGCTAACCACGTGCACACGCAACATCTTGAACATATCCCGGTCTCTCCCTCGATTTCCTTCCCCCATCTCTCCCCTCGCTTGTCCATCCTAGACAGGAAGCCTTTCAGTGAAGGGATCTGTCCTTAAACACAATCCTTCAGTGTTAGGCAGATTGCTTAGCATAGCTATAATAGTCATCGCTTCCCACTCCTCTCTTCCCACTCCCACCCCTCTCCCTCCTCCCCCTCCTTCTCTCATGTCCTCCTTCTCCCCTGCCTCCCTTAAGGAAACCTCCTCTCTGCTCGCCTCCTCCAACCCTTCCACTTGCCCCCTTGATCCCATTCCTTCCCGCCTCCTCACCTCCATTACTCCCACTGTCACCCCTTCCTTCCTGCACATCATCAACCTCTCCCTCTCTACTGGCTCTTTCCCTTCTGCCTTCAAACATGTCACAGTCTCTCCTATTCTCAAAAAGTCCACTCTTGACCCCTCTAGCTATCGTCCTGTCTCACTCCTTCCTTTTGCTTCCAAGCTGCTTGAACGTGTTGTCTACTCCCGCTGCCTTGACTTCCTATCCTCCAACTCCTCCCTTGACCCCCTCCAATCTGGCTTCCGCCCCCTTCATTCTACTGAAACTGCTCTTGCTAAGATCACCAACGATCTTCTGGTGGCTAAATCTAAATGTCTCTATTCCATTCTTGTCCTCCTTGATCTCTCTGCTGCCTTCGATACTGTTGACCACTCACTCTTGCTGGATTCCCTTCACTCCCTTGGCTTTTGTGGCTCTGTCCATAACTGGTTCTCCTCCTACCTCTCTGACCGCTCCTTACCTCCAACTCCACCTCCTCCTCCTTCTCCCTCTCAGTTGGTGTTCCTCAAGGCTCTGTTCTTGGCCCTCTCCTCTTCTCGATCTATACCTCATCCTTAGGCAAACTCATTGCCTCCCATGGCTTCCAATACCACCTCTATGCTGATGACACTCAACTCTATCTCTCTACTCCCTCTCTCTCTCCCTCTGTTCAAGCTCGTCTCATCAACTGTCTCTCTGACATCTCTACCTGGATGTCTCAACGTCAACTCAAACTCAACATGGCTAAAACTGAACTCCTTATCTTCCCCCCTCATCCTTCCTCTCCTTCCTCACTGTCAATAACTATTGATGGAGTCACCATCCTGCTTGTCCCCCAAGCCCGTAGCCTAGGCTTCATCTTTGACTCAGCCCTTTCTTTTAAACCCTACATTGACTCTGTTGCTAAATCCTGTCGCTTCTCCCTCCATAACATTGCTAAGATTCGCCCTTTTCTCTCTGTCTCGTCTGCCAAAACTCTTGTTCATGCTTTGGTCATCTCTCGCCTCGATTACTGTAACCTCCTTCTCACTGGCCTTCCCCGGTCTCACCTTTCTCCTCTCATCTCTGTCCAAAACTCTGCTGCCAGGGTCATCTACCTCGTCAGTCGCTTCGACCATGTGCAGCCCCTCCTCTCTTCGCTTCACTGGCTTCCCCTTCCTGAACGAATCCTGCACAAGCTCCTAGTCTTCACCTATAAAGCTCTTCACAACCTTGCTCCCCCCTACCTCTCTGCACTTATCGCCCTCCATACTCCAGCCCGTGCACTTCGCTCCTCCTCTGTCCCTTCTCTCACCCTTTCACGCCTTCCCTGCTCCCCTAAGCGCCTTCGTCCCTTCTCACTTGCTGCCCCCCATGCCTGGAATTCCCTCCCTGTCCACATCCGCCTTGCACCCTCCCTTCATACCTTCAAATCTCTCCTTAAAACTCACCTCTTTCGCTCTGCTCTGTCTGACTCTTTATCCTGCTGAGCCACTATTCCTATACCTACGATCGGTTTACCCTTATCCTTGCAACATGGACCTGCCTGCTGTCATTCTCATCGTAACCAAGCCAAGTACTTGAGACCTCGCATCTTCATGAATGTTAGACCCCTTGTCTCTCCCTCTGTTCCGCTTCCTAAGTCTCTCCCCCAGCTCCTGTCTCTCAGATTGTAAGCCCTAGGGGCAGGGACCGTGTCTATTTTATTACTTTGTAAAGTGCCAGGTACACTGCTGGCGCTATATAAATGTTTGTTAATAATAATAATAATAATAATAATAATTAAAGCCTTACTATTAAGGGAAGTATTAATTTTCAGATTCTCCACTAAACCTGAATATAGCAGGGGGTCTTCCCAGGGCCACACAGGGGCACTGGGGTGTCTCTGGGGAATTAGCTCACCCCGCTGCCATGCCTATTCAGCCCTAGCCTCGACAGAATCCCTCTCTGAGGAAGGAGGTACCCTGTTGTAGGACCCAACAGTACTGGTCCATAGGGTATCAACTCCAGTCAACAGTCTTTATTGTACTCAGTGTCCAGTGTACACAATCCCTGGGCTGCCGGCTCGTCCACCTTCACCCTGCAGGCCCAGGACCGTCTCTCACAAGCTCAAGAGCAACCTAACATCAACCCCCCCTTGTCCATCCATCCAGGCCTCAAAGCCCCAGGCTCTGGCCAAGCCTTCCCCAGGCACATGGCTCCCTCCTGGGCACAGCCCCTCCTAATACCTGGTTCCACTCTGGTTCTCCAGCCTTCAGCACCCTGGAGAACATAGAGTGGGAGGGTCTCCTTCAGGCTTCTTCCAGAGAGATGTTAGAGTGGGAGGGCAGAGTGGGAGAGTGGGAGGGCAGAGAGGAGGGGATCCCTGGCAGAGACTCCCCTCCTCTCTGCCCTGCCTCTTCTTATATACTGGAAGAGTGGGCGTGGCCAGGCTTCCTTTTCTCAGCCTTAAAGGGCCAGTATCCGGCCCACCCTGTCACAGGGTCTCTCAGCCTGTTTACCTCACTGGTTGATCCCCAGCTATGGGGCTGGCTCTGCCACACCCCTGGCCGTGCTCAGCCCTTTGGCTGACCCACAGAGCCCCCTTCTTAAAGGGGCAACAGACCCGTAGGACTGCTCCACGCTATACTGAATGCCTAAATTCATGCCTCATAAGCATGGCCCCATGTTTCACACAAATCTGCAATCAAGACAATAGCCAGGGGATCTGAAAGTTTGCCTAATTCTTGCAGCAACTGCCTGCAAGCCACGGACTCTTAGCTGGGTGAGGACAAGCAAACTGACAATGACATGTCCATCTCAAAGGAGGAGCCACTTCCAAAGATGCTAAGGAACATCAGCACTGGGAGAGGTGGCTCCACACCCCTTTCCCCTAGATCCCTCTACTCTTCCTGTGCCACCCTCCTAATTCGTAGCCTCCATTCCCTCCAATTTTCCTGGCCTTTCCATCACTTCCAGACCTTCTGTCTCTCCCCTAACAGCTCCTAATACTCCCTACTTCTATCCTCCCAGGAGCGGGGAACCTTTGCCCTCCCACCCAGGTGCCACACTGAAAATTCGTACAGGCTTAAACTGCCACATTGAAGCTGGGGGTAGCTGTGTTTAATGGATGCATTCAGGAAGAAGAGTATCCAAATCATGGATCCGTCCACTATCCTTTTGTAAACGCCCTCTCTTAAGTTCAGTCTTTGGTACTTGGAGATAGGAACTGGATCCAAGGGCCAGATCCAGGAACTGGAAAGGTACCAAGTAAAAACAAGCCACAGGTCACATTTGAGGTTCTCCACCCCTGTTCTATCCCCTTCATCCTTCCTATTTCTTCCAATTCCAAGCACCCCATTCCTCCCAGTGTGCTCATTCATTGCAGCTTCCAGCCTTTCCATTTCCCACCCAGTTCCCTGCCTCCTCTAGCCCTCCCAGTGCCTCCATCTCCCCATACCTCCTAGCACCTTCATCTGTCCTGTTGCCTGGACACTCTCTCTGGTTGCTCTTTCTAACCTTCCCAGTGCCCATTACCTCACCCTTCCTAGTCCATCAGCCATCTCCGTGCCATCAGCCCATCCATCCTCTCTGGCTCCCAGCCAAGCAGTAGCTGTCTATGCCCTTGGGCCACGTCTTTGGTAGCTTATTTAGAAAATGAAGAAGCTGCTCCTAGTTTCAGTCCCTTCAGAGTAGGATGTTGGTTTAAGAGGGAAATGGTGTGATGTAGATGAGGCACAACCAGTGGAAGGGAGAGTTAAACACAGCCACCTGGGCCTCAACTTGGAGAATATTCCTCAATACTACCAAAAACGTATCGCTAGAGTCAATCAGTCCCTTTCTTGGCCATACACATATTTTTGATAGCTCCAGTATGTGCTCCCATTGAGCACCTCTTGTGCGCCTCATTCCCACCTTAAGGGGAAGCACACACACACCAGTTTGGTAAACACAGAGTTAAGTAGAATCTCTTATTTCATTATCTTTTGAAAGAGATGGAGACAAAGCAGTTCCATGGTAACTTTTATCAAACCAACTATTGGGGGGTTGGTCCAATAAGAGATCTCAACTGAACTACTTTGTCTCCATCTCTTACATTTGGGACCAACGCAGCAACCACCCCCACTCCTCTCTCTGTTGACTATCTTTTTTGATTTTTAGAAAAACCCTACAGAAGAGAATCCCTTATTCAGTTTTTCTAATCCAGCTCCTTCCTTATTCTGGACAAGTGACATGCAATTTCAAACACACTGTTTTTCTGTTACAACAGAATCCCCCTGAGCTTGACAACTCTCTAATCGACATAAAAAACATGTCCCCGGAGATGTTCAGTTAGGGGGATTTCCACAGCATATAGGGTTTGAAAGATAAATTAATCATGTGTAAGGGTGACATAAATGCTAAATGGTCCATGAGACATCAGAAAAACTTTATGAATTCTTGAAGTAAAAGTTACTTTGCAACATCTTTAAGAACACCAATTTATTTAAAATATTTAAATGTCATTAAGACTATCTGCTCTATGGATTCTTTTTATATCATCTAATTAACTTCTTTGAATTCCGTAATGAAAAAAATAAAGTTTGCAGACTATTTGGAAATCTTGTTTTTGTTTTTTTAAGTTTGAAGCCACAGTAAATTTGTAAAGCTGAATTATAATCATTTGGAAACAGAGGTTTACAAAGAAATAGCTCAGAACATCAACCACTGCCTAACCCAGCAGTATCATATCTCCATAACAGAATCAGTAATTAAAGAAAAAGAGCATGCTGACAATTCGAAAGCTCAAAAAAAATATCTAGTTTATATGAGGAGGCTTCAAAAAGCACTTTCATGTACAAAGAAAGAAACAAGGCTGCATTTCTTTGAACCACGCTTCTTTGAGAAGAGGTGCCGAAGTCTGCAAATCACTTACCCTCGATTAGCTGCTGGTAGAACTGTGGTTCAATGGCACCCACTGCCATGAATTTTCCATCTGAGGTCTCATATGTTTCATAAAAAGGTGCTCCACTGTCCAACAAGTTCTCCCCACGAGGCCTATTCCAAAGGCCTAAATTTTGTGATTTCCACAGGAAAGAACTTAGGTAGGCTGCTCCTTCTACCTTAAAGACAGAGAGAGAGACAGACAGACAGATAAAGTGCCAAGCAAAACAACTGGTGAGGTATACAGCATGGGTGGGGAACCTTGACAACGGGTACAAGCTGCACAGGCTGGATAGGAGTTGGCGGTGATGGGGTGCCTGCGGTGTCAGCTCAGAATGGTGAAAGGAATGAAAGGGTCCAAGTCATGAATCTGTGCCTTCTTGAGAGTGCATGCCCTTATCTCCACTCCCTTCTTCCGAGCTTCTTCTCCTACTACTGAAGAAAGGGACTGGATCTACAGGCTAGATCCAAGAACTGGAAAGGGGCCAAATAAAGACCAGCCATGATAGGCCAGATACGGCCTGCAGGTTCCCACTTCCTAGCGTGCAAAGAAATTACCATTCTGGATCAGAAACATAATCCACCTAGTCCAGTATCTTTTCTCCGACAGCATGTCTGTCAGGACCTGGGTCCTGAACCCTCAACCCCGCCAGGGTTTCTGGAGCGGTGATTAGACCAACACCACTGCTCCATCTTGCCCCAGACACCCAATCACTCTCCACAAGGGGCCTCCCTGCTTGCTTTAGCCACACCCGCCTCTTGTACATCGCTTCCCTTGCCACACCAGAGCCCCGAGAGGGTGGGGATCCAGCCCCTGGCAGGGGAGGGGGACAAATTCACAAAATCAACTTGAATACAAAGTTTTGTGTGGAATTTCTTTTTTTAAAAGTAACAAAGAAAACCCCAGACTGGCACAAACATTTTCACATGCTATATCCATGAAAGTTCTTACTCTGCCAAGTTGCTAACAGCCCTCATAGTTAATGCAAGACTAAGGAGCCAAGACATGCTCCTTAGTTCCACAAGAGAGTGGAGTTTCTGCGATAGCCTGATCCAGTGAAGCATTGAAGCCCTGATCCTGCAAAGGTTGTCCTGCATGCTAAACTTCACTACCACAAATGACTCGAACGACACAATCAAAGCAGAGCTGCCTGTGACAGTTAGGTTAAGCACGCATGTAATCTTTGTGGATTTGGGGCTTTGAGTGCATGCTAATCATCTTTAGCTGTGCACTGGATTGGCTCAAAAATATTTTTCTTAAAATAATTTGAGAATATCTGCTCAGAAAAACTTGAATCTGAATTTTGGGTCTGGAATACCTCACGCATCAGGTCAAATATTGATTAAATTAGAAATAATTTAATTTGGGAACATGAGGATTATTTATGGAGAAAAGTGAAAATGTGAAAGTCATCCTTCTGACCTTCAAGTTCCTCCTAAAAATCTAAATTTTCCATCAGGTTCTTCACCCTTATAGATTGCTTATTGATGCTTCTCCATGTACTGCCTTATCCTTCAGGATTCCCCTACCCCCTTGTAACTAGGCTAATCACCTACCAACATTAAACATTAAACCAAAAGAGAAGGTTAAAATGAAATAACCGTTCCAATATTCTTGTGTCATGGTATTAGTCTTATTTATTTATTTTTAAAAATCCATTTCCATGAGTCAGAGTAAAATGAGAGCAGACTGGTCCACCCCAGCTTTTTGTTGACATGCCACCATTGATGCCAACGCATGTACATGTTACAAGAGCGTGTTCCTATTCCTACAACGCACCATGCTCTTATACTATGAATGGAACATCGAGAAGCACCAAGTACCAGCCACTATGGACAATATCAAAGGTGTGTCTGGCACATTGCTATAAAGTGAAGAGCTGTAATTAAGTTCTACAGCTAATGCTTCAACAAAATTAATAGAATTGGTGAGAGGAAAAGAATTCATAGGGTTCTCTCCCTCCAACTAGCAGGGTCCTTTATCAGGATCCCAGGAGACCTGAATGGTACCTCTTCAATCAGCAAGAAATGTTTATCTTACTGAACTAAAGTGCAGCTAGGGAAGCTAGGGCAATATTAACAGCTTCCCTTTGTCACTATGTGGTATTGCTCCAAGGCACACATGTACAAAATTCATTAAACACTCCATGATCCAAAATTAATTTCCTTGCTACCTTGGTCTTTGGAGAGGGAGCCGTGAATTCTGCTCTGCTATCTATGGTCACAGCTGTTTTTCCTGGAATTGGGAACGTGGTCAAATTGTCACAGAACATTGCCCCTGGCAGTGCAGAAAACAGCCCCCAAGGAGGGAGCAGAGTGAACTAGCCAATGGGATGCTGGCTATATAAGTCAAACAATGGGACACCGGCATTGCCAGCTGACAGCATATGACTGAGCGCCATGGGGGTCCCCTTACATAACTGCCAGAGAGGAGCAGCCCACGATCCCCTGTTGGAGAGAGGAGTCTCTCTGTGAGGGTATGTATGGTATTTTGCATCTTTTAAAATGTGAAGTGTCCAAAACTGTTGCAATGGCATGCTGGGAAACTCATCTGCATAATTTATAGGATTTGGCTAATTTAAATAATTTATTCTGCTCAGCAAAACTGGATGTTCCGCTAACAGAGTTGGAGGGTTGTGGCTTCAAAACTGAGAAAAGCAGTTTGCAGAATACACAGAACCCTGGCTTTGGATCAGGACTTTAAATGGGACGTATGCTTTCTTTCCTCTACATGTCGGTGGCATTTAAATGTGACACTTCACTTGTGAGTTTTCATGCTATTCCAGTTTTCTATTTCTTTTAATACCTTTCTAATAGGAAGTGTCTGAAGTCAATTGGTTGTTGACATTCACCCACAGCAGTCTGATCTATTTAGGCCAACTTATGCCTTTTGAAAAAACAATGTCTATCAAAAGAAAACCTAGAAGAATTGTAAATAAATGTGCTGAAATGGGTTGTCTTAGAAACGAAAGATGTAAACCTAAGCATGCTTACTTGTGACTAAGTCCCACTGATTTCAATGGGTTTACCCAGGAGTAAGTGTGCTTAGTATTGCAGCCTAAACCAGGGTAGAGAACTTTTTCCCTCCTGGGGGCGACTTTGAAAATCAGTACAAGCTCCATGGGCTGCATAGAAGTTGGGGATGGGGGTGCACTCAAGGAAAGGAAAGCCCACATCAGAAATTTGTGTTATGGATCTGTCCCCTCTCCTTGTGTGCATGCCCACATACCTGTTCCCTTACCCTGAACTCAGGTTTTCAGCAATTGGAGACAGGAAATGGATCCAAGGGCCAGAGAAAGGGGCCACATTTGGACCCTGGGCTCGAGGTTCCCCACCCATAGCCTAACCTATTCGGTTTAAGGGTCATTTATGTAATTTTTGACATAAATTGACCCCTCTGATCCTTCCAACTATTGCCCCATTTCGCTCCTACACTTCACTTCCAAGCTCCTGTCTTCATTTCCTCTCTTCAAATTCCTCCCTTGACCCTCTTCAATCAGGCTTCCGCCCTCTCCACTTGGCTGAGACATCCCTCACCAAAATAACCAACGACCGTCTCTTAGATATGTCTAAGGGCCTCTACTCCATTCTTGTCCTCCTCAATCTCTCTGCCACCTTTGACACCGTCGACCGTGGCCTCCTCTTGGAGTCGCTACACTCCCTTGGCTTCCGGGACTCTGTTCTCAACTGGTTCTCTTCGTATCTCTCTAATTGCTCCAACGTTTCTCTTGCTGGTACCTCATCTACGTCGCTTCCCCTCTCTGTGGGAGTTCCCCAAGGCTCTGTCCTGGGCCCTCTAGTCTTCTCCATGTATACTCTCTCTCTAGGTAAACTCATTGAATCCCATGTGTAACAGGGAGCAGTCCGGTGGGGCTGCTACCCCTTTCAGAAGAGGGCTGTGTGGACCAGTCAGAGGGTTGAGCGCACACACGGGTGTGGCAAAGCCAATCCCAGAGCCGGGAAGTAGCCTAAGCGGATACAGGCTAAGTAACCCCTGGGACAGAGTGGGCAGGTTAGTGGCCCTTTAAGGCTGAGGAGTAGAAGCCTGGCCATGCCCACTCAGCCTGTATAAAAGGAGAGACTAGGCAGAGAGGAGGGAGTCTCTGCCAGGGAAGCCGAAGGAGCAACATCTCCCTGAGAAAGCCTTCCTGCTCTATGATCTCCAGGGTGCTGAAGACTAGAGAACCAGAGGGACACAGGCAAGTGGGAGAGGCTGTGCCCAGGAGGGAGCCTCTTGCCTGGGGGAAGGCTTGGTCAGAGCCTGGGGGTTTAAGGCCTGGCGGGATGGACTTTGGGGGGTTGAGGTTGTGTTGCTCCTGAGTCTGCAGAGATGGATCTGGGCCTGCAGGGTGGAGGTGATTGAGCCGGCAGCTCCAGGTACAGAGGACACGGGTTGTGTCCAATAAAGGACTGTGGATTGCTACCCTCTGGACTGTGTGGTGTGTCCTGAGAAGGTACCCCCTTCTTGGAAGAGGAGGATTCAGCTGAGGCTCAAGGTTGAAATGGCATAGCAGGGGGTGAGTTAATTCCCCAGAGTGCGACCCCAGTGCCTTGTGTGGCCCTGGGGAGACCCCCTGCTACACCATGGCTTCCAGTATCATCTGTATGCTGATGACACGAAACTGTATCTCTCCACTCCCACGCTCTCCTCTTCCATCCAGGCTCGTATCGCTGATTGTCTCTCTGACATCTCTGCTTGGATGTCTCACCACCAACTTAAGCTTAATATGGGAAAGACTGAACTTCTCATCTTCCCCCGAAAACCTTTCCTTCCTAATTATTTATTTTTATATTTGTACCCCGCCCCCTCGCCAGTGGTGACTTCCAATATAAATTACAGTAAAACCACAGTATCAAAAATAACTATATAAATAGAACAAAAATAAAACATATGAAACAGGTGTGTGCATAAATACAAAAAAAACCACCTCCCAACTGACCCATCCCCGCCCCCACAAACATCTGACGGAAGAGCCAGGTCTTACAGTTTCGTCGGAAGGCAAGGAGGTCTGGGCTGAGATGAACTTCCACCCGGTAGGGAATTCCAGAGCGACTGTCCGTTCAAACCCGCTGATAGCGAGGGATCTCCAGGAGGGTGGTCCCACATGACCGCAGGCCCAGGGGATAAGGTAATCTTTCAGGAAAACAGGGCCCAAGCCATGAAGGGCTTTAAAGGTCAAAACCAGCACCCTGAATTGGGCCTGGAAGATAATAGGCAGCCAGTGCAGCGCTCAGAGCACTGGTGTAATGTGCTCCCTACGCCTGTCCCCGTAAACAGACAGGCTGCTGCATTCTGCACTAGCTGCAGCTTCTGAACTGTCACCATGGGCAGCCCCACGTAGAGCGCATTGCAGTCGGGTGGATTGGCCATTGAATGCACAGGGAGGATTCCCGGTGGGCCGGGGGCGGTCAGGCTGTCTTTTTAAAAATTATTCTTAACAAACAAACCAAAAAATTTGTTGGTCCTGACCCCTGTAGGGTTGGGTTGTGTTGGGCTGGGAGATAAGGCTGTTTGTTTACAAACAGCTCCTGCCCACGTGCTGATCAGAAGGCTGCTACCTTGTAAAGAAGGTTCTTTGAGATGGCTCCAAACATTCTCACAACTGGGTTGTGCACGCAGGAGCCAGTGACTCACTTCACTGGACTCTCGTGGAGAGTGCAGCAGAGCAGTGGCAGACACCAGCGTAGGTGACTTGCGGGGCAGTAGGTGGGGCCTGCCGGAGGGGCTGGGGCCTGCTTGGGAGGGGCCGGCTGGGGTCTCTTTTGGGGCCTCTTTTGGGCGGGGGTGTGTGGCAGCCTGGGCTGATGGGGCCAGGGGC
>QEPC01001091.1:121284-151418 GCA_003113815.1 Sphenodon punctatus
TCAATTCTCCCCTTAGTCTTCTCTTTGCTAAGCTAAACACAGGGCATGTGTAATACTAGTGCAGCTGATGTAGGAATGAAGAAGCCTTACTGTAGGATGCATAGCAAGGGACAGAGTGATTTGTTTGGTTGGGGGCCACTGAGCACTGAAACGGAGTGATTTGGGGAGCCAGAGCACTGAAATGAGGGCCAGTACCCACCCAGTGGCAGTCTTCCCCCCTGCCATCCCCCCATAACCTCCCACTCACCCCTGCCAGGCTGCTGAGGATCTGAGTCTGGGGACTCAGCTCCGATAGGCCCCAAATCTGGTACACTCTGCCCACCCCAAGCCACGCCCCCCAAGCCACGCCCCCTTGGCCCGTTTCCGGCGCGCCGGCGGCTTTGCTGTCGGCACAGGGCCACTAACACTATATATTTCCCAGGCCACTTTGATTTCCCAATCCGCCCCTGATTGCAGTAGTCTAGCCTCAAGGTGACGAATGCATGAATGACCATGGCAAGGTTGAAATCGGAGACATATTGCCAGAGCTTCTTTACCAGATGTAATTGGCGAAAGGCTACCCTAGCCACAGCTAACACATGGGAATCCAGATGTAGCTGGGAATCCAGGAGCACCCCCAGGCTCTGCACAGATGGTACCAATGTAACACAAATGCCCCCAATAATGAGGGCAACCTTCTCCCCCAGATCACCGCTCCCCCCTCCCCCCAGCCACGAGCATCATCTCTATCTTATCAGGATTGAGCTTCAATTGGCTCGACCTCATCCAATCCCCTACAGCTGCCAAACATCGGGACAGCAGCGAGACAGCAGGGCCAGGGTCGGATGAAAATGACAAATACAGCTGAATGTCATCAGCATATGCCAACGAAACCTCCCCCTCCCCCGCCAGCTGTGTATGACCTCCCCATGCGGCTTCAAATACATGTTAAACAAGAGAGGGGACAGAATGGAACGCTGCAGCACCCCACACGGGAGGCAGTGTGAATGATGAACAGTCCTCTAGCACCACCTGCTGAAATCTTCCAGAGATGTAGGAACGGAACCACTGCAAGATGATCCCGTCCACCCTGGCTAGGTCCCGCAGGCGGGTCACTGACATCTCGTGGTTAACAGTGTCAAAAGCCACTGACAGATCTAGTAGAACCAGCAGGGTCACATGACCCTTGTCCAGTTTTACCAGGAGGTCGTTGACCAATGCCACAAGTGCTGTCTCCGTGCCATAACCTGAACGAAAGTCAGACTGCGTGGGATCAAGAAACCCAATGCCATCCAAATGCAACTGCAGCTGACAAGCCACTACCCATTCAATAACCTTCTCTAAAAAGGGAAAGTTAGAGACAGGGCAGTAACTCAATGGGGCATCAAAATCAAGTGATTTTTTTTTTTTAGGAGCATCCAGACCACAGCCTCCTTGTGGCAGTCCGGCACCCACCCCTCCCGAAGGGAGGCACGGATCACCAGCACCAGCCCTAAAGTGTCCCTGGTGGCTTTCACCAACCAGGACAGGCAAGGATCGAATTCTCAAGTAGTGGCTCTAGCAGACCCCAGCACGTTGGCCGCATTGGCAGGCATCACCAATTGAAATTCATCCCACAAATCCTGACCAGACAGGGCATTCCTAACCTCTGGCTTTGCCACTGCCCCATAAATGGTGGAGTCGAAGTCATGCTCAATGCAAGTAATTTTATTCGCAAAGTACTTCAAAAACATGTCACAGCGGGCCGTGGACAAATCCAATTCCAGGCGGAGACAGGCTGGACTGACCAGACCTCTCACCACCCAGAACAACTCCACTGGACGCGACTGAGCGGACATGATGAGTGCAGCAAAGAACTGCTTCTTATCTGCCTTCACCACCACTGCACAGAATTTCAAAAACACTCTGTGCCACAACCGACTGTCTTGAGCGCTAATACAGTGCCACCGTTATTCCAACTGCCTCCTTTCATGCTTCAACTGCCCCAGGTCCTCTGTGAACTACGGGGACATGTGGAGCCGAGGCACTGAGAGTGGTCCCTTGGAGCCACCCGATCAATGACCTCAGCCAGCCACCCATTCCAGAAGGCTACTAAGTCATTGATGGAGCGACCATCGAGGTCAACAGGTATCTACCCCAAGAGCGTTCCGGATCCCTCTGGTTCCTTAAGTCTCCTGGGGCAGACCATCTGAACTGGTCCTATACCCCTATGGCCAGGCAGGCGCGCTGGGATGGAGGTCTGCAGGAGGTAATGATCCGACCACGGCAAGGGTGAACACTCGACACCCCCAATCATCGGACCCCCCCGCCTCAAGGTCAGTGCAGAATATTAAGTCTAGTGTGTGCCCCCACTTGTGTCAGGCTCCTCACCACCTGGGACAGACCCATGGTTGCCATGGCAGCCATGAATTCCTGCTCCGCCTCATGCAATCCAGCCTTGGCATGGATACTGAAGTCGCCCAAGACAATAAGCTTAGGAGACTTCAACACCAGGTCTGAGACAAGAGCTGCTAGAGTAGATAGGGATGCTCCATTGCAGTGGGGTGCATGGTACACTGGCAGGATCCCCAACCTGTCCCTGGCCAGACCCTCCAGTCCCTCTCCAGGCAAATTTGAATAAAAGGTAGAGACCTGATTCATTCTGCACTGAAAACCTTCGAGCAACCAATTCATCCCTAAAAATAATAGCTATGCCTCCCCGCCCCCCCCCAACCCTCTGGCCTGGGCTGGTGCTGGACAGAGTACCCTGCCAGAACAAGGTCGGCCAGAATTGGCCCTGAGCACTTGTCCAGCCAGGTGTCTGTCACACACACGAGGTCGGTCACCCAGTCCAAGATGGCATCATGGATCATAGATGATTAACTGGCTACCAATCTCACGTTAAACAGCACCAATGACAAACTCAGGTCCTCTGAGACCTCAATCACCTGGTTATCTGGGCCTGGGGGAACCGAGCGGGGAACTGGCTCCAAGCACCAGTCCCTTCGCTCGTGATGATAGCTCAACCCCCACTGGCCATAATTCCCTCGCCCCATCACGATCCCTATTGCCACCGCCCCTCCCCTGGCAGACAGCCGCCAGCCCGGTTCCCGCCTCCTGACAGGCTCTCCGTCAGGGCAGCAGGAGAGGGAACCCACTCTATTCCTCCCATCCCATCCAACACCCCACCCCCCTCTCACAGGGGGGTCTAACCCTCCCTCCCTAACCCCAAAAGAAAAAGAATCCCCATATAACCCCAACAAACAATCCCCATTCCCCCCTCACTGGGGGATGACTACCCCGAGGGGACGCCCAGCCACTCTCACCAGCTGGGGGAGCCCCCCTCCCCCAATCTCACTCTCCCATTACCATCAACCAAAGAACCCCCTCTCTCATTCCACAATTATCAACCCACCCAATACAAACTTACCCCAAATCCCAACTAATCCAATCTCCCAACCCTAAGCCAACCCCCACTAACCTACACTTCCCTCTATTTCCATTGAGGGCGTCACCATCCAGCCTGTCCCTCAGGCACGTAGCCTGGGATTCATCTTTGACTCCTCCCTCTCCCTTATGCCTCAGATCCAGCTTGTTGCCAAGTCCTGCTGCTTCGCTCTGTACAATATTGCTAAAATCTGGCCCTGCCTTTCTCTTGCCACTGCAAAAACCCTAGTCCACGCTCTAGTCATCTCTTGTCTTGACTACTATAACTTCTTCCTTGCTGGTCTCCCCTGCTCTAATCTTGCCCCCACCCATCTCCATTAAACACTCTGTTGCCAAGTCATCCACCTTGCCCATTGCTTTGACCACATTCAGCCCCTCCTCTCCGCCCTACACTGGCTCCCTCTATGGGAATGCATTCAGCACAAGCTCCCGATCTTCACCTTCAAGGCTCTTCTTGGCCTTGCTCCCCCATATCTCTCCTCTTGTATCCTGCAACATTCCTGCCTGGGAGCTTCACTCCTCCTCTGCCCCCACCCTCATCTGCTTGCAACTGTCCTGCTCCTCTAAATTCCTTTGTCCCGTCTCTCTTGCTGCTCCCCATGCCTGGAACTCCCTCCCTGGATATATTCGTTCTGCTCCCTCTCTCCCAACTTTCAAATCCCTCTTGAAAAACCCCTCTCTTCCATTAAGCTTTCCCTGGCTTATCTTATCATGAGTGATAAGATTCTCCTCCCTGCAACCTTGTAAATGTAACCTTGTCTCTCCTCACCTGATGTTCACCTCTCCCTTGTCCCCCACCCCTTCCCTGTCTCTCTTAGATTGTAAGCCCCTTGGGGTAGGGACCTGTCTAGAACTACTGATTGTACAGTGCCAAGTACACTTCTGGTGCTATATAAATAAAGTGGAAATGTATGCACTAGCTGCAAAAGAACATGATTGATTAATTATTATTTATTTATTTATACAAAATTTTGTATCCCGCCCCTCCTGCCCATAGGACAGCCCAGGGCGGTGAACAGCAACAATCAATAAAACAGTTTTAAACAGTTAAAAAATACAATAATGCAAGAGAAAAACAAGACACTACCCTCCCACCCTAACCCCCCCTCCAAAAGCTTGATGGAACAGCCAGGTTTTACATAAACGCCGAAATAGCAGGAGAGTGGGAGCCAACCAAGCCTCACCCGGGAGCGAATTCCGGACCAGCTTCTCAGACAGCCCCACGTAGAGCGCGTTGCAGTAATCCAGCCTCGAGGTGATGAAGGCATGGATGACAGTGGCGAGGTCAGAGTAAATTATTCAATAGTTTGGATACAGACAAGGAAGGAGGGAAAGCAGGGAATGCCTTGAATGAGGAGCTTAAGGAGCTACCAGTTTGGCCGCCAATACAGGCCGAGGAAGTTGAGGCAGCTGTCGATTCCATGTGGAATGGACGAGCGTCTGGCCTGGATCTTATAAGAATAGAATTCCTTAAAAGAAATAAGGCCTGGTGGCTACCTGTTTTAGCTGCCCTATTCACAGCTATAAACAGCTCTGGTCGGGTCCCAAAGGTGTGGGCCACGGCATTGGTAGTTCCTATTTACAAAAAGGGCTCCAGAACAGACCCGGTCAATTATAGGCCGAATAGCCTCCTCTCAGTAATATCGAAGGTTTATGCCAAGCTTCTGTTGGGGAAATTGACCTCATGGATGGAACAGGCAAAGGTAACTTCACCCGAACAGGCAGGATTCCAGCAAGGGCGTTCTACTATCGAACACTGCCGTATATTACAATATCTTGCTGCAAAGTACAGGGCACGTAACGGGGCTCTGTACGTAGCCTTCTTGGACCTTAGGGCAGCCTTCTCTGTGTGGGGAAAGCCAAAAAGGTGTGTGGCAACTAGCGGCCACGCATCCCCTGCCTGTATGAAGGTGGCAGCCAGCCCCACCAGCAGGCCAGTCTGCCGCTCATGGGCACTGCACTTTGCAACTCACAGCAACTGGTCGCAAGTGTTGGGGAGCGCTTGGCAACATGTCAATTACAAAGGCCAGCTCAGTGCACTTCCCCCGCTCCGCTCCCCCCCCCCACGTTTCATGGCAGAGGGAATGTGTGGTGGCTGCCGTGGTAGCCATACTGGGAGATGCTCGTTAGAATCGCCTCCCCCATGAACTCCACCTGAGTGCGTGCTCTGTGGCAGTGTCACTCAGCTGCCACAGATACACACCCACCCCAGCCTTCCTCATTTAAAAACACCGTATGTGAGAGGGAGTAAAACATGTAACATGTAATAAAGCAGAAAGGTGTCATCAGACGTGTGGAGTGCAGGGTATATGTACAATCAGGTGTCTTGACTTTTTTTGGACTGCATGTTTTCTGTCAGACTCATAACAAGGATATAGCAATAAATGTGTGCAGAAGAGTTAGTTGTTAAACAACACATTTTGTGTATCAATATATTAATGCTTTGGACGTAATGCATTCCACCTTGAAGTCTTTTAAGCGTTTTAGCTACATTAACTTTGTCTCAAATATCCCAAGCGCCTATCTGGGAAGTATCCCAACTTTACAGATGGGGAAATGGTATGTGTGTTTTGCCCAATATGATGCTAGTCTTTTATAGTTGAGCTGAGAAAAGAGAACCTAGGTCTCCTGACTCCAACCACTCTGCCTTGCACACAGATCCACCCCCCTTCCTCTTCAAAAGAGTTAGGATTTTAACAAACCTACCATGGCTGCATCAATGACTTGCCCTTTGCCAGATCTTGTGCGTTCAAAAAGGGCCATGACAATACCCATTGCACACATGACCCCTCCACCAGCAAAATCCGCCAGAAGATTTACTGGTGCATAAGGATTTTCATTTTTTCGACCAAGTTTCGACAGCACACCTGGACAACACAACAAGAAACACAAATGTAAAAAGTTCCCATAATAATTAAAAACATTCTTACCTTCATTCAAGCAGTTAAATAATAAAATAGATGAACATTAAAGGGTGTTTTCAGGCAAGCGTCTCCCCACCCAGCACCCACCCAAAAAACATGCACGCGTGAAGTCCCCACTGGGAAACAATGGTTAACCAGTGAGTACTGAATGGGTACTGAGATTTTCTGAAAACCCCCAACGTTTAAAAATGGGAACTAAGGTATTCAATTTAGGGTGTTTTTAGACAAGCGTATTCCCACCTATTATCCACCGATCACCCACCCATCGTGAATATTTCAGAGCTGCATAGGGCACCGATGCAGCCCTGCAACACGCATGATGGGTGAGTGACTGATAGGTAATAGGTGGGGAGGTGTTTATCTAAAATCAGGATGTAAAACGAGGATGTAACATTTCTTTATATATTCTCAGCTCTCAATACACTTTATCGCTAGCTATAGCGAAGCAAGCATGCACCTTCATTTACAAAAAAACACAGTATCAGAATTCATTTAATTAAGAAATTGATTAAAAATCTCACGACTCCTACATGCAATGTTACTCCGATAATGCTGTGCACCTGCCTGGTACCTTCTAAATAAGGAGTTCAAATACCAAAGACTGGCTCATTCATATAGCACCCCCTGGCAAACTCACCCCATTTTCCAAAATCTGTGTTTGGTTTGTCCTGTAGGAACGCATTCATGCAACTGCTGGTTCCCATGTATTCCAGAGGCCCCTCCACTCCTTACTTCAGTGTGATATTTTCCACAATAGAAAGGTATGGAGGAATAATGCTGTGATATCTGGGAATATTACGTTCCAGAAGCAGCACAAAGACTGGAGTGGAGCAGGGAGCTGATTAGGAGGTTTACTGCTCCAGGACTCTCTGTGCTCACACAGCGGTAGAAAGTGACAAACAGCAAATGAGGATTTGAGGATTGACGCTTGCTCCAGGTTAACCCAATCATATACAACACCATTGCTACTTGAGAGTCAGGTCCATGCAAGAAAAATCCTTTGCATCAGATGGCAGGGAACAAGGGATCATTAAGGAGCAAAGAAAATAGTAAGAACTTCACACAATACACTGAATTGGCATTTGTGCCACTACTCATGCTATAAGAGTGTTTTGGAAATGAGTACGCAGCTTCATAGAATCGGTGCAAGGTAAGTGAAATATTAATACTCGTATTTCACTAGTGGAAAACAGAGGCTAACTGACTTGCCAAAAGTCACACTGCAAGTTTTGCGCAACAGTTAAACTCATATCTTCTCCCATGCAGTCAAGTTCCTTAGCCCACTAATCAATACTTCTCTTTCTCCTTGACATCACTGTTGAAAATATTAAAGCACTAGTCCATAATTACCATAGTTCTGTCACATGCTGGCATTCAAATCCTCTATTAGACATTTAAGTGTTCCAGATTTTCATCCCTGAAATTGGTTTTTGGGTGCCACGTTCAATTCTAGGCATCCAAGTTTAACAGCTGAGTTTTTAAATGTTTTATCAGAGTATAACAAGCCTCTCAGAAAAAGGAATGTAGTCTAGTACATCAAATCCCTGTTTCCCTGATGAGATGAAGAACTGCATTGTCTGGTGGTTTTCAGCTACTTGGCGATGATACAAGAGCAAAGATCGAGTATTTAAATTACCTTAATTCTTTCCATGCTTCTTAATACTGTGCAGAAGGAAAGTACAACTTTTCTAGGTTACCATTAGTGTTTGGGGTTTTTTCAAAATGTCAGCATCCAATTTAAAAAAAAAAAAAAGTAATTGATAGGTCGCTGCAATCCACCTTAAGGAAATTTTGTGCCAAGGAAATTCTCTTAGATTTTTCCCCCTTGTCTATTACTCCTTGCCAAGCATTTCTGTGGAACTGAAAAACAGTAAAGGGAATGTCTCTATTCCGCTTTTATTCTGTGAGAACACCCACGCATAACCGGGTCCCCCAATGTAGGTGTTCTTGCAGGATAAAAGTGGAATAGTGCATTCCCACGTGCACTGGTTCCCGTGACAGTAGAGCCATGACTGCATTCACAGACGTTTCCCTGCCTCCCTGGAAACTTGTGAAAGTGGCCTCTGCCCTTGAGTCGAGCCAAACTATACTCAGTACAGAAACTGAAGGGAACAAGGGCAGTGGCTTTATTTCGATATTGAGTTTTCTGATTCAGCCACTTGGACAACTTAAAGCAGCCTCAAGTCTGCTCTAATTGTATCCTGCTGCAGCGACCCATGTAGATGCGCAGAGTTCAGCAGTGCTCTGACCTCAGCCTTTTCCTTGGGCATGTCCCCTAACATGCTATCCCAAGCTGGGGCTGAGAAAAGAGGTGACATGAAGTTTATTATGTTGGTTTATATCACCCAGAAATCTGTGCGCCATAGGGAAACTCTGCCAGCCGTTTAAGACAAAAATATGGCCTCCTTACACAAGAAAATGGAAGAAAGGGGATCAGAGATCTGAACCAATGTTTTTAGTTAGGACAGTGGTTCTAGACTAAAAACCCTCCTTAATCCCCTGATTGTTCCCTCTATACTTATGTTACTCTCTGCAATTCCAGATACTTCCCTGCCTCTCTTAGTGAGGTCATGAGTAGTTTATAAGCTCTGCAGCTGAGCTGCATTCCTTCTAAGGTGGCTGCTCGTGATTTGAAACCCTTTGCTTGGCAACCATGCTACTCATGTTGTAATGAATTTTGCAGAGCTGATACTACATGCAGAAACTGCTTCCAGCGACCCACAGCACAATCCTCTGGCTATTTAACACCAATACTACTGCACTCAATTTAATGGGATTGTTGCAAGTGCTAAATGGCTGGAGAATCCCACCCTAAATCTGCCATTCAATAGTGCATAGGTACTAGCACTAACAGGGCAACTTATTCTGGAAATCCAACAATTGGTTTAATAAGCACTTCTGAATAGAAGCAAGTCGAAATAAAAAGGTTAGGAAAACTTCTAAGATGTAAGATCACCTCATGTGAGTATGAAGCCCCAAAGGTCTTGCCTGATATACCTTAATATTGACAGAAATACTTTTCCTGGCCTGCGTGTGAAACTCCAGGTGGATCGGTCTTGCTCTACAAAAGCCAGGCTGTTTGTGTGTCGAAACCTTTCTTACACATTACAATCAGATGTTCTTGCAAGAACAGTTTGACAAGTACTGAACCTGGGCCTGCCCAGCAGAGTATTGCTGGATTTATCCTGCTATTATCCTTTCTATTTATCCCTCGTCTCTCCCCATGTCCCCTCTCCTTGTCTTCCCCCTCCGTGTCTATTAGATTGTAAGCTGTAGGCAGGGATCGCGTCTATCTTATTGTTCTGTAAAGCGGCAGGTACACAGCTGGCGCTATACAAATGCTTATAATAATAATAATAATAATCTATAAACATGTTCTGCTTATCAGATGCTTTTTCAGACTTAAGCGCCAACAGACTATTCTCTACCGGCAAAATATTAATTGGTGAACAAGAAACAGTATAGCTCGTTTTCTAGTTGACAGGATCAAAAAACCCAATTTGAATAAATGATGTGCCCAGTTTAAGATTACTTTTTGAATGGCATGTTACCAATTACAGCAGCAACTGCCCATGTTACTAATTAAACCAGCTTTAGAAACAAGAATGAATTTAGCAGTTATCATGGACTCTGGTACTGACAGACCTTAGAATAAGCCAATAAAATTGCTTTATTAGCTGCTTTCCCCAGAGCTGGTATCTAAGAAGCACTAAGACAAGGTATATATATATATAACAAAGAGTGGGTGTTTTCAGACAAGACACTCCCGACTCACCCACTATACATGTTACAGGGCACCCATAGGACAACACTGCAGCCCTGCAACATGTATAGTGGGTGGGTGGAGAGTGTCTTGTCTGAAAATGCCCAGTAATCTTCATGCAAATTATCCCAATGATCTGTAATACCATGGGATAAACAAGATTAACTAGATGAGGAATACTTAGGGCCAGATTTGCCCTGAAATTCTCTCTCTGCATTTCTGAGCATAGTGGCTAAGTGCACAGTACCTGGATCGGGAGGTAGGGGGAAGGCCCTGGTTCAAGTCTCACCTTAGCCAGAAACTCATTGGGTGACCTTGGGCCAGTCACAATATTCTCTCAGCCTAACCTACCTCACAGGGTTCTTGTGAGGATTAAAAAAATGTGTTAATTAGTTCTGTGAAGTGCTCCAAGTGCCATAGCAGGGGGGCACTATATAAAAATTAAAAATAATTTGTTATTGTTATTGAGGAAGCTGGCCCCCAAGAGGTTAACAGGATTCTTTACCACATTCTAGAGTGCTTATGCCTTCCAGCTGAGCCTGGCTGAGGCCAGGTGACCTGCAGGAGGTTAGGAGTCTAACAGCCCAGAGTATTCAGTGCAGAGGGAGATGCGGATGCATTAGAAAGAGAACAAGAAAAAAGAAGGGAAAATGAGAGTAGTGAGTAACCAATCCTGGCTGGGATTCTGCTTTGAGAAAGCTAGAAGCAGTTACAAGTGGACACAACATAGACAGAGAGGCAGGGCCGGCCCCAGGTATGTGCCATATGTGTGGCCCCGCAGCCAGCTGAGGCCCTGAACTTGCCTGACTGGGCAGCAGGCTGCAGCCAGCTTCTCCCCCAGTAAGTGATTCTTCCTCCCCTCCCTGGCTCCAGACCCCCATCCCTCACCTGCCTCTGCCTTCTAGCAGCAGCAGCAGCAGCAGCCGACACTGGATGGGGCTGGGAGATAAGACTGTTTACAAACAGCTCCTCCACACATGCAGATCAGAAGGTTGCTGCCTTGTAAAGAAGGTTCTTCGAGATGGCTCCCAACATTCTCACAACTGGGCTGTGCACGCTCACCCTATTCAAATACTAGACCACATGATGGTCTCGAGCTCCTCTAGTATAAAAAGCACTCTCCACCTCAGAATGACAGCTCCTTTCAACCCCTGTCTCTTATACACATCTAGATGTGTATAAGAGACAGGTCATGCACACGGCTGCACACGCATCCCCACTCACCCACCACTCATCCACACCCACGCAGTAACCACAGTTTCCCCCGGTTGCTCCGTGTGGGGATGAGTGGGGGGGTGAGTGGGGATGTATGTTATCCGAGTGTGCACGCACCCCCACTCACCATGGGCGCGTGCACCACGTCATTCACACGGGGTTCCCCCACCCATGCACACACAGAAATCTGCGTGTTCATGGCTGGGAGGAGAGGCCCGTGTAAAAAGGGCTACATTCTCACAACTGTCTTACTTATACTATCTTAGGTAGGAATTTAGGATGTAAAGCAATATCTATTCTGTCTTGGGAAATAAATCTGCAGATATGGTTCTGAGATTATTATGGCTGTTATTTCACTAACTCTTCTTAATGAAGTTATTGCCAACAGGAATACTGTGTTTAAACCCGCACCCCATAACCAGTTCATTTGCACTCCCATATAATCAATTCACATTGCCCTGTGGGCACAAATTAAATGGTTATGGGTGGGGGCAGCATGAATTGATTATATGGGGGCAGGGGCGAAAATGAACTGGTTATGGGGCGGGGGAAGCATGAACTGATCATGGGGGCACAACTGAACTGGTTATAGGTCTCTTTTCATGGCATAATGCACTTAATAAGCTGGCTGCATTTTGGGTGTCTTGTGTGTGTGATAGCAGCACCTCTGGACTAGTCGCACCGCATGCGTGCACAAGGCACAGGTGGCACCGGCAGCAAGAAGCAACAGGCCCTGGAGGCCAGACTGGCTAAGCTCACCCCCTCTTCCAGTAAGGCAGTGGATGCAGTCAGTCTCTCTGTGCCTGCCTCACTGCCCGCCTGGCTGCCCCTGCAGTGGAACCACTCCTGGGGAGGGGGGGAAGCATTGGGAGTAGGGAGGGGGGGAAGCATTGGGAGGCCATGCTTCTCCATGGTTGCTCGGAGTGGTGGAGAATGAGAATCCTTCCTGTCAAGAGGGAGTAACTTTTATGTAAATGTTTGTGAGGCACATGGCCTCACAAACCCTGGGGCCGGCCCTGCAGAGAGGTGCCGACATTGTAAACTCCTCAAGGGGCGACCTAGCTCTTATCACAACTGTTCAGTACCAGACACATTGTTGAAACTATATAAATAATAATAATAGAGTATGTTTAAATTGTTACATCAATTAAGACTTCAGTAAAAGGAAGATTGAGGGGCTGGGTTTTTGGTGGAGAAAAAGAAGTTACTTTTTCTTAATCAGGTTTGGGATGAAATAAAACATGCTTTCTTAGTTCTGGCAGTAGTAACAGTATTATTAGAATGCCCGGGGGGGCGGAAGGCAGGTCTGAGGATTGTAGAAAAATGAAGATGCCAAACGGTTGTGAGGAGAGAGCCATCCAGCCATGACAGGAAATCAGGTCTAATATGAGAAGCTAAAACATAAGACTAATATGAAAATTATTGCTGCATTTTTTAAAAACAAATTATAACTCTTTGAGGTGAAACAAGCACGAAATCTAAGTAAATTACAAAACCCCAAGACTGATCATTTAACCTATGTCTATGAAGCTTCCTAGTTTATTTTTTCCGCTCATTTAAGAACTAAGCAAGAATTTTTATAGCCTACCTGACAATGCCAAATAATTGATGTCATGACCTGCAGATTTGGCATATTTTCCTGACTGACCAAATCCTGTAAGTCTAGCATAGATGAGCTTTGGATTCTCTTTCAGCAGAATCTCTGGACCAAGCCCAAGTTTTTCCATGACACCTGAACAGGGAGACAGAATGGTTAATCCAAATCCACACTGTTGATTCACAGGCTCCATCCACACCTAACTTTGAAACCCAGAAATTGTCAATGTATTACAGTCACTGTGAACTTGTACTGCATTCCGTGCAAAAAAGCCTCAAGGACTGAAGCACTAATAAAACAGGACCGGTAAATATTTTGCAAATAAATAGTGGAGTAAATATATATTTTACAGAGTGAAATGAAGGGTAAAATGAAATTCAGTTTAATTGTCTTTCCCACCCTCTCTAAGACCTCCAGACATATCCCGATGAACCTGCTCTTTGTTGCAATGTCATATTACAATTACCAGGGAATACAGCGAAACACAGAATCAACTAGGGGTCAGGATTTATAGCAGAAAAACCAGGGCCATATGTCTCTATGGTCCTTACCAGCTGAGCATGTGATCCTGCAGCAGGATAGCACACTAGCAATTTGCGGAGGTATGAGTCTCATTGAAGCAGATAGGACTCACACCCACATTAACTGCTAGCAGACATCCTATCCTGCTGGGGAATCATGTTTTGAATTCTTGGATGCTAATACATGTTACACCCCCTACGTGTTTAGGATTGCCAGCGTGGGCAATCCTGAATACGTGGGGGTTGTGTACACCGGTGAACTAACAGCACATAGGTAGCCAGCTGCTTCTCAGCAGCTAGCTACCCACACGCTGTCGGGGGAGAGGAGCTTACTGGTCCTGGACGGGGAAGTAAGCAGCAAACAGCAGTGGGAGGCACAGCAGTGGCTCCTGGGGAACCACCGCTTGCTTCCCCCTACTGCCCTGCTGGGGGTGCAGGTCCTGGTAAACTACAAGCGGCAGGAGCAGCAGTGGTTCCCACAGGGCTTCAATAGGATCTCTCAGAGTAAGTGGTTTGTGGATCGCAGCCTAAATGTCAGAGGACAGTTTATAAAACAGACTTATCTGTGTTTAGTAAACAAGAGTTAAACTTTGGTCAGGTTTCCAGCTCAACAACAGCACTGAGACTGTAGAGCAGCCCAATCTGCGAGGGAGGAAATAGGAGAAATAGTAGAGCAGGGGTGGGCAAAATTTCCTAATTCCAAGAGATGCATCAATTTACCACAGTGGGGTCAAAGTGCTGCGTCTGACTCTAGAGCCAGCTTGCCCACTTCTGCACTAGAGTTTTCAGGCTAACACGCACAATCCTCTTTCAGCAGGGGAAGGAACACAGAACATGGCCCATGCTGCCTTCCCCCTTGCAAGCAGATTGTGTGAAGTGGGGTTCCTAGCAACCGCAAATCCCCTTCACATAACTCACAATGGGAGATGGCAGCTCTGCATTGCCTCCCCCACAGTGAGTAAATTGTGCGGGTAGGCTCTTAATATCATCTTTCATGCCTTCTTCCACACCAAACTCTAGAAATAGAACAAACTCCCCAAACTAGTCCTTAACTCTGCAACGCTATCCTCCTTCAAAGTCCTCAAAGCATGATGCCTACTGCAAAGTACTAATGGTTAGAAAAAGGCAATGAGGTTTGTTTATACAAGTATGTATTTTTAAATAATATATAATTATACAGATGTGCACGCTTCAATTTCCACAAATTCTGCAGATTTCCCAGATGGAGTAAGTGAATTCCACTTAAAAACAGTGAGTTTGAGAAAAGAGAAGGAAAAGTCAAACAGAACTCCGCAGACTTTGAGACAAATGAAATGTTACAGTTCCGTGACTGAATATTATAACTACAGATTGGGAACCTTGTAACCATCCAGCAGTAATAATTTACTATAAAACGTTGATGAACTACATAAAACCAGGGTAGGGAAACCTTTTCCCTCCTGTGGGATGCTCTGAAAATAAGTTCCATAGGTTGCACAGAAGTTGGGGTGTGCTCAGATTGCCGAAGGGATGGAAGGGTCAGATGATAGATCTCTATAGCATGGATCTATCAGCTGTCCTTGAATGCATGCCCTCATCTCTGCTCCCTCCCCCTAGACCTGTCTTTGATTGCCTAAGGGTAGGGAAAGGCTCTATGGCCCACATTCAGGAATTAGAAGAGGTCCAAATAAAAAAATAGCCATGGGCTGGCTTTGTCCCATGGAGTTGGGAGTTTCCCTGTCCCTCGCATAAGAGAGCACTATCAACTCATATTTGCACACGAATCTAATTCTGTTCTTTTAAAAAAAAGAGAGAGAGAGAGAGAGAGAGTTTTAAGAAACCCAGGGTCAAAAGTTTATTTTATTTTTGTTTTTAAGTTTACTTCAATGCGGTTTGTCCCAGAGGACTAAAAAGATTAAGGTACAGCAACTCTGTAGCCAAAGTCAAAGGACACATGAAGTCCCCCTCGCTGAAGCCTTAGGACCCAGTCCTGCAAAGAATTACAAATCTTCATACTTGCTAAGTAGTCCTGCTTGGCTTCAGTGGGATTATTCATTGCGTGTGTTAAGCAAGCTCAAGAATACATCAGGATTCACTATGGGTGTTAACAAATGAGACGGTAGCCCACACTAGGTGGATATCCCCTCTCTGCCCGTTTATTAGGAGTTTGCCACCACCCATCAGACACACAGCCCTCGCTCACGGTGGGGTCCCAGAGGATGCAGAGCCCATTATGCAGGCAAATGTAGGCCAACGTGTGCCCACATCCCATCAATTAGGTTGCATGCAGTCTCCCAAATGTATAGGTCCACCAGCACCACAGAGTCGCAGGCAAAAAGCCTATAGTGTTCGGAGGAGCAACCACTTCCGGCCTCTCTCTCCACTCTCACTCTGACTGGTGCACACGTAACGTCCATCTTAAAAGTCTACAGTCCCATTTTCAAACACATGTTCTCCCAGTTCTTCCTGGTTAGCAATACGGACCCAACGCCTGCTCCTTCCCAGCCATTGCGGTTTTTTGTAACGACTTACAGAGGATTACCATCGCTGTCGCCATGGTTCAAACCGAGAGTCAGGCAACAGCCAGCACTGCTACTACCACTGCGCAATTGCAGTTGCTTTCTGGCCTATTGATCTGCCTGCCAGCCCTGAATTCCCTGGACTGAGGAAGAGATGAAGGCCTTTGTTGCTCATCGGGGAGGGGGGGGGCAGAAGATCCAATATGCCCTGTTGAAGTGCTACAGCGATTGCAGGAGGAGAACTGTGTGATGCTGGAAAACAACTGCACAGCTTATGCACTCATTCCTGCTTCCCTTCAATTTCAATTTTTACTTTTGTTTTCAATTTTCACTATAAGCACTCAATATTAAGTATGCAATTTGCTCAATAAACTCAGCATTCTGTGCATAGTAAAAGGTTATTTCCAGCCACCAAGTGCTTGCAGGTATAAACCCAGGTATGAACCTCTGTGGGTGGGCAGGGACAGCAGGCGCCGGACCGCCTCCTGGAGTCATACCGCCGAAGAAAGAAACAGCTGGTGTGGCTTCTTCTTGCCACGGTTCACTGTGGCGGTGAGTCATCAGAGGGCGTGGGATCCCGAGAAGGGGCTGGGGAGGTGGTGGGCGGAACGCAGCAGTGAAGAACACCCTGTATTATTTATTTATTTATTTATTAGAAATTTTTATACCCTGCCTCTCCAGCAATCAAGCAGCTCAAGGCAGCTTACAAATAAAAATATTTAAAACCAACAAAATACAATAAAACATTAAAAACCGAAATACAAAACCCATTAAAACTAATGGGGGGTGCCACAGAAAACAAGAAACACACACACACCAGCCCACCCTACCCATCCCCCTCGCCAAAGGCCTGGCAGAACAGCCAAATCTTACAACTACAATGAAAGGAGGCGAGGCCCGGGGGCACCAGGGCCACTGCTGGGAGGGAGTTCCACAGTCTAGGAGCAGCCACCAAGAACGCCCTCTCCATCGTCACCCCCGAGCAACTTCAAGAAGGTCGCTCCTGGCGGACTGCAGCGGCCGATCCAGGACATGGAGAGTGAGGCGATCCTGCAGGTAGGTGGGCCCAGTCCATTTAGGGCTTCATAGGCAAGAACCAGCACCTTGAATCTGGCCCAGAAGACTACTGGCAACCAGTGCAGAGCACAGAGCACTGGTGTAATGTGCTCTCGGCGGCCCGCCCCTGTAAGAAGGCAGGCCGCCGCATTCTGCACCAGCTGCAGTCTCCAAACCGTCACCATGGGTAGCCCCACGTAGAGCACGTTGCAATCGTTGAGTCTCGAGGTAATGAAAGCATGGATGATGGTGGCCAGGTCGGAGTCTGAGAGATAGGACTATGCCGTCACAACAGGTGTAACTGGCAAAATGCCCCGCTAGCCACAGTTCCCTCCCGGGGGGGGGTGGCCAGACATGCTAAGCCTATTAGGCTTGACATGCTAAGCCTGTGAGTGGGGGTTGCCCGAGGGCTGCCCAAACACACAAGAAATACATGCAGGGGGGCTGCTCATGTATTAGGCTCTACATACTAAACATATAAGTGGGGGCCGCATGAACCCAACCTGGACTCCAGGGGGCTATTGTCTCATTTGTTGACACCCTATGAAATTAAGCTACCTGACACTGAACAGACGTGTGTGCTAACAGCAGGAGCGCAATTCTCTTATCGTTAAAGCCATCGACTTGAGTGGTGTAGGATTGCAGCTCCTGCTCTGTTTGTGGGCTGGGCGTGATGATTTTATGATAGTGCTGAGCAGGTCAGCACCTGCTGCATTTGCAAGAATTACACGTCTATATTAAAGAACAGGTCTCCAATATACTGTAAACTCTTACGCCTTAGTTTCCCAAACACCAACTGTGGTTGTACCATATGCCAATGGGGATATGATCCCAACTGATATTATATATAATGGATATATCTTTTGTTGCTATCAAAGAACTAAGTCTCACAATGAGATCACACAGCTAAAATGTTTGGGAACCTCTGACATTCACATAGTCCCAGTGACTTATGTGTGCATGGTTTACAAGATTAGGGACCAGGTGAGTACAATGATCTGTGGTCTCATGCACCCTCAAGGGTTGATCTTTGGGCTCCTGGTGGGCTGTCAATGTGCAACTCCTAAAGGAGTGTAGAGTATGAATGGCTGTTTTTACATGGACACCCTGCCCCCCCCCCCCCTCGGTGTTTGGGCAGATGTGCAGCCAGGGGGCGTCCGTATAAACAGCCAGTGGTAGGCGGCAGGATGGGTGTGCGCTCGGTGTTCGCCCATGTGAACACAGAGCGGGATGGGTGGGGGTACATGTGCACTCCCATGCAACACCTACCTCCACCCACAGAACTCTCTGAAAAACCAGAGGAGGCTCCATGTGTGGAGATGCGTGTGTGTCAAAGGACACACACAGTCTGCAGCAAAACACCCATTTCCCCACCCGAGGTGGGGAGGTTGTACTGCTACACAATTTGGAAGGCACAAAATAGTAAAGACAATATTTTATTGGACCAATTTACGTTGGAGACAATACACAAACTTGCAGCTCAAAAGCTTGCACACACTCACTAGCAGAAGTTGGTCCCACAAAAAGGACATCATAACTATTTTGGCCACAATTAGAGTGGTCACTTCTCCCGTTTTGCTCCCGAGACTCCTATTTTGGCCTATGGGAGTCTTGGGGTCAACCTGTGAAAGGTGGCGACTCCATCCATAAACCTGTGGGGGTTCAAATGGGGCTACGTCAGAGCAAGTGGTTTGCGGATCTCCCCAGCAACACCCAAGCTGCTATCTTTGTTCATTACAGTCACGGGGAGAATAGGCTACTGGTTTTGCTGAGGCCAGTAAGATCCCAACTGAGACAAGGGTTGGGTAGGATGCTCAAAACCTCTGCGTCCCCCTTCTGCGGGGGATCAGTGCTGCTGTGCCCTCCAGATCCCAGCTTTGCTCCAGGGCCCCTGCAGCTGGCTGTTCTCTACTGCTCCCCTAAACCAGAGGCGGCATTTACCTCCCTGGGAGCAATTCTCTGCCTTTCCCTCCTTCCCACAGGGGCAACGCTGGCCTTTAAATCACCTGTCGTTCCCCCCCCCATCACCTCCTAGCCTCGCCTCACCTTCCCAGCCTGTCTCCCCCCCTCCCCAAGCAGCGCCCCCGACTTCTGCTGGCCCCAGACTTCGGGCTTCCCCCTCCCCACAGGCAGGCAGGCACTAGCGCCCCTCACCGTGTCGGAAGGGCTCGATGAGCACGTCAGTCTGCAGGCAGAGCCGCCTCAGCGCCGCCGCGCCCGGGGGCCGCTTGAGATCCAGCGCCAGGGAGCGCTTGCCCCGGCCCTGCACGTCGGTGCCCATGGCCGTGCGCGGCGAGCGATCCACCCGCACCACCTGCGCCCCGAAGTCGGCCAGGACCATGCCGCAGAGCGGGGCTGGCGCCAGGCCCGCCAGCTCCACCACCCGCACCCCGTGCAGGGCCATGGCAGCCGGGACTGGGGACTCGCCCACGCGGCGGGCTGTGCTGCGCCGCCTCCCAGCGCGGGCCGAGCGCCGAGACATCGATCGGGCGGGCTCCCGGGCTCCCACGGCCGGGGAGAGAGAGGAGTCCTCCGCGCCGGAGAGCAGGGGGCCCCTAGGGGAGCGAGGGAGCCGGTAAAAGCCCTCCCTGCCTGTCTCCCTCCGCCCGCCTCGCCGGCAGGGGAGAATGCCACAAAGAAACCCGGAGGGGAAACCATTGATTATGAGGAGTAATTATACAATGAATGAATGAATGAGCAGGAGCCCGGAGCCCCCTACAGCACGATGTAGCCTCAGAGAAGCCAAGAAACAAAAGCAAGAAGCTGTTCTTCGAGAGGCTCCTCCCATGCTCACAAATAGGCTTGCGCATGCGCGCCCTTCTTTTACCGGTATATACCAAGCTCACGGTATAAAAATACCATGTGACATATGCACGCGCCCCTCCCACCCTATATAAGGTACCTTCCCGCCTAAACCCAACAGTTCTTTCCAAGCGCTTCCCGGCTTGCCATGAATAGATTTAGCTCGTTGACTTCTTATCAGTTAACATGTTATCTAAGAGACATAGTTTTAAAAAATGTTTTTCGTGTGGCCGAGGTATGCCTACCACGGATCCACACGGACAAGGTTTATTACGTTTGGGTACTGACCACGATCCTAAGCAATGCCATGAATGTAGCTGCGTAAGGCCCAAGACATTGAGGGAAAGAGCGCTCCGCCTTCCCGCTCTGCTACAAGAGGTACAGGATAAGAGGAAGAAGTATCAAGTACCTGACAAAAATTCTCCTCATCCAGTAGTCTCAGTTCTCTGTGTTGGTGCTGAGGTAATTGTCTCAGAGGCTCCCATTCTTTTGGGTCAGCCTATCATTACCCCACAGAGACCGGGATCCTCCAGGATTATGAGGGCTAATTCCCCCTCACCTAAAAGAATGAGGATGCAGCATCTAATAGAGCCTGCCATAGTGGTGGATCGCTGGCTAGCTCCAATTTCCTCTGTCATTGAAAATGAAATGGAAGACATGTTTTTCTCTCCTCAAACATCACAGCGGTTGGCGATAAATCTTTTCTCACCTCTTTATAGTCCACAGGAGAGGAGAGATCAACTTTACAGTGATTCTACATATACTGCACCTCATATTCCTTGGCTCCTATCTGAGGCTAGAGGTGAGGCAGGACATACGGTATCATTACCCCCTATCAATTCCAGGGGTACAGATTTCCCATGTGAGTTTTTTAAAATGCAAGAGGAGAGTAGGCGGCAGGATAACAAGCAACCAAAGGTTGCTACCTTGTAAACAAGGTTCTTCGAGATGGCACCAAACAAACATTCTCACAAATGGGTTTGCGCTTGTGCGCCCTTAGTTACCAAGGAGCCTGGAGTCCACAACAACACAATGTATCCTCAGTGAGCCCATGAAACAAAGGCATATGTTTCATATACCAAGCTCATATTTTAAAAACCACATGACATCCACAAGCCCCCACACTATATAAGGTACCTTCCCGCCTAAACCCAATAGTTCCTTCCAACCCTGAAGTCACAGAAGAAAATTCCATGCAGGGCTGGAAGGGTGGGTATTTGTGAGAATATTTGACACCATCTCGAAGAACCTTGTTTACAAGGTAGCAACCTTCTGTTCTTCGAGTGGCTCCTCCCATTCTCACAAATGGGAGAGTACCAAGCCTAGACAAAGCGGTGGGGGAATTTTCCATGATGTAAACAGACCAACCATACTATAAGGTAAAGTCAAATTTTATTTGTGAAAACAAGTAAGTAGCTATATAGCTATCAGTCATTTACTGGAACACATTTAATAAAGATATATATATAATATATATATATATATAGAACTGAAAAAACTGAAGTGCTTGATTATACTATTTAAACATTGAAGCAAGGATAGAGGTTCCCAATACCGTATGAGATTGGGAGTCTAAACGCAAGGCATATGCTTAGTAAAGGTGTGCGGGGAGTGCCATGTTGCTGCCCTGCAGATCTTCTGGGGTGACACTTTGGCAAAAGCTGCAGTAGATGCCCCTACGGCCCGAAGGGAATGAGTCCTTAAATTAGAAGGAGGGGGGAGCCCAGTAGTAACGTGTGCCATGGAGCTAGTTTGAACCAACCATTTCGAGATGGTTTGGGAGGAGATCTTTTGTCCTAGGCGTTGAAGCGATGGGGACACAAATAGATAGTCAGAGGATCTACAGTGAGAAGTTTTTTCTAGATAAAGAAGAATAGCCCTCTTAACATCAGGAGCACGGCCGTCCCTGCCACTAGGCAGACCTAGGCAGCCGCCTAGAGCGGCAGATTGGGGGGGAGCGGCGGGGCGGCAGGGAACAGAAGGTTGCTACCTTGTAAACAAGGTTCTTCGAGATGGCTTCAAACATTCTAACAAATGGGTTTGTGCTTGTGGGCCCTTCTCTTATGGCACATACCAAGCTCACTAATTTAAAAACCCCATGACGTTCATGCGCCCCCACATTATATAAGGTACCTTCCTGCCTAAACCCAACAGTTCCTTCCAACCCTAAGCGATTACGAAGAAAATTCCATGTGGGACTGGAAGTGTGGGCATGTGTGAGAATGTTCGGAGCCATCTCGAAGAACCTTGTTTACAAGGTAGCAACCTTCTGTTCTTCGAGTGGCTCCTCCCATTCTCACAAATGGGAGAGTACCAAGCCTAGACAAAGCGGTGGGGGAATTTTCCATGATGTAAACAGACCAACCATACTATAAGGTAAAGTCAAATTTTATTTGTGAAAACAAGTAAGTAGCTATATAGCTATCAGTCATTTACTGGAACACATTTAATAAAGATATATATATAATATATATATATATATAGAACTGAAAAAACTGAAGTGCTTGATTATACTATTTAAACATTGAAGCAAGGATAGAGGTTCCCAATACCGTATGAGATTAGGAGTCTAAACGCAAGGCATATGCTTAGTAAAGGTGTGCGGGGAGTGCCATGTTGCTGCCCTGCAGATCTTCTGGGGTGACACTTTGGCAAAAGCTGCAGTAGATGCCCCTACGGCACGAAGGGAATGAGTCCTTAAATTAGAAGGAGGGGGGAGCCCAGTAGTAACGTGTGCCATGGAGCTAGTTTGAACCAACCATTTCGAGATGGTTTGGGAGGAGATCTTTTGTCCTAGGCGTTGAAGCGATGGGGACACAAATAGATAGTCAGAGGATCTACAGTGAGAAGTTTTTTCTAGATAAAGAAGAATAGCCCTCTTAACATCAGGAGCACGGCCGTCCCTGCCACTAGGCAGACCTAGGCAGCCGCCTAGAGCGGCAGATTGGGGGGGAGCGGCGGGGCGGCAGGGAACAGAAGGTTGCTACCTTGTAAACAAGGTTCTTCGAGATGGCTTCAAACATTCTAACAAATGGGTTTGTGCTTGTGGGCCCTTCTCTTATGGCACATACCAAGCTCACTAATTTAAAAACCCCATGACGTTCATGCGCCCCCACATTATATAAGGTACCTTCCTGCCTAAACCCAACAGTTCCTTCCAACCCTAAGCGATTACGAAGAAAATTCCATGTGGGACTGGAAGTGTGGGCATGTGTGAGAATGTTCGGAGCCATCTCGAAGAACCTTGTTTACAAGGAAGCAACCTTCTGTTCTTCTTCGAGTGGCTCCTCCCATTCTCACAAATGGGAGAGTACCAAGCCTAGAAACATGCAGTGGGGGAATTTTCTATCAAAAATCAAACTTAATGCATACTGCATGCAAAAGAACAAGAGTTTATTATGTAGTAAAACAGGTAAGTATATTTACAGGGAACCTCTACATATAGTAAAGTCTGTTATATAGAAACAAGTGGTTCTCCTGTGTTTGTCTTGCTAAAAAAAAAAAAAAGGTTTGAAAACAGAATTAAGTATAGACACACCAAGAGAAGTGTGGGGCTGGGAAACTAGGTAGAGAGCATAGTGCTTCACAAAGGTATGTGGGGAGCTCCACGTTGCCGCCCTACATATCTCTTGCGGAGATATGTTAGAAAAAGCGGCCATAGAAGCACCCAGTGCCCTAATTGAATGTGCTCTCAAATTAGGTGGAGGCGAGAATCCGCTCAGTTGGTAAGTAAGCGAGATCAGCTGTACCAACCATTTGGAAATAGTCTGAGAAGATATCTTCTGACCCAACCTAGGTAGGGATGGGGAGATAAACAGAGTGTCTGAGAGCCTGCACTCTCTGGTCTTATCTAAGTAGGTGAGCACAGCTCTTTTTACATCTAGTGTGTGCGCCATGGCCAAATCCTCAGATGCATGAGGAGGAGGGGAAAACACGGGGAGAACAATTTTCTGGGATAAATGAAACTGAGAAACTATTTTAGGTATAAAGGATGGGTGAGCTGAAAATTCTAATCTGTCCGGGAAAACCTGGAGGTAGGGTTCCTTTATAGAAATGGCAGCAATTTCACTAACACGTCTGAGGGACGTGACAGCTACCAAAAAGGCAGTTTTTAAGGTCCAATGGAATAGATCTGCCTGTTCTGCAGGCTCAAAGAGATGTTTCATCAATCGATCAAGTACCAGATTAAGATCCCATTGAGAGAGTGGTACCTGATGCAGGGGGAACAAATTTATAAGACCCTTGAAGAACTTCTTAACCATAGGGTGAGCAAATAATGATTTAGAACCAGGGAGGGTAATATGCCTAGAAATGGCAAAGAGGTGCACTCTTAATGAGGAGCGTGCCAAACCTTTCTCTGCTACATCTAGTAAATATTGTAGTACTAATTCTACATACAATTGAGTGGGAGACAGAGATTTGGCTTGTAGCCAAAAGCAGAATCTTCTCCACTTGGAGTCATATGACTTATGAATTGATAGTTTAAGTTCATATTGGAGAACAAGGGCTAACTTGTTACTTAAGGATTGAGCCCCTTCGGTATGTGAATCCTCCAAGCGTAGAGGTTCGGTCGTCTGAGTTCCGGGTGGAAAATTTTCCCTTGGTTCAAGGACAGCAAGTCCGGGATCTGGGGTAGGGCAAGGGATGAGTTGGCTAGATTTTGAAGCTCATGATACCATATCTGGCGAGGCCACCCTGGAGATATGAGGATAAGATTGGCCCCTTCTAACCAAATCTTGCTCAACACCCGTGGAATGAGAGGAATGGGTGGAAAGGCATAACTGAGATGGGCTGTCCAGTCTAGTGCAAATGCATCCCCTAGGGACCTGGGATCGTGGGCTGCCCTGGTGCAAAAAAGGCTGCACTTTGCGTTGAGGGCAGGGGAAAATAGGTCTACATGCTACCACTTTGGGGGGGGGGGGGCACCAAATTTTGTCTTCACCTACAGCAGCAAAATGTCTTGGGACGGCCCTGATCAAGAGTGTGGGCTAAACGCATCTCCTCTGAATCATGAGGATGGGGGGAGAACACTGGTAGCACCATTTTCTGAGCTAAGTGGAAAGGGGAAACTATCTTAGGGATAAGGGAGGGATGGGCTGAGAACTCCACTCTGTTAGGAAAAATTTGTAAATAGGGTTCCTTTATGTAGATGGCCGCCAATTCACTGACCCTTCGTAGGGAAGTAATGGCCACTAGAAAAGTCGTTTTTAAGGACCAATGGAATAAGTCGGACTTGTTGGGAGGTTCGAAAGGGGGACCTGTGAGGAGCTGAAGAACCAAGTTCAAATCCCATTGGGATAGGGGAAGTTTATGAGGGGGGAATACATTCGATAATCCCTTGAGGAATTTTTTTACCTTAGGGTGTGAAAAAAGTGAGTAGGAACCATCTTCTGGGAAACGTCTGGCCACAGCAGAAAGGTGGACCCTTATGGAGGAGTGTGACAAACCGGATTCAGCTAACTGAAGTAAATAACATAATATGATAGCTACTGAAATATGTTCAGTGGAGAGAGACTGGGTGGATAACCAATATCAAAACCTTTTCCATTTAGAATCGTAAGATCTTAGAGTGGAAGGTTTCAGGTCACTAGTTAACACCATATGTATCTTACTCTCAACGGGATCAGGAGCGTTGAATGCAAAATGCATGCAGGTTCAAGTGGGACGTTTCGGGATGAAGTATCTGACCTCCGTGCATGGACAACAAGTCCTTGGGTCGAGGTAACGGAAATACTACCTTGGTGAAGTGAAGGAGTTCTGAATATGAAATCTGGCGAGGCCAGCTCGGGCAGATTAGGATGAGATTGGCCCCCTCCATCCGTATTTTGTTTAAAACCTTGGGGATGAGGGGGACTGGGGGGAACGCATAGGCAAGGTATGAGAAATGCATCTGCTATCGATGCCAGGTCGTGTGCTGCCCTGGAGCAGAAAAGGGTGCATTTGACATTTGCTGTCGTAGCAAAGAGGTCTATCAGGGGAGTGCCCCAAAGTTTTGTCAATTGTCGAAATACCTGACAGGATAGCTCCCACTTGTGGTGTTCGATGGAGAGCCTGCTGAGCATGTGTGCTCTCGTTTTGTCCGTACCTGCAACATGTGTGGCTATGAGATGAATGTTCTGAGTTCTTGCAAAGTGCCATATCTCCAAGGCCCAACGGCAGAGTTCTGGAGATCTTGTGCCTCCCTGCTTGTTCAGGTACCACACGGCAGTCATGTTGTTGCAGGTGATGTTCACAACTGTACCCTATAGTCTGGGACTGAAAGCCTTCAAGGCATTTAGAATAGTTATGATCTCCAGGGAATTGATGTGGAGCTCCTGCTGATGTCTGTTCCACAGACCTGAGATATTGAGTTTGTGTAGGTGAGCCCCCCATGCTGATAATGAAGCATCAGCAGTTAAAGTATGATCTGGACACAGTAATTCAAAAGCCCTACCCGCCAGAACAAATTCTCTCTGTTTCCACAAGAGAGGGAATGCAAAATGTGAGCAGGGATCCTTAGCCTCTTATGAGGGGGATCTGTGAGAGGACTGAAAAGCTTTAAAAACCAAAGTTGCAAAGGACGCATATGGAGCCTTGCAAAGGGAGTGGTAGCAGTGGTTGAGGCCATGAGACCCAGTAATCTCTGAAAGATCTTAGCAGATTGGGATCTATGCATAGAAAGAGTGTGTAGGATTTTCGCGATATCATGGAATCTATCTTCGGGGATAAACATTTTAGCCACCAAAGAATCTAAAATAGCTCCTATATAGGAAACCTGTTGAGATGGAGAGAGGTTGGACTTCTGATAATTGACAGACAAACCTAGGCTGTTACATAGGTTTAAAGGAGATTCCAGTTTTACAGCAAGGCCCTGAGGAGAATCTGCTCCCAGGAGCCAATCACCCAGGTATGGAAAAATGGAGATACCCTGTTGTCTAACGTGTGCTATGACCGGAGCTAAGACCTTAGTGAATACCCTTGAGGTGGATGAGAGGCCAAAAGGGAGAGATGAAAATTGTAAGTGAGTGGAATTGTGAACAAAATGAAAAAATTTCCTACAGTTAGGATGAAGCCTGATATGGAAATATGAATCTCTCAAGTCAATTACCGCATACCACTGGCCCCTATGGAGGAAAGGTGCTAAACGGTCCAACACTAACATCTTAAATTTGCGGTAAACTACAAAATAGTTAAGTGCTCTGAGGTCTAAGATGGGTCTGTATCCCCCATCTTTTTTGTCAACAACAAAGTAATTAGAGTAGAAGCCTGAACAGGCAGAACCTGAATCAACTGTTTCAATCACACCCTTTGTGTATATGTCATCAACTTCTTTATTTAAAGTAATTAACTGCAAGGAAGAAAATTGAACAGAATTAAGAAACTTGTTCTGGGGCGGTAAAACAGAAAAAGAAACCTTATAACCAAATTCAACCATACGTAAAACCCACTTATCGGAGGTAATGCCTCTCCAAACGTGGAGGTAATCCAGTAAGGCATATTGAAAATTAACAGTGGTAACCTGAACAGAGGAAGAAAGTTCAGGTGGGAGCAGTAATTGTCACTTTCTACCCCTGTAAGATGGGGTGGAGTAAGGCTGCTTGGGATTGACCTTCTGACGATAGGGGTTATATTGCGGCCTTGACCTGTTTTGATACATGGCAGAGCTGGGATAATACCCTTTTTATTGAGGTTGGAAACCTCCAACATAATACTTATGAGGTCTGCAATAGGAGGACTGGCCATGGTAGTGGTGAAATTGTTGGTACTGGGGACCTTGATCCCTCTGAGATATCTTCATTTTTATTGCAGTAGCACGGGACTTTTTAATTTTGTCCAGAGTGTCATCCGTGTCCTTGGCAAAAAGACCAGACTGGTCAGAGGGCAAGTTCTCAATCCTTGACCTATGGTGAGGCTCTAATTTTGTCCCTTGAAGCCAGGTAAACCTTCGAGTTACCACAGCATTAGCGACACCACGTGCTGCCGTCTCAGAGGAGTGACGTGCAGTCTGCAGCTGAAACTTTGCTGTGAGCAATCCGTCAGCGCAAACACTTTGCAAAGACTTTTGTTTGTCTTTTGGTAAGAAGGGGATGGCTTTTTGAACTTCCTCCCAGAGGTGATGTTGAAAAGAAGCCATCACCACTGAATAATTGGCTGCCCTCATTAAGATCGTGGAAGAGGCAAAGGCTTTTCTCCCAAAGACGTCGATGTGTCTGCTCTCTTTATCAGCAGGCGACGTCTCCTGAGTGTTTTTTAAAAAAATGTTCAGCTGATGCTGCTACAATGAGGGAGTTAGGCAGCGGGTGCTTAAAGAAAATAGAGCCCTGCTGCGGAGGGAATAAATAGTAAGAACTAGACGTAGCAGAGATCAACTGAATTGATGCTGGGTTCACCCACAGTTTCTCAGCATCCATAGCATGCCTATTAAAGAGAGGCAGAGTCAGTTTAACTTGAGGAGGTTTCTCAACGTCAGAGTAAGCCGGATCCGCCTCCTGTTCTGTCATAGGTGATGTGGTGATTTTTAGGACCTCCGTGAATTTCTTTAACAGCAATTGGAAGTCTTTATGGTCCTGAGAAGAACTGGAAGATCCCACTGACTGGATATCATCAGAGGGTGGTGGTGACAGTTTTTCTGAGTCTGGGTTGTCAAACCCCTCTGGTGTCACAGATAGAAGGCTCTCTGGTTCGGGTGGGGAATCAGGCTCAAGTATAGGAATGGTAGGGATGTCAACGTGAGGTGGGGATGGAGGAAGAAAGGGTGCCAGCGTTCTTTTTCTCCTTTCTCCAAGACGTTTCAGCTTTTCTTGCCTTTTAAGGAAAACCCTCTTAATCTCCAGTTGAAAAGGAGTTGGTTCCGGCATCATGGGAGCCTCCTGAAAAGTCGACGTTGATTTTTTTCCTTGACGTCGAAACGCCCGTCGTCGACGTCGAAGGAGCCTGATACAGCTGATCTGTCAATGTTGCGTGTCAACATCGTGAGTGTTCCAACGACGAAGACTTGCACCGGCTCGAGGTCGGGGGAAGGGGAAGCCTGGTAGACAATGTTGTATGCATCAATACAGGACTGGAAGGAGGAGAGGAGCTCTCGACATCAAAATGGGGTCGAGTCTGTTGCTCAGCCTTAGATGTCGTAGACTTTACTAGTTGTTGTAAGCACGAAACTATTAACCTCGTTTCTTGCCTCCTGGCCTTTTCCTGTTCCTTAAAATAAGCCTAAGGGAATCTGGTGTCTGACCGGGGCAATGGAAGGAGGTCTCTTGTTCTCGGTTCATGTTCCTTGGTTTCAGCAACCCACTGCATGCGAGGGGGTTGATAAGGCGAGCCCATGAATGGCTCATTAGTTTCCTCCTCAGCATTATATTGGGGGGAGGTAATAATCAAAGGAGAGACCGGGCTGAAAGGGGCCAAAAGGTCCAAGCCAAAAGAAGAATCCTCCTCATCCAAGGGGGAAAGGGAGATTGAGCGGACCGCCGTGCTGACGGGCTCTTTCCCTAAGTCAAGCTTTGATCTCTTGGGAGGAGGAGAGTCTAATACCCCCGAACGAGATGTAGTTGGTAGAAGAGAATGCTTTGTAGGGGTGACCGAAGTAGCACATGCGGACAGTGTAACTTCAGCCCCAATACCAGGAATCTGAAGGGAGAGGTACTGTTCTTTAGTAGTCAAAGCAGACTTACGTTTCTGGTCCTCCTCTAACTCCCTCAGAAGCGCTGGGAGTCTGATAGTTCACTCCCTGATGGTCTTAGGCTTCATGAGGAGACACTCATGGCAGTCTTGCGGGTCATGATTAACACCAAGCCAAAGGAGACATTGTCCATGAGGATCCTTTGTAGTCATTTTCCTATTACAGGAAAAACATCATTTGAAGCTGTGTTTAACTGAAGACATAGTGGAAGAGATAGGTAAACAACGGTAAGCCGCGAAAGCGGTTGGAAGGAACTGTTGGGTTTAGGCGGGAAGGTACCTTATATTAGGGATGGGCGAACGCGGTTCGGAAGTTCAGAACTGAACTCAGCCTGTTCAGACGACCAAATGCGAACACGAACCCAAACACGAACATACCGAACAGAACCGAATGGCGAAATGGCCGAACAGTTCGGTCAGTTCGGATCGCGTTCGGGTGAGTTCGGGTGGCAAAAAAAGGTTCACTGTAAGGTGACAGGGAGGGGTAGTACTAGTCATACCGGGGTAGGGGGACAAGGGGCACACACGTTCACCCTGCCGCTGGGGATCGAGGTCAGAGCGAGGAGCGACCGGAGACGAATGCCCGTCAGGATAGTGTTTGGGCTCTCACCTCTAATTAAAGAGAACGAGCCCCTATCATCATAGGGCGCTGCTGACCTCGAACCCAAGGCTGCCCCACACGCGCTCGCACACTCA
>QEPC01001091.1:163546-173780 GCA_003113815.1 Sphenodon punctatus
GAGCTTGGAGAAACGCTTTGGCAGCCCTATTTTGTCAATTTTGTCACTTTCCCTGGCCCGAAATTAAAACTAAAACAACAAACTTAACACACTCTGTTCAAGGATCTGCTTATTCCCTCCCTCAGAGCTGAGTTCCCGACTCTTGGGGCTTTCAGACTCTGCACGGGTTGGAGTTTACTCCCTTCAGAGGAGTCCAGTCACCTGGGTATGCTCCTTTACTTTCTACACATTGGTCCACAAGCTGAGCATTACCCTTTACTCATTGGGGCGACACTGTCATGGGTTTGGGGGTCCGCACCCCCACTTTACTGGGTTTGAGTGACTCAGTTTCCCTTGTGCACAGTTCTCTTGAATCAGTTTTTCTCTCTGGCTAATTCAAGTGTGCCACAATGAAACTCCTTTGCCACACGAGGGCCCGATCCTTCCCATTTACAGACTCTTTACTCTCTGGGTTCACAAGAGCTTGAGGGCTCTTGAAGCTCACTTGTGTTCCAATGTTAGACACCGACACTTCTTTGTGAATATAAGAAGTGAATTTTATTACATAAGCAAGAAAGTTGATACAGAGTGGTTACTAGAAATGAACGGTAAACATAACGCATTCCTAACTTATACTGGTTGAGTTCCTAAATTAATCTTACCCTATAAAGGTCCATAAGCTTCTGGTTTCTCAGTCATAAAGGTAGAATGACTGGGTGCTGGGTCTTAGAGAGCAAAATCCTGTCTCTCAGTTCATGTTCGTCCAGCCTGCCATTGCCAGGCTGGCTTTCACATGTAGATGTTCTCTGGAAGAAGCTTTGCTAGAATCTCCCCCTTTGTGCCTTACTGGGTCATTTAAATAGTCTTTAGCTTCCTTTGTCTCGGATTTCCCGCCTTTGGGGAATCCTGTATCAGGTCACGTAGTCAACCCAGGCAAACATGGAATTTACATATCAACAGGGCTGTCTGTCAAGTGTTCCCAAAACACATCTTGTTATCTCTTTGTATTTCCTGTAGACTGGTGACGTGTCAAAACCCTATTTCGAGTTCTACAGCTCTCACTGTAACCTTACATACATGTGGACCCTTTGGCATTTCATATTTACCAGACTTGTAGTCTACATGTATTCCCGAGTTACACGTGTGTGACCCTATGTTTCTCCGTGACACCCCCATGGTATATAAGGTACCTTCCCGCCCAAACCCACCAGTTCCTTCCAACCCTGAGAGTGCAGGAAGAAAATTTTCTTTGGGGGTCAGAAGGGTGGGCATTTGTGAGAAGGTTAGGAGCCATCTCGAAGAACCTTGTTTACAAGGTAGCAACCTTCTGTTCTTCTTCGAGTGGCTCCTCCCATTCTCACAAATGGGAGAGTACCAAGCCTAGAACAAGGCGGTGGGGGAATTTTTTTGAAAGAGGACACAAGATTACTCCTTGGGATAGAACCAATAATAGGTTTATTAAATATGAATGTGTAAGCATAACATCACCAAGTACACTTTTGTATAACCCCCCCTTCACATAGTAGAAACTATTATTGTTTAAGCCCAGAGGTAAGTATAGCCTGGCCCAATGAAGTATGGGTTTGGGAGGCAAGATGAATTGCATAGTGCCTTATAAAAGTATTGGGTGAGCTCCATAGCTGCCCTACAAATCTCCTGAGGGAAAAGGTTAGCGAATGCAGCAGTAGAAGCTCCCATGGCTCTAATTGAGCGCGCCCTAAGGTTGGGCAGTGGAGAAAGCCCCTTATGCTGGTAAGCACAAGTAATAACCCGCACCAACCATTTAAGATGGTCTGGGAGGATACCGTTTGAGCCAGGTTGTGCAGCGAGGGGGAGACAAGCAAATTATCCAAGCGTCTACAAGCAGCCGTCTTGTCGAGATATTCCAAGACTGCTCTCTTCACGTCCAGAGTGTGAGCAATGGCTAATGAGTCTGATTTGTGCAGAGGGGGGCAAAACTGTGGAAGGACAATACTTTGGGCTAAATGGAAACATGACACAGTCTTTAGAATGAAGGAGGGATGAATTGCAATTTCCAGTCTATCAGGAAAGATCTGTAAATAAGGTTCACGTATATGAATAGCCACCAGTTCGCTGACCCTTCTGAGGGAGGTAACAGCGACTAAGAAGCAAGTCTTTAGGGTTACATGCCACAAATCTGCCTGTTCCTGAGGCTCGTAAGGTTGCCCTGTCAAACATTCGAGAACCAGGGGGTGGTCCCATTGAGAAATACATAGTTTATGCGGGGGGAAAACATTACTAATTCCCTTGAGAAAGGACTTAACCATAGGGTGTGAAAACAAGGACTCCGCACCTTGGGCAGTTACCTGCCTGGAAATGACGGAAAGGTGGACTCAATGAGGAGAGAGATAAACCCTTTCCCGCTAACTCTAATAAATACTGTAAAACTTGTTGAACAGATAACTGGGAATCAGATAGGGAATTATCCCTTAACCAACAAGAGAATCTATTCCACTTGGACAAATAAGATTTCCTAGTGGACGGTTTAATGTCACTTTGTAGGATGATCGATAATTTGTCAGGTAATGCTACTGTGTGTGAATCCTTCAGGCATGGAGGTTGAGGCGGGTGATATCGGTGCAGGATTTGCCCCTGATTGAGGGACAATAGGTCCCGAACCTTCTGTAAAGGTAGCGAATCTGTCGCTAGCCTCTGCAAGTCATGGAACTAGATTTGTCGTGGCCAATAGGGAGCTATGAGGATCAGATTCGCTCCCTGGAGGCGAATCTTGTCCAGTACCCTGGGTAATAGTGGGATATGGGGGAAGGCATAGCACAGAAGAGGCTTCCACTCTAGTGTGAATGCATCTCCTAGGGATGCGGGATTGTGGCCTGCTCGAGACCTGAAGAGGGAGCACTTGGTACTAATGGTCGTGGCAAACAGATCCACCCGTGGAGTGCCCCATCGGTGGATTAAACTCTGATAAATCTGGGATGAAAGCTGCCACTCATGGTGCTCCTGAGCAAGGCGACTGAGGATACCTGCTCGCGAGTTCTCTTTCCCTGCCACATGTGTTGCCAGGAGATAGATCCCCTGTGCCCTTGCGAAATGCCAGATGTCCATAGCTAGGTGACACAGCTCTGGGGATTTTGTACCTCCCTGCTTGTTGAGGTACCAAACCGCCGTCATGTTGTCACAGGCTATCGATACTACTGATCCCTGAAGCTGGCGCTGGAATGACTGCAAAGCTTTTTGAATAGCAGTGATCTCTAGCACATTGATGTGAAATTTCCTCTGACTGCTGTTCCATGAGCCGGAAATGTTCAGGTCTCGGAGATGCGCCCCCCATCCTGTTAAAGAAGCATCTGTAGTTAACAGGAGGCTAGATACAGGATTTGCAAAAGGTTTCTCCGCAAGGACAAAGTTCTTGTCAGTCCAAATTATGAGAGAATCTAAAATCTCTCTAGTAATTTTTAATTTCTTTGTGGGAGGATCTGACAATGGGTCAAACAAGCTTAATGCCCATAGTTGAAAAGGTCTCATAAAAAGTCTGGCAAATGGCGTGGTGGCAGTAGTAGATGCCATTAGACCAAGTAGGCGCTGAAAAGTTTTAATAGGCTGTCGCCTGTGAATTGCCAGAGACCGTACCAGAGAGGAAATGTCCTCAAATCTGTCGTCTGGAGCAAAAATCCTACCCTTGGTAGAATCCAGGATTGCTCCAATATAAGGAATGCACTGGGTAGGGTTTAACTGAGACTTCTGCATATTTATGGAGAGCCCCAAAGAGTGACACAGATTTAAAGTGAAGGAAACTGCTTGGGAAAGAGCTGCTGGAGAGTCTGCAACCAGCAACCAATCCTCCAAGTAGGGATAGATGGCAAAGCCTTGCCTTCTGATGTATGCAATCACTGGGGCCATAACCTTTGTAAATACCCATGGGGCAAATGACAGACCAAAAGGTAGAGAGAAAAATTGGAAGTGTCCAGAATCATGGACGAACCTAAAGAACCTCCTAGAGGAAGGGTGCAGGCGAATGTGGAAGTAGGCATCCTTTAGGTCAATGACTGCATACCATTGATCCATTCTTAAGTAAGTTCTTAAGGAATCAAGGGTAAGCATCTTGAATTTACAAAAAGGCACAAAGAAGTTAACGAATCTCAGGTCCAGAATAGGTCTGTGACCTCCATCTCTCTTATCAATGAGAAAATAATTAGAGTAAAATCCCCTTTCCCTACCCTGGGAGGGAACAAGTTCTGTAACACCCTTACAATACATTTCCAGAACCTCTTTATTTAAAATGGCAGCCTGAGCCTGTGAGAGATTAACGGGGGCAGTAGGTCTGTCATAAGGCGGTACAGAGGAGAACTGAACCCTGTAACCGAAACAGATCACTCCCAGGACCCATACATCCGACGTAATTGCCTCCCAAAACTGAAGTGAGTTAAACAAGGAAAACTCCAAATTCACATACCCCGACTGTGTCTCGGCAGGAGAGATCGGGAGAGGCTGTAATTGTCAACGTCTGCCCCTGCTGGAGGGGCTGAGAAGGGCTATTTAGTGTTAGCCCTTTGTTTGTAGGAAGAGTAGGGGTATCTAGACTTCCCTGAATAGTTGAAGGAGGAGGTCGAGGAGTAATACCTCCTGTTGTAGGGCTGGGCAGGCGGATAATATTGTCTCTGGGGCCGCTGGAAAGATGATTGAGGCTGGTATGGGCGAGAATGAAAGGTGGAAGAACTTTGATCTCGCTGAACAATCTTCATTTTATATGCAGTAGCCCTAGATTTTTGTATCTTATCCAAGACCTCATCCGTATCCTTTGCGAACAGGCCAGACTGGTCGAAAGGGAGATTCTCAATACGGGATCTGTGATGATATTCCAGTTTCATCCCTCTTAGCCAGGCAAAACGTCTCGTTACAACAGCATTGGCAACCGCTCGAGCTGCAGTCTCCGATGAGTGACGAGCGGTGTGCAGTTGGAACCGGGCCGTAGAAGTTCCCTCAGAACAGAGAGACTGAAGGGATCTCTGTTTGTCCATAGGGAGTGATGGAATGACTTTCTGAACCTCCTCTCATAAATGATGCTGGAAGGAGGCCATTCTAGCAGCGTAGCTGGCAGTGCGCATTAACATGGTGGCAGAGGCGAATGCTTTGCACCCAAAAACATCAATCCTGCAGCTGTCTCTATCTGCTGGAGAAGTTTCCTGTGTGTTTTTCTGAAACTTTTCTGCCGAGGCTGAGACCACCAGAGAGTTGGGGAGTGGGTGTTTAAAGAAAATGGACCCCTGTTCCGGGGGAAACAAATAAAAGGAACTGCTGGAGGCTGAGACAGGCTGAATAGTTGAAGGGCTAGCCCACAATTTCTCGGCTTCTGTCAAGTGCTTTTTGAATAGAGGTAAAGTCAATTTAGATTGCACCGGTTTATCTACAGAGCAATAAGCCAGAGCCGATTCCTGTTCAGAGATGGGGACTGTTTTAATATTCAGGTCCTCCGTAAACCTCTTCAAACGTTTTTGGAAATCCTTGTGTTCTTGAGAGGAAATAGATGACATCGGACCCTGGACATCGTCGGATGGCGGAGGTGATAAAGTCTCGGCATCAGGCACGTCGAAGGTCTCGGAAGTAGAGGTGTCGAGGTCCGGAGCAAGTATCAGATCAACCTGTTGTACTGTCTCTTCCTCTGGTTCAGGAGAGGCGGCAGGTAGAACAAGGGAATGCAAGAGCTGTGCCTTGTACAGCCTTCTCCTGGCAATCCTGTGCTTTTGCTTCTGCATCCAGTGTTGGAACTTGGCCGCCGCTTCTCGAACAAAAGCCTTGGGGTCAATCTTCGACGTCAACGGTTTAGTAGTGGCTCTCTTGGACGTTTTGAGGGGCTCTAAAGACGTCAAGCGACCTGAAGTAATTGGAGCTTGATCCGACGTCGAGCTTGCCGACGTCAATGACTTTCCTCTACATTCTGAGCCACGCCCCCGAGGGGTGGTGGTAGGGGGTGGAGGAGGAACCACGTCGTGAGCCGGTACAGCCTCTGCGTGGGAGGGCTTAGCTACCATAGCCTGAATCAGTTGTTGCAGGCATGAAACGATAAGCTCTGTGTCCTTTTTCCTAGAAGCCTCTTGTTGTTTTAAGAATTGGCATGTAAAGGTGGACTCTTGAGGTGCTTCCTGCTGCCCCTCCTGAGGTCGAGAGGGGTGTTGAGGTTGTGTTGTAGCTACCCATTGCAAGTTAGGGGGCTGGTAAGGCGACCCTGAAAACCTGGGGTCAACCTCCTCCTCCGCGTTGTAAAGCAGTGACGTGATATGGAGGGGGGATGAAGGGGAGACTGAAGTCGCTGCCAGGAAGGCTTCCTCATCCAAGGATAGCAAAGGGGAAAGCGAGCGGTCCACCAAGATGGCAGGCTCTGACCCCTGAAGGAATAATCCCCTCTTAGGAGATGGTGAGTGCGATGATCTTGAGCGTGAGGTAGAAGGCTGCTCAGAAATGGAGACTGAGGATCCCGAGGTGATGGGGCCCGCGGATACTGTTTCCTCAGCCCCTATACTAGAAACTGCTAGAGATGGGGAGCGAGATTTGCGCTTCCTCTTGGACTTACGTATGTCCTTGTGTTTGTCCTCAAGCTCCTTAAGAATAGCCGGGAGACAGATAGCTCTTTCTCTCAGGGTCTTTGGTCTGAGGAGAAGATACTCGGCGCAATCTCGGGGGTCATGTTGAGCGCCGAGACAAACCAAACACTGACCGTGAGGGTCCTTTGTGGTCATCTTACGACCACATGAGAAGCATTGTTTAAAGCCGTATTTAGTAAGAGACATGATGACGCTAGCGAGTAGGCAAATGCCACGAGTAAGCCACGAAGCGGTTGGAAGGAACTGGTGGGTTTAAGCGGGAAGGTACCTTATATACTGTGGGGGCGCGTGAACGTCACGTGTTTTTTCAGCTAGTGAGCTTGGTAACTGCCGGTAGGAGAAGGGCGCACAAGCGCAAACCCATTTGTGAGAATGGGAGGAGCCACTCGAAGAAGAAACACCAGCCACTATTTATTTTATTTATTTATTTATTTATTTCATAGATTTATAACCCGCCCCTCCTGCAAAAGCAGCCCGGGGTGGCTTCCAATAATAAAACAATATAAAACAATAAAATACAATTTAAAATACTCATAACAATCAAAATATTAAAACAGGGCTCAATGCCTTTTTCAGCAATAAATATTATCAATAATAGAACAACCTGTATCAGCATCTACTAGTTCATTTTATTTATTTCCTCCTGAACAGGATTCTATTTTCTTTAAGCATCCAATCCCTAATTCATTAGTAGTTTCTGCCACTGCAGAAAGATATAATAGGAATATACACGATACCTCCCCAGCAGATAAGGACAGTAGATGTATCGATGTGTTTGGGCGCAGGGCTTTTGCCTCCAGTACTTTGGTAATGAGAGTAACAAACTATGCGGCAGGGATGGCATCCTACCAGCATCGACTCTAGGAGGAAGCTAATCAATATCTTCAACACATTCCACAGGACAAACAGGAAGATTTTATAAAGCTTGTTTCTGAGGGACCTAACACTGCCCGGTTCCAACTGCAAGCAGCCAGGCACGCTTCAGAAACAGCTGCTAGGGGGGTGGCAAATGTCATAGTTACCTGTAGGTTTGCCTGGCTTCGTGGCTCTAAATTAGACTACCACCATAGAGCCAGAGTGGAGAACCTTCTATTTGATCAAACAGATTTATTTGCAAAGGAAACAGATGAGACATTAGAAAAGATACAAAAATCAAGGGCAACTGCCATTAAAATGAAAATTGTCCAGAGGGACCTCAGTCCCATTACATTCCAGACAAGACAATACACCCCTCAACAGCAACATCAATACCGTAATACTAGACAGTATTACCCTCAGTCTCAGCAATACAACAAGAGGTATTCTGCTTCCAATTATCAACCCCAGGGGAAACAGAGGGGTCAGTTCTCCTCCTTCAAGCTGAGGATTCAGCCTCGCAATTCTTATCCCTATCAACAGGGGAGGGGTAGATGATGCCAATTAGCAGGGGAACCCACTGGCTTACAGGGGACAATATCATTTTGACTAGCATTATATAACTCTCTCCCTTGTTGGGAAGCTGTTACATCAGATATTTGGATATTAAATATAGTTAAACTTGGTTATAAAGTTAAACCTGTGGCTACACCCTTTGAAGTTTTACCATTTCAAACTATTGTATTGCCTCCACAACAGCAGTTAGTGTTAAATAAAGAATTTAACTTTATAGTAAAGGGGTTATAGAGCTCGTACCTCGACACCAATATAAGACAGGACTTTACTCAAACTATTTTGTTATTGATAAAAAGGGAGGTGGCCACGGGCCAATTTTAGATTTAAGGTATTTAAACCTGTTTGTGCAGTATCAAAAATTGTAAATGCTGACAGTGGACAAATTAAGACCTCATCTCCATCAGGGACAATGGTATGCTGTAATAGACTTGAAGGATGCCTATTTCCATATTAGGCTACATCACTCACCTAGGAGATGGTTTCGTTTTATGCATAGAGGAGAACATTATCAATTTTGCTCTCTCCCTTTTGGTTTATCTTCTGCGCCAAGGGTGTTCACTAAGGTAATGGCACCAGTCATAGCATTTATACGCAGACAGGGTATTTACATCTTCCCATACTTGGATGACTGGCTATTAGTACATAATTCACCTAGTATACTTCTGAATAATGTGTATTTTGTGATACAACTCTGCAATAGCCTGGGATTAGCCGTAAATTGGCAACATTCCATGCTCATACCTTCTAAAAGGATGAAATACATAGGAACAGTATTAGATTCGAATTTGGCTAAAGTTTTTGCTCCAGAGGAGCAGGTTCCAAGCTATTGTGGACTCAGTTAGGGAAATTAGGATCCACAGACAGCAGAGTGTTAAAGCCTTTCAGAGACTGCTGGGTCTGATGGCTTCCACTACTTCTACTACACCGTTTGCATGTCTGTATATGCGGCCGCTCCAGTTGTGGTTTTTGACCCACTTTCTGACCCGCCATCTAAAAAGATTAGGATCACTAGTTAAATCATTGCATCCCTTGACATTTGGTGTAAGAGAAATTTTGTTTTAGCAGGACTACCCTTTAACCCTCCTAACCCTACTCGTTTTCTGGCTACAGATGCGTCAATGCCGGGATGGGGGGCCCACCTGCGCCACCTGTCCATCTCCGGGAAGTGGAGCACGAGAGAGAAATCATTTCACATAAACATCCTGGAGACCATTGCAATTGCAAAGGCACTCAAATTGTTCAGGACTATTTTACAGGACAATGTAGTGAGCATACAGTGCGACAACATGTGCACTGTATGGTACCTAAACAAGAAATGGGGCACAAAGTCTTCCCATTTATGCCATTTAGCACAAGACATTTGGCACTATGCCCTCACCCACAATATGTACTTAGTCGCCACACACGTGGCAGGTACGGAGAACTTGAGGGCAGATATATTAAGCAGGTGCACAAAGAGAACCACGAATGGGAATTATCCCCCATTGTTTTCGATCGCTTAATATCCCGGTGGGGAAATCCGAAAACAGACCTATTTGCGACAACAGGGAATGCAAAGTGCAACCTATACTGCACAAGAGCAGGACATGACCCTCTGTCACTAGGGGATGCATTTGCAATACAATGGACAGGTCAGTTGTGCTATGCATTCCCCCCACGCACCCCCATCCCTTTGATCCCACGGGTAATAGAAAAGGTATGCTGGGAGAGAGCAAACCTTATTCTCATCTCCCCCTCTTGGCCAAGGCAGATGTGGTATTCCACTCTACACTCCATAGTAAAGGAGTATTATCTCCTACCACAAGTTCAGGGACAAGTCAGGGACAAATCTATCACCCAGAGTTGACTCGTCTCAACCTCCACGCGTGGAGAATACAAATGTAACAATTCCTGAATCTATTGTTAACAAGATTAATAACATATTGTGCAGTGATATAAAACCCTCCACAAGGAAATCCTATAACTCTAAGTGGAAAAGGTTTTCTTCTTGGTTAGACAATAGATTACTTACAGTTGAACAATTGTCAGTTGAGTTGCTGTTACAATATTTACTTCATTTAGCAGAGAATGGTTTATCAGTTTCTTCTATTATTATTATTATTATTATTATTAACAAACATTTATATAGCGCCAGCAGTGTACCTGGCACTTTACAAAGTAATAAAATAGACACGGTCCCTGCCCCTAGGGCTTACAATCTGAGAGACAGGAGCTGGGGGAGAGACTTAGGAAGGGGAACAGAGGGA
>QEPC01001091.1:212050-232875 GCA_003113815.1 Sphenodon punctatus
GGAGCACATTACACCAGTGCTCCATTCTCTGCACTGACTGCCCATAGTCTTCCAGGCCCGATTCAGAGTGTTGGTACTTACCGATAAAGCCCTATACGGCCTAGGCCCTACCTACCTGCAGGACCACTTCACTCCCAGAGCTCTGGATCAGCCCCTGAGGTCAACCGGGAGTGCCTTTCTTGAAGTCCCCCGGGTATCCCGAGTCGGGATACCTGGGGGACTTCAAGAAAGGCACTCCCGGTTGGGGCAACTATGGAGAGGGTGTTCTCGGTGGCCGCACCAAGGCTGTGGAACTCCCTCCCAGCAGAGACCCAGGTGGCCCCGGACCTCTTCTCCTTTTGACGACAATGCAAGACCTGGCTGTTCCACCAGGCTTTTGGTGAGAGAGATGGGTGAAGGGGGTGGGGGGTTGGTCTTTAACGCCCCCTTTTAGAAATGCTTTAGCTGTGTTTATATTTATATAATTGTGATTTTGTATACTTTTATTTTGTATAAATTGTTAGCTGCCCCAAGCAGATTAGGTAGGAGGGGCAGGGTATAAAGTGCCTAAATAAATAAATCTCAAAATGACCCTTGGGGTCACAACAACCCCCAGTTTGGAAACCTCTGGGTTAAATTCTGTTCCCATAACAGTCGATCACACCGTTCCTTTTCATTATAACGGAACGATGATCTTCTTGTCCCACTGATAAACAGTATCTGTGCCAGTCTACTCTACGTTGCTTTGCTTTCCAAATACCCACCGTTCACAGGTGCACCAAATCTACCAGTCATGACATCAAAGAAGTTTCCAATATTGGTTTCAACGCTGCTGAAGATTATTCCACTGTTCTGATTACTGAAGTGAGTTGCCATTGAAGCCATGAATGCCACCTATGAATGAAAATATAATAGATATTTAGCCAGCAGCCAATGAGAAGAAAAAGGACAACTAAAAAGACATGACGGGAACCTCCCTGCTACCTACAGGCATTTCTTAGGTTTACAGCTGACTTAGTTTTACCTAGACATTCTTTTAGGGAATGAGCCAGCTCCCATTAAACTCAACTGACAAAACTCCCATTGATTGAAAGAGGGAAAAGCCAGAACGCCTTGACTTAAATAGAACCATTCATGTGTTCAGAGTTAAACTGGAGGGGGAGGGGAGTAGGCGAGTGTCTGTAGGACTGGCCGTTTAATTTAGGGTTTCATTAATTAGAGCAGGGTCATGGAATGATTAAACTATGAGCCAATTAAAGCCTGCAGCTGGATTTTATTTCCTCCCTTGCCAATTCCTGGATTCAGCCCAAAGATCTACCCCCATCTCTCAAGCACGGAAGGGGGGCACTCATGGTGAATAAAGTCCAAATGAAGTGTGAGTTTGAAGGCAGGGGCTAGGTTTGCAGGATGGATTTATGGGTGTTAACAAACGAGACAATAGCCCCTTGGAGTCAGGGTTCGGTCTGTGGACCCTTCACATGTTTAGTGTGTAGAGCCTAATAAAAAGGCAACACCTTGACTGTATTTCCTGTGCGCTCGGGCAGCCCCCGCTCAGCCCCCACTCACAGGGTAAGAACATAAGACCATACAGTCGTGCCATACTGGGTCAGACCAATGATCCATCGAACCCAGCATCCTGTCTCCGACAGTGGCCAATCTCAGTCGCTTGGAAGAGGTATCCAGCAGGTCACAATAGGGCGATCCATTCCCTGTTGTTCACTCTCAGCTCCCGACAGTAAGAGGTTACATTCCCCAACCTACGTGGCTAATAGCTGCTAATGGACCTGTCCTTCCGAAACATGTCCAACCCTTTCTTAACTCAGCTATACTACTGGCCTGGATCACATCTTCAGGCAACAATTTCCACAACTTAATAGTGCATTGAGTGAAAAAAAATACTCTCTTTTATTTGTGTAAAATCTGCTACCTGTTAGTTTTATGGAGTGTCCCCTAGCCAGGTTCTAGTACTACTTGAAAGAGTAAATGACCACTCCCTAGTCATATGTTCCACACCACTCATGATTTTATAAACTTCTATCATATCCTCTCAGTCATCTCTTCTCCAAGCTGAAGAGCCCCAACCTACCCAGCCTCTCTTCATAGGGGAGCCGTTCCATACCCGTTATCATTTTATTTGCCCTCCTCTGTACCTTATCTATTTCTTTTCTGAGATGGGGAAACCAGAACTGCACACAATATTCAAGGTGCGGTCGCACCATAGATTTATATAGCGGCATTATGATATTTTCAGTTTTATTCTCTATCCCTTTATGAATAATTCCTAACATTCTGTTTGCTTTTCTGATGGCTGCTGTACACTGAGTGGAGGATTTCAATGTATTGTCCACAGTGACTCCAATGTCCTTTTCCTGAGTGGTAACTCCTAATTTAGAACCCAGCACTGTGTGCATGTAGTTTGGATTTTCTTTCCCTATGTGCATCACTTTCCACTTGTCCACATTAAATTTCATCGGCCTTTAGATGCCCAGTCACACAGTCTCACAAGATCCCCCTGCAATTCTTCACAGTCCGCTCATGATTTAACTACCGTGAATAACTTGGTGCTATCTGTAAATTTGATCACCTCACTCCCCTTTCCAGATCATTTATGAATACATTAGACACCACCGGTTCCAGTACAGATCCCTGGGGCATGCCACTATTAACTTCTCTCCATTGTGAAAACTGGCGATTTAGTCCTACTGTTTGCTTCCTATCCTATCCTTTAACTAGTTACCAATCCACAATAGGACACTGCCTTCTATCTCATGACTTAATTTCCTCAAGAGTCTGTCATGAGGGATCTTATCAAATGTTTTCTGAAAATTCAGATACACTATATTGACTGGCTCCCCCTTGTCCACATGCTTGTTCACACCCTCAAAAAATTCCAATAGATTAATGAGGCACAACTTCCCTTTGTTAAATCCATGTTGACTCTTCCCCATTAAACCACATTTATCAATATGCCCCGTAATTCTGTTTTTAATAATAGTTTCCACTATTGGTGCAGACATCGGGCTCACTGGTCTGTAGTTTCCAGGACTGGCTCTGGAGCCCTTTTAAAATATTGGTGTTACACTCGCTACCCTCTAGTCCTCAAGTACAGTGGCAGATTTTTCAATAGGTTACAGATTTTAGCGACCTATTACCAGTAGTAAGTCTGCAATTTCATATTTGAGTTCCTTCAGAACTCTGGGATGTATACCCTCTGGTCTTGGTGATTTGTTACTATCTTGGATTTGTTACTATTTAGTTTGTCAATTTGCTCTAGAACCTCTTCCAGAGTCATATTGATTTGTGCCAGCTCTTCCAATTCATCCCCTACAAAAAACAGTTCTGGTGTGGGTGTCTCCATGGCATCCTTTGCCATGAAGACTGAAGCAAATAATTTATTCAGCTTCTCTGCAATGGCCTTATCCTCCATTTTTAAAAGGATGCCTTTGGGGCTCTAATAGCCTCCTTCACCTCACCATTTAGCCACACTGGCAGGCATTTGGTCCCCTTGCTACCTTACTTTTAATTTGGGCTTCCAAGATAGTGTCTGGCATACTGGGAAAGATTTTGTAAAAGATTTTGTAAAAGATAAAATTTGTTTATCAGGTAATTAAATCTGCTTACATGGGCTTCCCAAGCAGCTCCCTTGCCGAAACCTCCCTGTGCCTCCATCGGGACTCTACCATGAGTGGGGGCTGTATGTCGAGTGGGTGGTGGCCACATGGCTAGTGGGGTCAAACACCTAACAAATGAGCAGGTGGACACACACCTGGTGTGGGCTATTGTCTGTCTCATTTGTTAACACCCTATGATCTGAATCCTCTCCACCCTGAGCGAACCCCATCAGCCCCTGTCCAGTGAGCTGCCCCAACCCTTTCCTGGCCCACAGGGCTTGTAATCACTTTCAAAGTTGCCCGTGAGGGGGAAAGGTTATCCACCATGGTTTAGAATCAACTGTTAGAAAAGTGACACTGGCCATGATCTTCCAACCACTTAGTCCAGCTGGTTTCAATGGGACAACTCCGGAATAAGTAGTTTGAGGACAGCGGCTATTTGGAACGCTTGGTATTTTAGTAGTCAAATAATTAATTAGCTAAGTACGTGCTCCAAATCCCTTTAATTTAGCTGTGATACTTAACCAAATACTAGAAGTAAACAAGGCTCAGTAAATCTGATGCATTTTATTATCCAATTGATGACCTTGTCCAACACATATTTTAAGCAAGTCTTCAGCCATATGATCAGGGTCTCTCAAACTGTAATTCCCACACTTTATCCTGTAGCTTTCTCTTCTCTCATCATCCAATCCAAATTCCTTCACCAACCCTGCAGAAGGTTCTCTTGTGTGGTGGGATAGCACAGATGTCTGCACTGGTTACCAATAGCTTTCCAGGCACAATTCAAGGTGCTGGTTTTGACCTTTAAAGCCCTAAATGGTCTGGGTCCTATATATCTAAAAGACCGCATGTCCTCCCATGTCCCTCTGCAGCCCCTACAGGTGTCCAGGAGCACCCTCTTGCAGATTCCATCTGTTACCCTTGTCCATAGGACGGGGGCGCACAGGAGGATGTTCTCAGTTGCTGGCCCAGTTTTGTGGAACTTCTTTCTCCAAGAGGTTCACTTGAACCTGAGCCTAAGGGTCTTCTGGAGGCAGGCGGTGTAAAACTTTTTTATTTGAAAAGGCATTTGGCAGGCAGAGATAGGGAGTTGGATGGTTGTGGGTAGGGCTGTGGGGATGGTGGGAGTTTTGAGAGGAGGCTGGAAAGTTTTGTTGTTTAAACTTTATTATTTTTATTATTTTATTGATTGTGAGCCGCCCTGAGCCTTTGCTGGAAGGGCAGGCAGATAAATCTAAAATAAATACATAAATGGGGTGAAAATAAGGAAGAGAAAATTTTGACTACCAGGAGAAAGTTCCCGAGATGGAGATACATAAGACCAGGGGTGGGAACATCTAGCCCATTGGCCAAATCTGGTTCATGGTTGATTTTTATTTGGTCTCTTTCCAGTTTCTGGATCTGGCCCATGGATTCAGTTCCTCTTCTCAAGCATTGGAAGAATGAGGTCAAAGGAAGGGAGCAGAAATGAGGATGTGCACAGGATAGGGGATGGATCCATGCCGTAGATCAACAATATAGACTCTCCCCCTGCCTCCCCCTATCCCCAACACACCCCTTGAATGCCCCTGCCCCAACTCCTATCTGGCCTGCGGAGTTTGTACAAGTTTTCAGAGTGGCCCACAGTCGGGAAAATGTCCCTCATTCCTAAGGCTGCTTTTCTACGAGCGCATGTAAAAGTGCTGCGGGCAGCATTTAGACGCACCGTATTTCCGGTTGCACATTCTTTAAGAGTGCAAATTAAATACCTTGATATTGAGGTATTTAATTTGTGCGCTTAAAGAATGCGCGACCAGAAATACGGTGCGTCTAGGTGTGTCTAAATGCTGCCTGTGGCACTTTTACATCCCGCATGAGTACAGGCCCGAGCAGGTGGCGCTCGTATAAAAGCAGCCTAAGTTACATTTTGGAAGCGTTAACCAAGGAATGGGTGGAAGTCTCTTTACTGAGGACATTTACAATAATTTTGGACACGATAGTGATAACTGAGCTGTACCATCTTGGGTAGGCAGGGAAATGCATATCTCTTGTTTCTAAGGCTCTGTAAGCATGTGACAATTTTGTGAGGTCCTGTCAATACTCGATCCCTGGCCCTTGGGTCTTCGACACAGCCACCTGGACCTCAGTGCCACAGCAGACCTATTCCCAGCTCCCCTTCATCCATGCTGTGAGATCCAACCTCCTGTGGGCCGAGCAACACAGCCCCAGCTCCCGTTGGCTGGCCTACAATATAAATCAGTATGTCAGGAAGTAGCGGGTGTCTGAGCACCCAGAAGGCTTGCAGCTAGCTTAGTGTCCCTGGTCTGCTGTGTTCAAACTGAACTCCTTGCTTTGACCCCGCATTGACCTTAGACCTCCTGACCCCTGGCCTTGATGTTAGTGTCAGATCCTTTGGAACCTGACTGGGCCTGGACCTCCTTGAATCACCCCGTGAGTTGCTGCTTATAACGGACTGATCTATCCGCTTCTGACCCTGGCTTAGCCCTGACAAATGACAGTGACCTTGGGAAGACTCCTGGCTGTGCCCCCCCAGTGGCTACCAGCATGCTGAGCACCCTGACTCCTAGGCCAGGCACTGACAAATTTGGTCCAGTGGACTGGGCACAGAACTCATTGGTCAAACACCTGAGTTTGAGAAAACTACACATTCGCTGAGTGATTCTGTGATGCAATTGGTGGAGACAAAGTAGTTCAGATGATCTCTTTTATTGGACCAGTCTCTGTTGGTGAAAGCGTGAAAGCTTTCCAGCCACATAGAACAATTTCTCAGACTGGTAACAAGTCAGAATTATGAGTTGAACAATAGTTTTGACTTGTTACAGTCTGAGAAAGGGCCTGAAAACTTGCACACTCTCACCAATACAACAGAAGGTGTTGCAATACAAGAGATCATATAAACCACTTTGTCTCCATGTAATACTTTTGGGACCAACACGGCAACCCTCTCTCTTTGTGTGCTGCAAAGTACCTTAATTTACCCAGTTTTGTGGGGGTCTCTGAACTCTCTGGATGTAAAGTTTGGCAACCGTTCAGCAGCTGTAGGACTGAGGTCTGGTACAGCCTATTCTTAATCTTAATTCTAATCTTAATTTGTTTTGTAGTGGGGTTGGTGTTTTTAGGTGGTTGAGTATGAGTGGGGTGGCTATTGGGGTTATTTTTGGAGGGTAATTGGGGTTAAGGGGGGATGAGGGGATAGTGGGGGGTTGTGTTGGGAGATATGTGGATTAGGGTTGGTGTGGGAGGGTTGAAAGATGTTTCACGTTGGTCTCAACCATGGGAACCTGTGAGAGGGAGGAATATTATTTTTTATTTTGAGGGTCTTAGTATGCTTCCTGTCTCCAGTGAGGGGGGGGGAGGGATTGGGTTAGGGAGAAGGGGGTCATTTTCCCTGGTGAGAGGAGGGGTTATGGCCCCTGTGGGAAATTATCTGCATACCGCCCAGTGAGAGCAGGGGGTATGGGGAGCTTAAGGGGGTGGGGTTCTCCCTCGCCAGTTGGGTGGAACAAGCCGGGGGGGGGAGGATTGTAGCCATTGGGGTTGTGATGGGGTGGGGAGGGGTATCCTCCTGTGAGACAGGAGGATAGGGGAGGGTTTGGGGGGGTCTCCCTCATGGACCTGGTAGGACAGCCCCTGGGGGGTTTGAAGGGTAGACCGGGGGGGTCTGCGGCCATTGGGGTCATGACAGGCATGGGGAATTATGGTCCTTCTGGGAGGCATGTTAGATCTGTGAGATGGGACAGGTGTTTGATACCTGTCCTGCTCAATGGCCCCCAGGCAGATGGTGTGGTGATCGTTAACCAAAGGGCCCCTGACCTCAACCTGATGCTGTTTAATGCGAGGTCAGTTGCTAATCAGTCAACAATGGTCCAGGAACTGATCCTGGATCAGGCAGCTGATGTTGCGTGTATTATGGAGACCTGGCTGGACACTGAGTCGGGGCCTATACTCCATCCAGCTTCAGCTGTGGTTGGAGGAACGGGGGGAGGGAGGGCAGCGTAGTCATTATTTTTAAGGTCTGTGAGGAGATTTCCTGTGCAATCTATCACAGGAATCAATGGGTCTCCACCTGGTGATTGATCTGGCCAGAGACAAATTGGGGTTGCTGCCGATATACCATGCACCCACCAGTACAGCAGCTTTCCTGTCCTCTCTGACCAAGTTGGTGTTGGAGATGGTCTTGTGGTCCCCCCAAGACTGTGGTCTTGGGGGACTTCAATATCCATGCTGACACCAGTCTTGGAGGTGCGGAGTGTGAGTTCATGGCTCCCATGGCAACTATGACCCTGTCTCAGATAGTTGTCAGCCCTAACCATGTTGGCGGATATACCCTAGATATGATATTTTGCACAAGTCTTGAGGCGGGGGATCCATTAGTGGGGAAGGAATCAGCAGTGCCCTTGTCATGGATGGATTATTATCTCCTCCAGGCCTGGTTGGCCAGGTGGTGGCTGTGGCAAAGTGTGTATTTCGCCAATTGCATCTGGTGCAACAGCTTTAACCGTATGTCTCGGACACAGACCTGGCCACTATCATCCATGCTTTTATTACCTTGAGATTGGATTACTGTAACGAACTCCACATGGGGCTACCCTTGGTGATGGTCCGGACACTGCAGCTGGTGCAGAATGCAGTGGCTTGTCTCCTTAGGGGGACGAGTCGCCACGAGCACATTACACCAGTGCTCCGTTCTCTGCACTGGCTGCCAATAGTCTACCAGGCCCAATTCAAGGTGTTGGTTTTTACCTTTAAAGCCCTAAATGGCCTGGGCCCCATTTATCTGCAAGATCGCCTCACCCTCTGGATCCTGGACCAGCCTCTGTGGTTGGCCAGGGGCACCCTTCTTGAGGCCCCCCAGGTCTCCTGGGTGTTGACTATGAGGAGGGGTTCTCAGTGGCCACCCCACTGCTGTGGAGCTCCCTCCCGCCAGAGGTCTGCCTGTCCTTAGGCCTCCCCTCTTTCTGTAGACACAGACAGTGTAAGACCTGGCTGTTCTGCCGGGCCTTTGGTGAGGGAGACAGGTGATGAGTGGGTGCTTTGCTTGGGTTATTTTAATGTTCTTATATTGTTATTATAATGTTTATGTCTTGTTTTTATATTTTATATTTTTATGCTGTTGTGAGCCACCCCGAGATGTGGAAGCAGCGGGGGTGGCATAAAAATTTGATTAAATAAATAAATAAACAAACAAATAAAGTACTACGTGTTTATTGCTGCCAGCATCATTCACTCTTCTGGGGATGGCTATTCTTAGCGTAAACTAGAATAAAAAATAAGACCATACGATCGTAATAAGTGCCATATTGAGTCAGACCAATGGTCCATCAAGCCCAGCATCCTGTCTCCGACAGTGGTCAGTTCTAATCACATGGGAGAAGTATCAGCAGTCACAATGGGCAATCCATTCCCTGTTGACCACTCCCTGCTCCAGACAGTAAGAAGTTCCCATCTCAATCTACTTGGCTAATAGCCATTAATGGACCTATTCTCCAAGAACGTATCCAGTTCTTTTTTAAAAACAGTTATACTACTGGCCCTGACAAAGTCCTCTGGCAACAAATTCCATAATTTAACTTTGCGTTGAGTGAAAAAATAGAACCCAACTTGTTTCAGAGCCAAACTAACCAGATCCAGTGACTGAATTCACTTAGAAATTCAAACAGTTCCAAATGTGAGATCCCAATTTGAACTGATCTCACTTTCTCTGCATGCTCTTTTTCTTTTTAGACTAGAAGGCCGATAAATGCACACACATGATTTTACCTCCCACAACCAGGATCCTATTGAAATTAAATTTCAGTGTAAATTACATCACTGTAATGATTTTATCCAACAGATTATTTCCGTCCAAATGCTACTTGAAATTCCAGTCAGCTCTAATCTATTCTACTGGAACTAATCAAAAGAGCAAAAATGAATGTCTTTTGTTTCCACCTGTTTGTCTCATTTCAATATGGCAAATCAGAATGGATTCAGATCCATTAAACGAGTTCTTGGTTTTAAAAGCTTAACAACCATTTCTCCCTCTTTCCCACTCAACATTAGAAAGCATTGTTTTCCATTAGAAACGTTTTTTGGAATGTTTCTAATTAAATTACCATGAGTACATGTATGTAAAACAAGGTTCTGACAGCTAATTTCACAATTACAAAAATATCTATAGGGAATGTAATTGTAACGAGTGCGTTTTCCAAACCATTCTACCATGAAAAGTCCTCACAACCAATATTCTTCTTCTTTGTAAGAACCCTCTGGCTATTCAACCATGTCAGTTAATCTGGAGACACTTTCATGCTGCGTTTTATTCAACCCAACATTGGGGTGGAGAGTTTAAATTCAATAAATATCAAGGGCCATATGTGGAAATCCGTGTTAGTACATTTGCTGCTGACCTTCATGTGTTTTTATATCAGCCTGCAACCTACTTGAATTATAGATGCTGAAAAATCAGAACGCTGTGTTGAAGATGAGCCCACAGGGGCCTAAATCCATGGGATCCACGAATAAACTTGAAATGACAACAACGTGCGTGCGAGAAGCACTGGCATAAAAGCATGGACCACAGAGCTCCGTAGGGAGTCCCAATGTTTGGAGGAGCTGCAGTGATTCAGGAGGGGAACTCAATGCATATGGGGCCCACATCTAAACTGCGAATAATGTGTGTGTAATATGTGACCTGGCCACCATTGTCCTTGCCTTCATAGCCACAAGGTTAGACTGCTGCAATGTGCTCTACCTGGGGATGTCAATGATGACTTTGGAAGCTGCAGTTGATGTGGACTGTGGCAACCCATTGTTCTTTCAGGTCACTTCTATACGAGCGGCAAGATGCAGTGCATTCAAGAACACACTTCCTGAAAAGCCCCACAGGGTGCGTTTAGACGCATCGGAAGTAGCCAGCCACCATAGGAATCACTGCTTGCATGGTCTTTTTGAAGGTACATTTTGGAAGCCTCGATATTGGGGTTTCCAAAATGTGCCTTCAAAAAGACCATGTGACTCGAGTGTCGATTCCTATGGCGGCCGGCTACTTCCGGTGCATCTAAACACCCCCCGCGGGGCTTTTCAGGAAGCGCGTTGAAGAACGCGCTGCATCCAGCTGCTTGTATAAAAGCGGCCCCAGTGATGGATTGCTGGGAGCACATTGCTCCAGTGCTCCAGAGTCTACATTGGCTGCCAACACCTTTCCAGGCACAACTCAAGGTACTGGTTTTGTCCCTGTGGTGGCTTGCTGGGACCCGCTCCTCCTCGAGGCTGGCCCTTGCCTTGTCTGTGGAGACTTAGCAAAGCTAGCCACTGGAGATAAGCTGTCTTACACCTGACCAACTCTACACCAGGTGTTTTGGTTTATACTGGTCTCCAAACCTGCCCTGCTAGCCAGTCTCAAAGCCTCCAAACAATGGGGTTTCTCACAGTAACCTGCATCCCCAATAGAAACATAACTATCAGCCCTGCCTGGGCTAACTGAAAATGAAGTTTGATCCCACATGGTGCTGTCCAGCTCCCTGAGCACTGGTATGGGTCCTCCAAATTGAGTCCCACAATTTCTCCTACTCTTGGACAAAGAGACAGTCTTCTGCTTCAGCCTTCTCCTGGGGTTTAGCACAGCTTGGTCTCCAGCATCTCATGACCACTACTCTGCCCCCTCCATTCACTACTCTGCCCCCTCCATTCTCGGCTCCTGGCTTTTTTAGCCTACAGGCTTCCCAGGTGTGTCAATCAGCTGACCTAGCTGGAGGAAAGGGACTTGGGGGGGTTATAACTGATCGTAAAATGACTATGAGTCGTCAGTGTGATGCAGCTGTAAAAAAGACAAATGCTATCCTAGGATGTATTAGGCATGGTATCCCTTCCACTCCCCTTTCCAGGCATCCTCTCAATGCCTTGCCCCATTATACCACACCTACTCCCTTACAAATGCATAGTTCTTCCCCCACCCCTCTCTGTCCTTTACCCTCCCACGATGCAATGCTCCCCAGCCTCTGCATAGAACCCCCTGTCTCGCTTTGCTCAGTGTACAGCTTAGATTTCTGACTTACCTGACGAAGGATCCTGTGAGGTCCGAAAGCTTGCAAACCTCCACCAGCCTAAGTTGGTCCAATAAAAGATATCTCTACACTGCTTTGTCTCTACAACCTGCATGGTATTGCCAGCAGAGATAGGAAGGTATTGTTGCCTCTGTATAGGGCTCTGGTAAGACCACATCTGGAGTACTGTAGTCGGTTCTGGTTCAGCTTGTAATCTTAAAGGGCCAGTTGCCTGGCTCCTTGCCAACATTCTCCTACTCTGGGGAGGAGCACAGCAGCGCCCTGTGACCCTGTTACAGTCCTATAAAGCCCTAAACAGCCTGGGTCCCATAGTTCTGAAAGACTGCCTTCGCCTTTATTTCCTGTTGTGGCCTCTGAGGTCAGCCAGGACCACCAACATGCAGGTGCCATCTACCTGTCAAGTTCATAAATCAAGAGCACTTAGAAAGGCATTCTCTATGGCTGTCCCACATATTTCGAATTCCCTACCTCTGCAAGTTCATCTAAACCCAAGCCTGTTCATCTTCCAGAGGCAGTGAAAGACTTTTCTGTTTGATCAGGCATTTGGCAGGTGGGGCTAGGGCTTGGGGGATTAGAGGTGGGGGGGTTAATTATTTTTTATTTGTGTATTTTAAAATGTATTTTATGGATAGTAACCTGCCATGAATCCTTGGATATGATGGGATAAAAGTGTTATACAACACACATATATATAACACTTTTATCCCATCCTATCCAAGGGTTCAGGGCTTTACCACACTTAACCCCACCCCAGGGTCACAACCACCATCACTTCTGTTCGGCGGCCCCCAGATGTTCGCCACACTTTGCCTTGAACCATGGTAGCAGTTACCACTGGTTGTGATCTCGGAAAATTGCGGGGAACAGTCAGTGGTAAGTGCTACCACGGTTCAGGGTAAAGTGTGGTAAGGCGCACCGTCATGTCTGTTCTGGGTACCGGCCTACCCCAGGGCGGGGGAGCGGCTGTTACCCCGGATTGGGTCTAAACGTGGTAGCGTCACTTCTAAAATTACCCATTATGTTTAGCTGAACATCAAAAATTAATTACAGTAACATTTTCCTTTTTCTAATGGGCGAGTCGGGGTGTGTCAGTCAGTCACACATTCCTATACTAGAAAGGACCCCCCAGCACCACTTCACACAGGATCCCAGCTTCACTGGATCTGGCACTGGCCATGGATCTGGACAAAGAATCCTAGGCTGGGAAGGGATCTCAAGTTTCACCTAGACCAGCTCCCTGCACTGAGGCAAGGTTAATTCTTTCTAAACAATCCATAGCAGACATATATCCAGCATCTTCTTGAAAACCTCTAATAAAACAGACTCCACAACTAGCAGGACCAATCATGCTCCTGCTTTTCTCTTGTTGCAGGAGGACTCAGCTAGGGCTGAAACTCAATCTAGTTTTTTTCTCGATTCTCGTTGAGAATCAAGCCCTTTTCCAAAACGACGCCAGCAGCATCACTGCCATTTTGGAAAAGAGCAGCCATTGTGTGCGTTCACAGTAGTCATTTTGTGCATGTGCAGAATGGCTCCCCTTTTAGAAAAGGCTGTGCATTCACAGAACAGCCCAGCGGCCATTTTGCGCATGCATATGTTGCTGGTTTTAGCGAGAATCACATGAGAATCTTGACATATTAGCGAGATCCCAGTGAGATCCCGCAAGAATCAAATTTATTATCATGTCAGTCAGTGACATGACACTCAGGCAATATTGACAAAACGCTTGTCTCTCTTATAAATTGCTATGCCCCTTTCCAAATGCCATGATGTCCTGACAATCAGAAAGGAGATGTGGGTATGCTGGAAAGAGGTAGGGCATCCCCTTCACTCTGCCCATTCTAGCATAGCCACACCCCTTTCCAAGCATTGTGACATCATATGGTTTGGAAAAGGGCAGGATAAAACTCCACCCCCTGACACACACACTGGATGGTAAACCATCCTAGGCCAACATCTAGGCAGAGTAGATCCCCACCCCTGGTATAAAGCACTCTCCAAAATATTTGTACCTGAAGCTCTGGTGGGATCCCAGGGTAACCCTTCTCTCCTTTGGGTCCATGGTGGCCACGATCTCCTCTTGGTCCCATGTCCCCTCTGTCTCCTTTTTCACCTTTTGATCCTTCGGTGCCAGTCGCTCCATTATTTCCATTGTTTCCATGGTTTCCTTAAAACGATTAAAGCTCTTTGTTCAGCTTGAAGAAAGCAGTTTAAAATTCATGCTTATGTCTCTGAACATAACTCTGAAAACATGCTACTCCACCCAATGATCACTCCCACCCCAGCCCTTATTTGGCAGCGTAAGTCCCATGTTGAGTTACCAAGGGCTAGGAAGGAAATGACGCTGACCTGGTGAAGATGACATGGGGCTTGGTTTTTGAAGGAAATGCATCTGGCTTTAAATGCTAGCAAGGAATCAGGGAACAGAACTAGTTGGGAACAAAGGGTCTTAACAAACACGAGGGTAGCCCACACTAGGTGGGTGTCCACCTGCTTCTATATTCACCCCCACCTGCCTCCACCCACTGGAAACGTATCCCCCACTCACGGCAGGGTCTTGGAGGACACAGCCCACCATGCGGGAGAATGTGGGTTAATGTGCACCCCCATGTCCGTGTCCCATCAATGAGATTGTGTATAGCCCCACGTGCATACAGGTCTCCCAGCACAGTAGAGTCGCAGGCAAAAAGCCTAAAGAGTTCCGAGAAGTGACCCCTTCCTGCTCTCACTCTCATTGGTACGCATGTAACATCTGCCTTAAAAGCCCAACACGCACCAAATTCAAACATGTGTTGTCACAGTTCGTCCTGGTTCACAGCACGCACTCAACAGTTGCTCTTCCCGAGCTGCTGCATTCTGAGGAGCAACTTCCACCAGATTTCCCATCGCCTTGGCTATGGCTAACACTGACAGCCGGGCAACCACCAGCACCTCAACTGTAGCTTCTCAGTCACTCTCCACCTATTGATCTGCCTGCCAGATGAGCATTCCCTGGAGCAAGGAAGAGACCAAGGCCTTCATCACTCTATGGAGGGAGCACCAACTGTTGAAGTGCTACGAGAATGAGATGGCGTTCCAGGAGATCTCCCTTGCAACGGAGATCTCCTGGAAATGGCACAGCAGGGATACACCCCAGACATGAATCAGTGGCAGCAGCAGGTCAAAGACCTGTGGAGGGATACAAGGAGATCTGGAACAACAACTTTGTCCCTGGCTGCAGCAGGCAAACACCGCCGTACTACGAGCTGCTGGATCGGTTCCTGTGTGTCGACGGAGCCATAGTGGCATCTTGTCTCTGTGGCTGCACCTTCACCAGGGGGCAGAATCAGGTGGCGATGGCTCCCCCACTGCCCACTCCTGCTGCAAATGCTCCAGCTCCCACCATGGCACCCACAACTGCCTGCAGCAACCCCTCCATGCTTGTCCCTGCCCTGGAGCCAGCGCTTATCAACGTGGACATGGACACCGTGACTCTCACAGTGTGCCCCCTCAAGCTGGAGAGCCAGCTCTTATCTGAAGAGCCACCGGAGGTGGTACTCTTCCCAGCTGAGAGTACGGAGGACCCAGAGCCACCTTTATCGAGGAGGCAGAGGAGAGTAGTAAATTAATGCACTGCGGGGGGGGAGTGCATTTACACAGCTGCATGGTAAATGCTTCTGTTTACTGCTATCTAGTTATGTGGGTTTTGCCAGGTGGCCATGGGAGCACAGGGGAGCAACAGGAAAATCCATGGGGCAAAGTGGCAGGAGTAGTTCTTAACAGCCAAGTAACTGGGAGACAGATCTGGAACAGAGGGTGGCTCTACTAGTGTCGAGATGAACAGCAGCTGCTACGTGGATCCAGTCCCATCTGCAGTATCTGACATGAGCTGGAAAGGTCCAGATACCAAGAAGTAGGAGTTTAGTGTTTGGTGAATTATTTTAACAATTTACCATGGTACCACTGCACCCTTTGCCATACTGCTATTTACTGGCATATTACTACATTACTGTTTACCATTTCCTTTCCTCCTCCCCCACCCTCCAGACCTGGATTTAGACTAGTAATGGTGACAGTCATTCATGTGGTAATACGGTAACCCAATAATGGTAATATCATATGGTAAACCTGTTCACTTTTGCAGTATTATCCAGTAACTCAGTTTGGTGGCCACCTGCCATGATAATTGATTTGCAGCTAAATGACTGCCAAGCTATCCATAATGGCAGATGTTAACCACGGATAATTATTTTACTATTTGTTCGGCTCTATAGGCTCTACATGTTACATTAACCATGGGGAAATCAACCCTGTTGTACCTATTACATCATCATCCTGGGTGAAGCAGCATAAACTAGCATAGGTGTGGCTGAACTGCTGCCCACACGCATGTCGAGTACATACGCACACTGGAGTGGAGTGTCCCAGCAGGGACTCATCCCACCTAGCTATGCCCCTGTGTTCCGTATTTATGCTGTCACCCTATGGAACCCCACAGAGGGAGCCTATTGGGTGGTAGCATTTAGGGGAAGCCCAAAAGCCCTGCTGGTGAAACTGACAAGGCAAACCTCTCTGCTGGTGAAACTGGCCACAGAAGATGACAAGCACCAAACCCAGCTGGTGAACAGGCATTGCCAAAAACATGCCATGGCATGTTTTTGGCTGCTTTGTGGGTCTGCTGAGGCATTCCCCGGACGTGTTCTGCAAACCTGTGTTCACTCAATGGGTTGCTCTAGGGTTTTGTGACCAAATGTAACACTTCCTTCTGTGCCAGACGACTGGAATTGTGACAAGTGTTATGTGTAGGGACACAGAGTGTTTGATCATCTGAACTATTTTGTCCCCAACTCTGGAACAGAAAGTTTCAGGATTCCTAGAGGCAACAGAAAGTGCAAACAGTTGGGGAGTTTAGTAAACTGGACAGGTCTGAGGTTTTTTGCTTTGCTTCTCTGTGAATAAAAAGTAGCATTTGGAATGTTTAGGTTTTTCTCAAAGTAACCTTGAAAGCACCTTTGCCAGCCTTGAAATGAGGCTGCCCAAATCAAACTGACATGGAGACAGAATTAATAATGCCTTTGAAGATGTTTTCACAGGTAGCTTATTTAGATGCTACATTTTCAACATGACTAGTATTAGAGAAGATGCTTACATGCTTTTGGGGCAACTATAATTGCAAAGAATCCTTCCTGAACCTTAGTCAATTCAACTTTGTAATTACAGTGATATCCACTCTACATAGATACCTAGAGGTACCTCAGCATTTATATAATGCCCACCAATGGGGTATCTCCACACGAACTGCAGAGGCCTCAATCCCCACACGCCCTGTGGCGGAAAATTACTGCCGCCACACTTTGGGGTGAGCACAGGGAGCAGGGAAGATGGTCACCTCCCGCCCACACCCCTGTGGGGCAGCAAGGTTGTCCTGCCACAGCTCATGGTGTGCTGAGGTCTTGCCCCCATGAGCGGGCACCACCAGCCTTACCCAAAGTGGGGTACAGCTGCCCAAGGTGCATTAGCGCACTGCCATTTGTGGGCCCAGGTCCCATCTGTGGTGAGGTCCATTGCAGAGCTTTGGGCAATGGGCACTAGCTCCAGTCCTGCTTGGCCACATCATGGCTGGGGTAGGATAGTGGGTGAGCTGGGGGATGAGGCAGGGCTGGTCACCCACGCATGTGGGCAGGACCTCAGCCCACCACAGGGGGTGCGGGATGACCTGGCTTCCCCACGGGGGGAGAGGCGACCATCTGTCCTGCTCTCTGATACAGCACATATCAACCAGCTGCCAGCCCCACCCTGGGGCGGGGTTTAGATCTGGTGGCTGCCAGGCACACGATGCACTGCATTGCGGGGGTTAGGCTACCCGGCGAGCGGTGAGGCTGCCCAAGCCACGGTAAGTGCATCGTGGGGCTGCACCCATAATCATCTTGGTAGTAGTCATGGAGTAAGAGGAAGGGTCTGCTCACGGATCAGTAACTGATTAAAAGACAGCCAATAAAGAGTAGGACAAAGTGGTCAATTTTCATAATGGAGAGAAGTAACTACAGGAGTGCTTCATGATTCTGTCCGTACTGTACTCAGGGGCTGGTGCAGTTTAATATATTCGTTAATGATCTGGAAAGGGGAGTAAACAATGAGGTGGCTTAATCAGCAGATGATGTAATGGTATTCTTCAAGATGGTTAACCCACAGGAGACTGAGAAGAGTCGCCGTCAGGTGAGGGAGGCGGATAGAAATCAATTAAAAATAAAATAAATTAGTTACAGAAAGATCTTGTATGCCTGGGAGACTGGCAGAGGAAATTCAGTATTGATAAGAGCCAAGAGTGGTATGCAGAAAAGCCATCCTAACTGTGCATGCACAACATTGGGTTTTTTAAAATTAGGTGTTTCCTGAGCAGGTGTGACCTGCTCAGGAAAAGGAACTTGGAGTCACTGCGGACAATTAATTAAAAACATTGGCTCAATGTGCAGCCACAGCCAAACAGGCAAACAAAATGTTTGCCTGCTTCCCTAACCGCCTTCTCCCCTAACCGCCTTCGTCCCTTCTCCTTAGTTTCCCCCCATGCCTGGAACTCTTTCCCTGCCCACATCCACCTCGCCCCCTCCGTTCGGACCTTCAAATCCCTCCTCAAGACCCACCTCTTCCACTCTGCCCTCCCTGACTCGTCGCTCCCCTCTCCTGACTCCTGCTGAAACCCTCCATTCAGTACAATCTGTTACCTGAGGTCTGTGTACTCATATCCTCACCACATGGACCCACCAGCCATCATTCTTGATGTAACCAAGCCAAGCGCGTGCACCTGGGACCTCGCATCCTCGTGAATGTAACACTCCTTGTCTCTCCCTCTGTTCCCCTTCCTTTGTACCCCTCTCCGCCCCGTCTCTCAGATTGTAAGCCCTAGGGCAGGAACCATGTCTATTCAATTACTTTGTAAAGCACCAGGTACATTGCTGGTGCTATATAAATGCTTGCTAATAATAATAATAATAATAATAATAAAATAATAATAAATGTTAGGAATTATTGGGAAAAAGAGGATAAAACAGAAAGTATCATAATGTTGCTATATAAATCCATGGTGGTCCTACATCTTGAATACTGTGTGCAGTTCTGGTCACCCCGGGGACCAGACAGGGACCAGGTGCACAAGCCTGGAAAGGGATGTAGTAGAACCAGGGAAGGTGCGGAGAAGGGCAATAAAGAGGATCAAAGGCATATAATAGATTCCAAGCAAGAAGAAGCTCAATTAGGGCTGTTTAGCTTAGCAAAGGGATGACTGAAGGGAATATGACAGAAGTTTACAAAAACAGAGCAAGTAAATAGGGAGCTCTTATTTGCTTGGTCTCAAAATACTAGAACTAGGAGACACCCAATGGAATTAGCTGGCAGCAGGTTTAAAACAAATAAAAGGAAGTACCTTTTTCATTTGGCATAAATTAGCCTGTGGAACACATTGCCTGAGGATAACTGCGTTCAAAAAAGGATCAGATCATTTCTCAGAGGAAAGGTCCAAACCTGGCTATTAATGAAGTTGATCAGTGGGCGAGCTCTCTGAGGGACTGGGAGCGAGTAGCAGGAAATGGATCACTGTAATGAGCTGTTGTGCCCACTGTCGGAGACAGGATAGAGGGCTAGATGGACCATTGGTCTGATCCAATATGGCATTTCTTGCATTCTTATTTGTACCAAAGCATCTCTACAAAGATACGTAGGAAATAACTGAGACACCACCACTGTGGAAATAAAATCATCTAGTTCCCGTGGCTACTGAGGAGGTTTAGTGGGTGAGCCTAGGAAATTATCAACTACAGAATGACTTGAACCAAGCCCTTAAGCTTTCAATTAAATAACAGATGGAACCTTTCTCAAGCTAATTATTATGGAACTGGAATTAGATTCTCTGCGGTTGTGTGTTCTGCGATGGTAAGTAGATCATTAATCACTATCATAATGAATTTCTCTTATATTATTTTCTGTGCTGAGATGAGATCAGAGGCCAAATGGAAAGATTTGTTAAAATGAATCATCATGCGCTTTTGGAGTAAAGCAAAGTGGTTTCTACTAAAACGGGGAGATAAAATACTAAGTATTCAACATGCTGGCTACTGTTGAACGGCCTCCCAGCCACCCACTACTCGAATGCCGTGTGAAGTAATCTTTGAATTGTTAGCACTTGCATTCTTTGAGCAATCGAGTAGCTGTTGATGATGTGTCCCAGTGAAATGGAAGCTTCAGAAATGAACGACAGAGCCTTTTTAGATTAAAATAGACAGGCAAGTTTATACTTGCTGCTCACACCAGCCAGCCTCCTACCTTCTAGTCCAGTGTAAAACCTGGGATGGGCTAATCTGGATCTGTTATTAACAAAGGATATTCTTACATACTGGCTAGGATCATGGAATGGAACCTTCATAAACAACACTATAACTGGGGATTTAGCTGTAAGCTGCAACACCATCCAAAGGATCTGATGAGGAAAAGCACATATCATCAGAGAACAAAAAGTTGCTATGGTCCCAGGTACAAAAAAAAAGGTACCACCTCATCCTGCCCTGCCTCCAAGTCGTTCTCTTATATGGAACAGTCAAGGCCAGGACCTCTCAGCACCCCTACCAGAGCGGCCAGATACGTTTGACCAGGTACTCAAGAGAGCACCTTACAGGATATATTATCTAGTATAGGGGCAGTAGGGGTGGCGCGAGGTGAAGGAGGCCCCGTTCAGTCCAGCTTTGTGGGGGGAGTTTCAGGAAGTGACGCCGGCCGATGCGGTGGATGTCTTGGGGTCTGTGAGGGCCACTGTTGTGAACTCGATCCATGCCCGTCCTGGTTGGTGAAAGCCTCCAGGGAGACGTTGGGGACGGTGCTGGCGAGGGTAGTGAATGCGCCCTTGCAGCAGGGCAGGTTGTCGCCCTGCCTCAAGGAGGCTGTGGTGCGCCCCCTGCTGAAGAAACCATCTTTGGACATGGATGCGCTCGCCAGTTACCGACCTGTCTCTAACCTTCCCTTTTTAGGGAAGGTTATTGAGCTGGTGGTGGCACTCCAGCTCCAAGGGCATCTAACCAGCATCAGTTTCCTGGACCCTTTTCAATCTGGGTTCCGTCCCGGCTATGGCACTGAGACGGCGTTGGTGGCCTTGGTAGATGACCTCCACCGGGAGATGGATGCAGGATGTTCAACATTTCTCATCCTGCTAGATCTCTCGGCC
>QEPC01001091.1:233460-250107 GCA_003113815.1 Sphenodon punctatus
TATCTGGTGCGTAGGCTGCGTCCGTTCGTCTCCGGCCCGGACCTGGCCTCCCTCATCCATGCCTTCGTCACCTCGAGGCTGGACTACTGTAACGCGCTCTATGTGGGGCTTCCCTTGTTCCTGGTTCGGAGGCTGCAGCTAGTGCAGAATGCGGCGGCTCGTCTCCTTACGGGGACAGGTCATTGGGAGCACATTACACCTGTGCTCCGGACTCTGCACTGGTTGCCAATAGCGTGCCGAGCTAGGTTCAAGGTTTTGGTGTTGATCTATAAAGCCCTTCACGATCTGGGCTCCTTGTACCTCAGGGACCGCCGCGCCCCAGAGCGGCTCCTGCGGTCGGCTGGGGGTGCCTTCCTGGAGGTCCCCCGTGTAAAGCGGGGGGCCACAATGGAGAGGGCATTCTCGGTGGCCACGCCGCGCCTTTGGAACTCCCTTCTGGAGGAAGCGCACCTGGCCCCAAGCCTGTTGTCATTCCGACGGTGTTGTAAAACCTGGCTGTTCACCCAGGCCTTTGGGGGGGGAGGGAGGATAGGGTTTTGTTTATCACCCCTACTCTACCCTGTATGTTGTTTTAATGTTTTCAAGTTGTATTCCCGGGACCCTGTTTTAAAGTATTTAAATTGTTGATGTTTTAAAATTGTTTTATATTTTATAATTGTTTTTATTGTGTTGGAAGCCACCCTGAGCTGTTCTCAGGAGGGGCGGGATATGAATGTCAAAAATAAATAAAATAAATAAATAAATAAATATATAGCCGTACAGATATACACGTTGATACAGCTCCACTGCAAGGGCAGTCTCAACCAGACACTAGTCTCTAGGGCGGGGAATCTCTCTGGCCCACCCCCTTGACTAGATCCACACCGTGCCAAAGATCCATGGCCTGGATCGTCTCACAGTTGGGAATATAGCCAGACTAGGAGCACTCCAGTCTGGTCCCCCACTCACTGCAGAGTACTCTACAGGCGGGGAGGGGCATGGCATGGGGAAGAACACTGCAGCCGTGCCATGCAGGGGGCACACTGAGGTGGGGTGACAATCAGAGCTGTAACTTCAACTTCTTATGTCTATTGTTAATCAGTTTCTAGCTACTTTGAAACACAGGTTTTATTTCAAGACAGTCCTGTCACTCAGTGTAGGCTATTGGATTTTGAATTTAGCTGATCTGCACTATTCTTATATCCGTGTAACTACTAAATATGGAATAACAGTCGCAAGCGAGGGGCTTACTTTTACGTAGCGCTAGCTGAGATCAGAATTTGGCCCAGAATCTGCTGTGCAAGGGAGAGCCAAGCTGTGTGAGTCATTTGAAATTAATCAAGCTGAAACAGTCTTCCAGAGGCTATAACAGAATATCCTAGCCTCAATCTTCTTTCTACCAGGACTAATGGGAATGCAGAGCAGTAACTGACCTGCCAATAGTATCAGGTTACCGATCTAGTTTATCGGACGCTTGTGGTTACAGGTCTGTGGTAATGATGACTAATGCATACCGCAGACACAGACGGACGTCTCTTTCTGAGTTTTGTGCTTAGCCTGTGTAGTTTGGATCCAAGCTGGCTTCCATCTCTCACCAGCTGGACCCTATTAATTCCAGCCAGCGTAACTGGCTGCTACTCTCTGGAGGGTTGCATCCTGCAAACACTTAGGGAGCCCTGCTGCAGTAGATAGCCCTCCCCTCAAAGTGTTCCACCAGCGCAAACTTCATTGAAACGAACATGGGGTTGGGTTGCAAGTAAGAGAGCTGAACCCCCACTGGTGTTAATGGATCTAATCTGTGCTGTGTCCATACAGCACCATTAAGTTATTTGGTCCACAGTGGGCTATAAGATGCTGTTGGATTTACGCAGAGTTACATGTTAGATGAGGGTGGAGTGGGGTTCATATTACAAAATACAGTTCTGCACGTTGGGAAATACATCACTAAACCAGCAACATCATTGGCGCAGGCAGTCATTCAAAATATCACTTTTCTTCCGGCTGCCAAATTACTCATGATTTTGCCTTCCATAATTAATAAACGTAGTAGGGTTGTTTTTTTAAAACATTCTTTGTATTACAGACCTCACTGTGATATTTCCCCTCTGTTTGAAATATTATTCAGCAACTATGTGGCGTGAACGTTTGGCAGCTGATTCAGATAATAAATCATAAGACCATGTTATTTATAGCAGGTTAATGCCTCAGAATGTCAGAGTAACATGTAATTTTTACATTTTTATTCCCCAAAGCTGCTGCTGACTAAAGTGCTTTATACAGTGCAGTATGACACAAACCTATCCCTTCCTGGAAACTGTTACCACCGGAATATCAGCAGCTACCTCGAGGAAAGATTTTTCCAGTCTGCTACAAAGCTCCCAGAACCACTGCTACTGTTAGTGGCTTGCAGAAAGGACAGCTGATGGGTGAAGGTCTGGATAATGAGACACAGACAGCTGCACAGTGACACAATCATGCACATATAACTCTTGAATCATGAATCATTTTCAAATTCAGAAAGACAAATTGCCATATCCAAACTAAGCCCACTAGATAACCTTCCCTCCTCCCCCTTGCTGTTTCCCTTCCTCTTCAACACCCACACATACTGGCCCAAATTCTGCTCTCACTTTGAACATGTCTACACACAAACTCACCCCCAGTAGCTAAAACCAGTTCTGATTCACAGGTTTTTTTGGTTTTTTGTGCACATCTTATTGTCCATGCTCTTATGCATTTGGTCTTTTTTTGACTCTGCATAGGTCATTTAAAAAAAATTAAAATAAAAAATTGCAGTCATATAATTTTAGTCTAACATTGTCTCTATTTTATATTCAGGAAAACAACAAGAAGAAAGAATGAGAATGAATGTTCAATAAGCAAACACACAGGCCTTTTTCACACAGACACTCTAACACTGATGAAATTGGTGTTACATTTTATTATACATGTTGCAGGGCTGGAGGTGTGCTCTATGGGTGCCTTGCAATATGTATAATAAAACGTAACACCCATTTTATCAGTGTTTGAGTGTCTGTATGAAAAGGGCCACAGTGTGTGCGAGGTCTCTGTTCCCTGAAAAGAGGCTCCCAGGCGTCCGTTGCCCAGGCGGAGGCTCCACAGACCTCCCTGGTTCTCTGAGGAGCTGCGGATGCTGAAGCAGGCAGGGCGATTGTTGGAGCGACGATGGCGTCATTCTCAGGCTGAAGCCGGCAGATTGAGAGCTTGTTTGCGAGCCTATGCCGTAGCTATGCAGGCAGCAAAGAGGGAATTCTTTGCTACCCTCACAGCATCCGCAAAATCCCATCCGGCAGCGCTGTTCCAGGTTGTGCAGGGGCTGGTCAGTCCAGCCTCCCTCAACCCTGGAGTTGAGTCATCATCTGCCCGCTGTGACCTTTTTGTGGATTATTTTGCAGAAAAAAATCGCTCTTATTCACCAAGAACTCGATGCTGCACTTAATACAGCAGCAGCATTGCAAGCAAGCTGGGGGCAGCTAGGGGTGGCGCAGGAGCCTGTGCAGCGCATGACATCTCCCATCCGCCACCCCCCACCTCCCCGAAACAGGACAGAGACTTGCCTTGGAACTTGGGGGCCGGTGCTCAGGTGCGGCAGGTGGGCGGCCACGGGACAGTGCTCCCTTCCCCCCCACCCTTGTGGGGGCGGGGCCTGGGGAGGGGAATTTGCAGGGCGTGCCCCATCACACCAGGGGTAGCCCGAGGCCGTGCCGGAGATGCGGGCTGGGGGCGTGGGTTGAAGGGGTATGGTTAAAGGAGTCTGCCCTTTGGCCGTGCCCTTGGGCTGGGTTGGGAGGTTGGGGTGGAGGAATCTTAGTATGTCTAGATAATGCTAATTTTGTCCTGGCAAAGGTGGTGGGAAAGCCTTCCCCCTATGAGAGAGGGGTGGTGGAGGAGGAGGAGGAGGAGGAGGAGAACCTCCCTTGGTGGCAGCAAGGGAGGGAGGTGTAGAGTTGACTGTCTGGTGGGAGCAGGCAGCGGCAAGATGAGGGGTGCCAGTGGCGAGAGTATTGGGATTAAATGTTAGCTAGAATTATAGACAACTATGGGATTTTTGTGTATAACAGGATGTATTATTGATTTTTTTATTGCGTGGGTTCCCCTGCATGGGATTTAAACCCAAAGTGTATTTATTGCTATTGACTGTTGTGAGCTGCCTCTAACCACTTTTGGTTGGGAGAGTGCGGGGTATAAATAAACAGTGAAATGAAATGAAATGAAAATACAGTGGAGGAGGGAGAGGTGGTAGAAGCCCCGACTTGTCCGATTCTGTGGGATCAGTTTCAGTCGGTGACACCCGCTGATGTGGTGGAGGTACTGGGGGCTGTTCAAGCCACCTTTTGTGAACTAGATCCATGTCCGTCCTGGCTGATTAAGACCTGCCGGGAGACAATGGGGCCATTGCTGGCTGAGGTGGTCAACACCTCCCTAAGGGGGGGCAAAGTGCCGACCTGCCTCAAGGAAGCAGTGGTGCGGCCTCTGCTCAAGAAACCATTGCTTGACACTGACTTCCCTGCCAGCTATCGGCCTGTCTCTAACCTTCCCTTTTTAGGGAAGGTTATTGAACGGGTAGTGGCTCAGCAGCTCCAAGGGCATCTCGACCGCGTCGGTTATCTGGATCCCTCACAGTCTGTCTTCTGTCTGGGGCATGGCACTGAGACAGCATTGGTGGCTTTGGTCGATGATCTGCGCCGTGAAAAGGATAAGGGTCGGTCGACCCTTTTGGTGCTATTAGATCTGTCTGCATTTGATACCATTGACCATGAGATGTTGGTGAGGCACCTGTGGGACAGTGCGGGGGGATCGTTCTTGAATGGTTCCACTCATTCCTGACCAGGAGAACTCAGCGGGTGGTGCTCAGTGATAATTTCATCTCACTGAGACCTCATGTATGTGGTCCCACAGGGTTCTGTTTTGTCCCCTCTCCTGTTCAACGTATACATGCAGCCACTCGGCAAGGTGATCAGGGGGTACGGGGTGAGGCTATCAGTATGCAGATGACACCCAACTATACCTCTCATTTTCAACTGACCCAGGCCTGGCTGTCTCGGTGCTTACTCAGAATGGGGGAGGGGGAGGAATGCCATTCACTTCAAAGAAATCTGCTCCCAGGAAAATAAAAATTTGGCCTAAAAATTTCCAGATCTCACAGCTTTTATTAGTGGTGGACTGTTTGATGTGATCAATTTTATTAGCAATCCACTTTCATTAGGGAAAAACTTAAAACCCAATTCCAAGCCCCTTGGACTCTGGGAACGTAAGGATTCAACCTGGAACTGTGGGCCAGTGTGAAGATGGTGAGTACATTTCATGGAGTATAATGTGAAACTTCAGTCCTCATTTCTTTCATTCTTCTATTAGGGTCCCTTGAGACTTCCTCTCGGACCCCAATTATATGGAGAGTTCCTTCCGTTTGGTCAGGGTCTTGGTCCAAGATTCTCCACAGGGAGGAGAACAGCAAGCTGTCTGCTCTCAACAACAGCCAGCCCTTAAGGGACTGAATGACTTTGCTTTACCACAGTCCTCCAAGCTAGCTAGCAATTTTCTCTTAAGTGCTCTCAGCTGAGAAGCAGTTTGCTACAAGTAGGATGGCTTTAGAGACCAGCAGCACCCTGCAACACTGATAAATAATAAAGCAACTTGGATTTCATTTATACCTGGCATTCCAGAAGGTCCAGGGGGTCCTGGTGGACCTTGATAGCTTCGGGCTCCAAAGTCCCCATGGCAGCAGTTACAGTCTGTTTGCTGAGGTCTCGACTGAGGAGTCTAAGTGCATAAACATAGGATAAAAATAAATAATAATATATAGCACACACCCCCCCCTGGCACTTGGAGCACTTTAGATATAACACACACAACTTTTTAATCCTCACAACAACCCTGTGGAATAGGTTAGGCTGAGAGAATAATGTGACTGGCCCAAGGTCCCCAGTGAATTTCTAGCTAAGGCGAGACTAGAACTGGGGGGGTCCTCCTCCGCCCCGTACTACACACTTAACCATTACACCACATGGTTTTCCATACAGCACATCTGCCATACCTACATACAGCACACTAGAAAGGGGAGAGGCGGTCTAACAGTCCTCCACTGGGACTCAAACCTTCCGTTTTACTATCTCAAAGTCTAACCCAGCCTTGCAGCGCTGGCCATGTTTGTGGCTGAGGTATTCAGGATCTCCACGGGCACCGAGACAAAGGTTCCCTTCGGGCCCTCCGCTTCCCAACTCATCCCTACACCCAGACCCTACCCCAAATGTTATAAGCAAACAAAACACATAGCATGACTAGAATAAGTTATTTGACAGCCTCAACCCGAGTCCCCTGAATTTTGTCCCCCCGCACCCTCTTGTCAGGCCTGGAGGTGTTTTCGCAATACTTGCCTTTCTTCCACTTCCTTTCTGTGTGTCATTTCATTTGTATAATTCATTCCTGTTGACCTAGTCCTTGAGTCAATGGGTGGGAGTGGAATTAAACCAGGAAGAGAAACGTATATAGCCTCTTCCCTGCCCCCAAAGTGAACTACGTTAAAAAAGCAAGAGCCTATTGGATATTTAAGAGTTTCTTGCTTTTGAATGATGGTGTCTACAGGGGGAAAATCTAGAGATTTTCACTGCAAATTAACTTGTTCCAAGGGTCTTAGGAAATTTATTTACAGAGAAATCTAATCAGCTACCACACAAGCACTGCTGGTCTCTGGGACACGCAATGTCAGGTGCCACGGCTACTGAACGCAGGCCCTCAGAGCTTTAGGACAGAGGTTACACAACCAGAGCTGAAACAGGGAGTGCACTTATTATTCATGGGGGTTAATTCACATTTTCAAATAGCCCTTCAAGTCCCTGAACGATATCCATGCCTGAAACAGGTATGTCCATATCTTGGTTTTGGGGGGCATTCTGTTTCATTTGGAGGGGGGACTTGGCCATTTTAGTATTCTGGTTACGTTGTTTTGGGCTATCGTGCACGTGCAATCACACTAATGTTGCTGAAATGACGTCACTGAAATACTTGAACTGGAAAACTCCAACCCAAAATGGATCCCCATCAAAGCATAAATGAGGAATTAGTTATTACCCTAACTGCTTATTTTTCCACGTGGGCAAGTTTGATGGGTTTACACATTTTTTCAGGTATTTGTTTCAGCTTGAGTTCAAGCCATTGCACCATAACTCTTCAGGAGCATATCAGAGAACCACAGACAATGACCCTTGGCCAGAGGCTTCAACCACTCAGACAGGGCTGAGCAGTGACTAGCAGCAGCTTGCTGATTGACTACCACCTGAACATAAACTTCCTGCTTGCTGCCAGGCCCTCTGAGCATTTGGACTCTTCTGGCCTGCTGCGGTCTAGGCCTCTTTCTGTGGTTTTGACCTGCCTTACCAAGCCTGCTTCCCGACCTTCCTCTGAGCTGCCCTGTTCTGCCTGCCTATCACTAATCTGTCCTGCCACACCTGCTTCTGGAAGTCCTCTGCTAAGCTGTCCCTGGACCGGTCTTCTGTGCCTACTGTCCACATCCTAGCTGCACTCACAACCACATCCTTTCCCAAGGACTGGCTTGTTGGCTTTTCAACCCTACAATCGGGGATCTTCTGGCCATGATACTCAGCTTGCTCTCCTCTCTGGCAGCAATGGCCTTCTGACCTCACAGTTCCAACCCAGCCATACCTAAGCCGCCCCACCCTCTCCTCTCCCAACAGTTTTTGGATTCCAGCTTCCCAGAGCCCTCGCCTGCTTGCTTCAGAGCCATTACATATTCTGTTTAATATTGCACAACAGGACTCTGCAGGGCTGATAGAGCCACATTTTCAAAATAAGGGACACCATGGAGCTGTGGTTTTCTGAAATATGGGATATCCATTATGTTCTGTGGTGCTGCTTGATTTTGAAATAAGGGTGATTCCCTTAAAATAAAAGACATCTTCAAATCAATATGACAAAAACAATCCAATTAGATCTATTTTAATGTTCCAGTACTTAAAACGGTGTTTTGTTGATAACAGTAAATAAGATGGATGCTTTCCAAAAGTGTCACAACTGTCTACACTTTCTGTACATCCCATTTCTCTTCCATGCCTACACTAACTTATACTCACCTACTTCATCTGGCAGCAATACTTCAGACTAACACAGCCTTAACATTCATGCCTTAACTGAAATTAAAATCTACATGTTATTGAAAAATTCTATTTTTATAGTAAAGAAAAGAATAATGTACATTTTAATTTCAGTTAAGGCGTGAATGTTAAGATTGTGTTATTTTGAAGTAGTGTTAATGGATGAAGTAGGTGAGTATACGATTGTTGTATATGTTACTGTAGATATGGATTGAACATTATTATTTAATGGGAGTGTATTTTTAGAATGAGGAAGCTTGTTAGCTGTCTGTTGGATGGAGCTGTGTATGTTAATATGGAGGAAATGGATGAGGAGCATTAATTTGCTTTAACATGCAATTTTCAGGTGTGCTGATGTTTGACTGAAGTGGAATGCCATCTTAACTAGGTTTTTAAACCAAAGGATTTTTGTATAGGGATATGAACAAAGTCTACCTATTAAGTCTTCATGTTCTCTGTAGATTGTCCCTTCTCTCTCTCTCTCTCTCTCTCTCTCTTTTTTTTTTAAAACAAAAAACATGTGTGCAATAGTCTTATCTAGTAAGTGAACCAAGCCAAGGGGCTTTTTTTTTCCGCATGGAAGATAATTTTTTTCCAGTCACAGGCTTGATGTACACAGATGAATAAACTAAAGACAGCTGGACTCTCACTGACTGTGCAACCTGTGATGTCACAATTCTTCCCAACTGTACAAAATAGTTTCTTTATTCCAAATGGGAAAGCAATCTAAATACTTGGAGCCGAATTCCGTATTCCGGTCACATGAAGCCAGCCCACTGGCACGAATTGCAAACAGAACTTTATGACAGGGGTGGTGGCCAACGTTCCCAACCCCAAAAGCTGTATACTGAAATCGTCATATGGCTGAGAGTCACTTGACACACACACACCCATGTGCACGCACACAGGTACGCACACTTGGGTTGCCAGGGTTCCCATTTGTGGTGGGAATTCCCAACTTCAGAAAGTGTGGTGGTGGCTAGGGAAGCGTCCTGAGGTCCCTTCAAGACAAGACAAGATAATAGATGTGACAAATAAATAGAAGTCCCAGAACTTCTGCTGCTGTTACATTTCCCTCCACCTGTTTGTAAGTGGCACTGGTGCCTCTGCAACTAAGATGAACACAGAGAAGAGTGGCTTCTATCTCCTTTTTGCCAATTACACCTGGTGCAGCAGCTTCGGCTGCATGTCTCAGACTCCAACCTGGCCACCATCATCCATGCTTTCATCACCTCAAGACTTGACTATTGTAACATGCTCTATGTGGGGCTGCCCATGGTGATAGTTCAGAGGCTGCAGCTGGTGCAGAATGCAGCAGCCCATCTCCTCATGGGGTCGAGCCACCAGAAGCTATTACACCAGTGCTCTGTTCTCTGCACTGGCTGCCTATAGTCTTCCAGACCCGATTCAAGGTATTGGTGTTGACCTTTAAAGTCCTACATGGCCTAGGCTTCATCTACTTGTGGGACCGCCTCATTCCCTGGGCTCTGGATTGGCCTCTGTGGTCGACCAGGGGTGCCTTTCTGAGGTCCCCCGGGTATCCCAGGGGACCACTATGGAGAGGGCATTCTCGGTGGCTGCACCAAGACTGGAACTCCCTCCCAGCATTAGCCCTGGACCTCCCCTCTTTTAGATGATTCTGTAAGACCTGGTTGTTTCGTCAGGCTTTTGACAAGGGAGTCAGGTAGGGTGAGTGGTTTTGAGGGTTAGGGTAGGTCAGTTTAGACTTCCCCCTTTTTATGAGATTTAACGGATTTTATATTTGTATTTTATTTATTATGGAGTGGCAGTAGCCCCTCCATTAAGTTAAGGCGTGTGGTACTTTCAGTGCAAAGCCTTCCATTGCTTTGCATTGAAACTTTAAGAACATAAGTAGCGCCATACTGAGTCAGACCAATGGTTCATCAAGCCCAGTATCCTGTCCTCCGACAGTGGCCAATCTTGATTGCATCGGAGAAGAACCAACAGTCACAATGGGCAATCCATTCCCCATTGTTCACTCCCAGCTCCTGACAGTAAGAAGTTCATCCCTTAAGCTACTTGGTTAATAGCCATTAATAGACCTACTCTCTAAGAACTTATCCTGTCCTTTTTTGCCCTGACAACCTCCTCTGGCAACAAATTCCATAAGTTAATTATGCGTTGCCGTTGAGTGAAAAAGTACTTCCTTTTTATTTGTTTTAAATCTGTCGGCAGCTAGTTTCATGGAGTGTCCCCTAGTTCTAGTGCTATTTGAGAGGGTAAAGAACCGTTCCCTATCTACTCATTCCACACCACTCAAGATTTTAAAAACCTCTATCATGTCCCCTCTCAGTCTTCTCTTCTCTAAGCTGAAGAGACCAAGCTTGTGATACCTCTCTTTGTACGGAAGCCGTTCCACACCCTTTATCATTCTCGTTGCCCTTCTCTGTACCTTTTCTAGTTCAGCGATGTCTTTTTTAAGATGGGGCAACCAGAACTGCACACAGTATTCCAGGTGCGGTCGCGCCATCGATTTGTATAGAGGCATTATGACATGCTCAGTTTTATTCTCTATCCCTTTGCGAATAACTCCTAACATTCTGTTTGCTTTTTTGACTGCTGCTGCACACTGGACTAAGGATTTCAGCGTATTGTCCACAATCGCTCCCAGATCCTTTTCCTGAGTGGTAACTCCTAGCTTAGTACCTAGCATTGTGTACTCATCGTTTGGGTTATTTTTCCCTATGTGCATCACTTTACACTTGTCCACATTAAATCTCATCTGCCATTTAGATGCCCAGGCACCCAGTCTCATAAGATCCTGTTGCAGTTCTTCACAGTCTGCTTATATTTTAACTACCTTGAATAACTTGGTGTCATCTGCAAATTTGATCACCTCACTCTTAACTCCCTTTTCCAAATCATTCATTAATTCATTAAACAGCACCGATTCCAATGCAGATCCCTGGAGCACACCACTTTTTACATCTCTTCATTGTGAAAACTGACCATTTAGTCCTACTCTTTGCTTCCTATCCTTTAACCAGTTACCGATCCATAGTAAGACACTACCTCCTATCCCATGACTTTTAAATTTTCTCAAGAGTCTTTTAGGTGGGAGCTTTTCAAATGTTTTCTGGAAATCCAGGTCCATTATATCTACCGGGTCTCCCTTGTCCAGATGCTTATTTACCAGGGGTGGGACATCCGGGCAAATACCGGGTACCAGATTTACCGGTTTCCGGATTTCAAAATACCGGCATACCAGATTAATACCGGTATACCGGTACTGTTTTTTTCCCATTGATTTCAATGGGGAACTGTCCCCATTGAAATCAATGGAGAGGGAAAAAAACAACCTCCCCCCCTACCCCTCCCAGACTGTGCAGGTGGAAGGGGGGACACCCCCTGCCCAGCCTGGATTTTTTTTTTTTTTTTAATTCCCCTAAGTCTCTGGGCCGAGGCCACCGCTGATGACCCAGAGCCCGCACCAGCAGCAGGTAAGTGTACCTATACTGTTGATCCCTGGGGTGGGGGTGGTTTAACACACACCTCCACCCCAGGGATCACCCTACCTCGCCTACCCAGGGATCACCCTACCTTGCCTTCAGCTCCGGGTGGCGGTGGCGGCGATCCAACGGCCGGCTTCAGCTCTGCTGTGGCTGCCGGCTTCAGAATGCTAGTGACGCTCTAGGTCTTCCGGGGAACCCAGAAGTTCCCCGGAAGGCCTAGTATGCATCACTAGCGTGCTGAAGCCGGCAGCCACAGCAGAGCTGAAGCCGGCCACCAGACCACCGCCGCTGCTGCCGCCCGGAACTGAAGGCAAGGTAGGGTGATTCCTGGGTGGGTGAGGTAGGGTGATCCCTGGGGTGGGGGGGGTGTTAAACCACCCCCCACCCCAGGGATCAACAGTACCGGTACACTTACCTGCTGCTGGTGCGGGCTCTGGGTCGCCAGCAGCGGCCCGGAGCCCAGGGACTTAGGGAATTTTAAAAAAAAAAAAAAAAATCCAGGGTGGGTGGGGGGTGTCTTCCCCCCTTCCACCCGCACAGCCTGGACAGGGGAGGGAAAGTGTTTGCTTTTTTTCTGTGTTTTTGTTTACATTGCGGCCATTCATTTGAATGGCCGCAATGTAAAAAAATCCAGCACAGGGGGAATCTGGTAAATTCCCCGATTACCGGGGTAATCCGATACTGCCGGTACACCCAAAACCCGGCAGTATCAGATACCGGATCATCCAGTAGTCCCACCCCTATAATATTTACACACTCAAAAAATTCAGGCAAATTAGTGAGGAATGACTTACTTTGCTAAATCCATGTTGACTCTTCCCCATTAAGCCATGTTTATCAACATATCCAGCAATTCTGTTCTTAATGATAGTTTCCACCATTTTGCCTGGCACAGACATCAAGCTTACTGGTCTGTAGTTTCCAGGATCACAGTTGGAACTCTGGATCCCTTTTTAAATATCGGGGTTACATTTGTCACCCTCCAGTCCTCAGGAACAGTGGCAGGTTTTAGTGACAGGTTACAAATTACTACTAACAGTAGGTCTGCGATTTCATATTTGAGTTCCTTCAGAACTCTGGGGTGAATGCCATCTGGCAGTGCGCCTTCAGGTGGCGACCTTTTTTGTTGCTGGGCCTCCTGACATTGCTGGATGGGATCCTGAGCAAATCCAGCCTTCATGTCTAGTTTCCGTAGGGGGAAGTTGGAGTTCTTTGGTTGCTTGGATTAAAAATTACATTCCCCTGAAAATGCCATTTTCTCCAATGGCACGGGGCTCAATGCAACGCATGTGCGGTGTATGCTTGTTGTGTTTGGATTTCAGTGTAAACAATGGTGTGTGCTGGTGTGCTTGTCTCCTGATTGGTTGTCTGGCACCGAGTGTCTCCTGATTGGTTGTTTGCTTGTCTGATGTCACACGTGCAGCGCCTGTTCTGGTGGCCAGAAGCAGCCTTTGAAACTGATAAATGGCAGGACCATGACAGAGCGGGTATACACTTGCCTCCGGAGCATAAAATAGGGAGCTGTTGTTCCACTCAGGCTCAGCAGATAGCCTAGAGAGGATTGAAACAAATCCTGAGGGGCTGAGGCAGCTGGGAAGTGAAATGAACAAGAGCAGCACAGGCTGCCGCTGAGGAGTGAAATAGACCCCTCACTGCAGCAGGGAACAGTGACCGGATCCAGCCCCCGCCCCCACCCACCCCAGCAAAATTCTCTCCCCACCCGAGCCCCCAACACCTACCAGGGTGTTTTAAAGTGCTGCTCATGTGGAAGAAAGGGTCTGGTGGGGTTAAATCTTTAGACTTAGCTTGCATGGAGCCCTGGTAGGTGTTGGGGGTTCCAGTGAGGGGAGGATTTTGCTGGAGTGGAGGCAGCTCAGGGTCTGTTTCACTCCCCAGTAGCAGCCTGTGTTGCTCCTGCTTATTTCCTATAGGTCCTAGTAATGATCTATAAAGCCCTATACGGCCTTGGCCCCTCTTACCTTAGGGACCGCCTCGCCCTTTGCGCCCCGGAACGACTCCTGCGGTCTGCCGGGGGTGCCCTCCTGGAGGTCCCCCGTGTTAAGCGGGGGGCCACGATGGAGCGGGCATTCTCGGTGGTAGGGCCGCGGCTGTGGAACTCCCTTCCGGAGGAAGCTCGCCTGGCCCCAAGCCTTTTGACATTTCGGCGGAACTGTAAGACCTGGCTGTTTGCCCAGGCCTTTGGGAGGGAGGGGGGGGGGGGTGATTTTTAATCCCCCACCTGTATATTTATTTTTATACCACCCTGTTTTATTGATATGTTTTATAATTGTATTTTAAATGTTTTAAATGGTTTTTATTGTTGTTAACCGCCCCGAGCTGCTGTGCAGGATGGGGCGGTATAAAAATCTATTAAATAAAAATAAAAATAAATTAAAAAATTTCACTTCCCTGCCGCTGAGGAGTGAGATAGACCATTTCTGTCTGAATCACAGCAGCAAACAGTGACCGGATTCAGCCCCTTCCCCACCCAGCCCCCAGAAAAATCCTCCCCCTGCCCGACACCTACCAGCGCCAGCGGCAGTGGGGGAGCTTACAACTACATGCAACTTAAATCAGAGTTTATACGCTAGTCTAAACTCTAGTCTAAACCTGAGTCCCTAACCAAAGAGTGCGCCCACAGGGTTAAAAGGGAGCTCAACGTGATAAGAAAGGGGATGAGCAGAGCCGCAGGGCAAATCACCCGCAGGGGGGAAGAAGGGGATTTCCCTGAGCAGCTGCCCTAGGGAAGTCACCCAACACCCGCTTGTATCCTGCCGGCTGGGGGCCAGGGAAATGCTTGCACTGCCAGGAAAGCGGCAGCCAGATGCTTTGCCTGTCCACTGGGAAGCATTTCCCTGGCCCCCAGCCAGCAGGATACAAGCGGGTGTTGGGTGACTTCCGCAGGGCAGCTGCTTGGGGAAGGAAACAATCCGATTGCCAATGATGGAATCAGGAAGGAATTTTTTCCACTTTATACCTCTTTTTACCTTTCTGTTTTTGAAAAAGGGTTTTGAGGATAAAGGCTGCGGTTTTTTGCCTTCCTCTGAAGTAATAAGCAACAGGAAAAAATAAAAAATGGAAAAATATATCTGTCTCGTGTGTTCTCTGTAATGTGTCGTGTATATAATATGTATCACATTAAGCAAAAGACATACAGACAGACACACTTATAGATCAAAGTGGTTTCAATAATATGAACGCAGTAATGTATACGATCAATGTGTATAGAGCATAGCAACTACACAAAAACCAGAGGAAAATCCTACCAAAAAAACCCCTATTGGGTTAAGCAGATAAGTTAAGGCACTTTCCTACCCAAGCCCTTCCCTATCCAAAAAACCCTATCCAACACAAAGCCCATTCCTACCCAAAAAAAACCCTATCCTACCCTTTCCAATCAACCCAAACAATCCTTTGGGAAGGAATACAATTATCCTACCAAATAAAACCCTAACCCAACCTTTCTAACTACCCCAAAAACCCTTTCAGGAATAATTCTGAAAGTGCATTAGCATCCTTCCCCCAAAACCCACTTGAAATATACATCACTCAAAATTCCCAGCAACCACCAACAGGCATGGAAATTGAAAGTTAAGGCAGGAATGAAGGAGTGAAGTTACAGATGGCAGGGTAAACTCACACACAAACTCCCTTGCCATAAAAGGATCTGGTTTACTACACACACCAGAAACATGAGTCACTCCCATAAGTCACTAGTATATATGAAGTGTGTCTGTCTCTGCTTTTGTTTGGGGCACTACGTGATGTACCACTATGTGCATGTGCAACCACCTTAACTTGCCACCCACGCCAGCAGATGTAATGTACCATCATTTCAGGTCTTGACAAAATGACCGTATTTTACCAGACTGTGGTGGTGATTAAAAAATGGGTCATTGAAGAACCAGTATAACCAACACATGTTTGCAGTATCTTAATCACTATCTTTATCAAGGTCCTGGAGACCCAATTTGATTTGGTTAACTTACAGATGTTAATGCTTGCATGGGTGGCAAGAGGGATCCAGCTGCCTCTGTGGAAAGGGAATCACAGGATCTGTGCAGATCCTCTGGCGAGGCCACATGCTGGCTTTGATCCCTGCTCCTCTCCTGTCCCACCAGGAACGGAGAGCAGCAGGCATGGAAAGGGGAGGTCATGGCCAGGAAAGAAGCCTTCCCTTGCCGTGACCCGCTATCAACTGGAGCTAATGCTAGCACGTCCTCAGCTGACAGCCGGGGAGGCAGAGGAGTGCGAGCAATTGCACCGTCCTTGGGGGCCGTCTGACAGCTGAAGGAGGGGGCATAGCTACCATGGAGCAAAGGGGTTCAGTTGAGCCCGGGCCCTGGGCTCTAGGGGGCTCTCTGCAAGCAGTTTGAGCACTGCTAGGGCATTTTCAGAGTGGGCAAGGGACAGAGCAGGTCCAACACTGCCGCCACCCACTCTGAACGTTTTTTAGCAGCACTCAGGCTGCTTGCAAAGGACCCAACCAAGAAGGAGGTTTTTAATTTATTTTTTATTTTAATTATTTATTTAAAATTTATACCCCGCCCCTCCTGCCCACAAGGCAGCCCAGGGCAGTGAACAACACTCAGTAAAACAATATAAAAATTTTAAAACAATTTAAAAATACAATGTGGGGACACCTCCCCCCCACCCCACCCCTACCCCTTGCTAAAAGCCTGACACAATAGCCGGGTCTTACATACACGCTGAAACAGCAGGAGAGTGGGAGCCAAACGAGCCTCCTCCGGGAGTGAATTCCACAGCACAGGGGCGGCCACCGAAAAAGATCTAACATCGGTGGACACGCCTCGCCTGGGGAACCTCCAAAAAGGCTTCCACGGATGATCTCAAGGGTCGCACGGGCACATGGGGAGTGAGGCGGTCCCGCAGATAAACAGGGCCCAGACCATGAAGGGCTTTAAAGGTTAAAACCAGCACCTTGAACCTGGCCCGGTGCTTTATAGGCAGCCAGTGCAGAGCCTGGAGCACTGGTGTCATGTGCTCCCTGCGACCCGCCCCCGTCAGGAGACGGGCCGCGGCATTCTGCACCAGCTGCAACCTCC
>QEPC01001091.1:264925-298788 GCA_003113815.1 Sphenodon punctatus
AAGGCAGCAGAGAGGTCAAGGAGGACAAGAATGGAGTAGAGGCGCTTAGATTTAGCGACAAGTAGATCATTGGTGATCTTAGCCAGGGCAGTTTCAGTAGAGTGGAGGGGGCGGAAGCTGGATTGGAGAGGGTCCAGGGAAGAGTTGGCAGAGAGGCGGTCCAGGCAGCGGGAGTAGACGACACGTTCCAGAAGCTTTGAGGCAAAGGGAATGAGGGAGACTGGCCGGTAACTAGAGGGGTCAGATGGGTCCAGGGTGGGCTTTTTGAGGATGGGGGAAGACAGTGGCATGCTTGAAAGCAGAGGGGAAGGAGCCTGTGGAAAGGGAGAGATTGAGGACATGTAGAAATGGGGGGGCAACAGTGGGAGCAATAGAGGTCAGGAGGCGGGAGGGGATCGGGTCAAGGAGGCAGGTGGAGGGGTTGGATGAAGAGAGCAGGGTGGAGATTTCCGAGAGAGAGGCAGGAGGAAAGGATGTGAGGAGAGAGGGGGCAGGGGCGGTACGGGAGCAGGAGGAGGAGGTGGGTGGGAGGCAATGTCCCGACGGATCTTGTCAATCTTTGAGGTGAAGAATGATGCAAGATCCTGAGCAACAAGGGAAGAGGGCGGAGGACGGCAGGGGGGGTTAAGAAGGGAGTCGAAAGTAGAGAAGAGGCGGCGAGGGTCGTGAGAGAAGGATTCGATCCTGGAGGCATAATAGCATTGTCTAGCCAGGGAGATAGCCGAGGAGAGGGAGAATTTGTAGTGGAGGAAGTCGTAGTCGATATATTTTGTATCCTGGTAATACCATGTCCCATTGGTTGTCCTCATTTCACCAAGTCTCTGAGATTCCTATTATGTCTATATCCTCATTTAACGCAATACACTCTAATTCTCCCATCTTATGTTTTAGTCTTCTAGCATTTGTATATAGACATTTAAATGTATCCTTTTTATTTTTAATCTGTTTATTGTAAGTAACGGTTTTAGTTATTTGGGGATCAATAGAGTTTGACAGTTGCAAACTGATTTCTACCTGAGCTCTCTGGGAATTTTTCCTGTCTTCTATATTAGGATACTCCAATTCCCCTGAAATAACGGCATCTTTTGCAGCTGCCTCAGCCCGAGCCACGTGCTGCTCAGCAACTGTCGGCTTTCCCCCAGTTTTTAGTTTAAAGACTGCTCTATCTCCCTTTTAATGTTTAGCGCCACCAGCCTGGTTCCCCTTTGGTTAAGGTAGAGCCCATCCCATCGATATAGGCTCTCCCTTCCCCCAAAAGGTTCCCCATTTCTTAATGAGTCTAAAGCCCTCTTCCCTGCACCATCGTCTCATCCACCCATTAAGACTCTGGAGTTCAGCCTGCCTCCGGGATCCTGCACGTGGAACTGGGAGCATTTCTGAGAATGCTACCCTGGAGGTTAGCTGTGCAGGCGAACAACTGCAGTAGTTGTCCCAGAGCCCAGGGAATGAGGCGGTTCTTCAAGTAACTAGGGCCCAGGCTGTTTAGGGCTTTATAGGTCAAAAAAGAGCCCCTTGAGTCAGGCCCTGAAGACAATAGGCAGCCAGAGCAGATCCCGGAGAACTGGTATTATGTGCTCCCAGTGGTCCGTCTCAGTAAGCAGAAGGGCCGCCACGTTCTACACCAGCTGCAGCTTCCAATCCATAACCATGAGCAGCCCCACATAGAGCACATTACAGGATTCCAGCCTCAAGGTGACGAATGCATGAATGACGGTCGCGAGACTGGAGTCCGAGACATATGGACAAAGCCGTCTTACCAGATGTAACTGGTGGATGGCGCCCCTGGCCACAGCCAACACCTGGAGATCCAGGCGCAGCTGCGGATCCAGGAGCACCCCCAGTCTATGAACCTGTGATGCAGGACGGGCCCCATCAATGACAGGGGACCCTCCGTACCAACAAGCATCACCTCCATCTTATCAGGATTCAACTTCAATCGGCTAGACCTCATCCAATCACCCACCGCAACCAGACACTGGGAAAGCACCGAGACTGCAGGGCCCAGGTCTGCTGAAAAGGAGATGTACAACTGAGTGTCGTCAGTGTATTGATGACAACATATTAAGTAATTATTATGATTATTATAAGCATTTATATAGCGCCAGCAAAGTACCAGGCGCTTACAAAGAATAAGATAGACATGGTCCTTGCTCGAGAGCCTACAATCTAAAGACGGGTTGGAGAGACAGGGAAGGGGAAAACAGAGGGAGAAACAAGGGATGTGACATTCATGAGGATGCAAGAGCTCAGGTACACGTGCTTAGCTTGGTTACAGTAAATTGGGAGTTTCCAGATAACAGGTGCTTACCAGGAGTTTGGAAGGGCGGAGCGGAAGAGGTGGGTTTTGAGGAGGGACTTGAAGGCATGGAGGGTGGGGGCAAGGCAGATGAGGGCAGGGAGGGAGTTCCAGGTGTGCGGGGCAGGGAGGGAAAAGGGATGAAGGCAGTTGGGGGAGCAGGGGAGGCGTGGGAGGGTGAGGGAGGGGATGGAGGAGGAGCGGAGTGCTTGAGCAGGGGTTTGGAAGGAGATCAGGGCAGGGAGGTAGGGGGAGCGAGGTTGTGAAGGGCTTTGTAGGTGAAGACGAGGAGCTTGTGCAGCTTCCCCTCTTGGGGAAGAGGGAGCCAGTGGAGAAAGGAAAGGAGAGGCTGCACGTGGTCAAAACGACGGGCTAGGTGGATGATCCTGGCAGCAGAGTTTTGAACAGAGATAAGGGAAGAAAGGTGAGAGATGGGAAGGCCAGCGAGGAGGAGGTTACAATAGTTGAGGCGTGAGATGACTAGGGTGTGGATGAAAGTTTTGGCAGAGGAGACAGACAGAAAAGGGTGGATCTTGGCAATGTTGTGGACGGAGAAGAGGCAGGATTTGGCAACGGAGTCAATGTAGGGTTTGAAGGTAAGGTGCGAGTCGAAGATGAAGCCCAAGTTGCAAGCTTGGGGGACAGAGAGGATGGAGACCCCGTCAATGGCAATTGATAGGGAAGAGGGAGAGGAAGGATTGAGAGGGAAGATAAGGAGTTCAGTTTTTGCCATTTTCAGTTTGAGTTGGCGTTGAGACATCCAGGCGGAGATAACGGAGAGACAGTTGGTGAAATGAGCTTGAACAGAGGGGGAGAGGGAAGGAGTGGAGAGATAGAGTTGAGGGTTGTCAGCATACAAGTGGTATTGGAAGCCGTGGAAGGCAATGAGTTTGCCTAGAGATTGGGTGTAGGTAGAGAAGGGGAATGGGCTAAGGACGGAGCCTTGAGGAATCCCAACTGAGAGGGGTAGGGAGGAGGAAGGGGAGACGTTAGGAAGAGATACATTGAAGGAGCGGTCAGAAAGGTAGGAGGAGAACCAGTCAAGGACTGAGTCCTGGAATCCAAGGGAGTGGAGCGATCCAAGCAGGAGCGAGTGGTCGACAGTGTCAAAGGCAGCAGAGAGATCAAGGAGGACAAGAATAGAGTAAAGGCGGTTGGATTTAGCCACAAGAAGATCGTTGGTGATCTTAGCAAGAGCGGTTTTCGTAGCGTGAAGGGGGCAGAAGGCAGATTGGAGGGGGTCAAGGGAGGAGTTGGCAGAGAGGAGGTCAAGGCAACAGGAGTAGACAACCCGTTCAAGGAGCTTGGAAGCAAAAGGGAGGAGCAAGACAGGACGGTAATTAGAGGGTTCAGAGGTATCCAGAGTGGACTTTTTGAGGATGGGGGAGACAGTGACGTGTTTAAAGGCAGAGGGGACAGAGCTGGTAGAGAGGGAGAGGTTGATGATGTGCAGGAGGGGAGGGGCGACAGTGGAGGCAATGGAGGTCAGGAGGCGGGAAGGAATGGGGTCCAGGGGGCAAGTAGAGGGATTGGAGGAGGAGAGCAGGGAGCATCTGCATACAACCTCCCTCAGTGGCTGCATATACACATTGAACAAGAGGGGGGACAAAATTGAACTGTGTGGGACCCCACACAGGAGACCTCTGGGAAAAGATGAACTGTCCCCAAGGACCACCCACTGAGATCTGTCCGCTAGGAAGGAATGGAACCATTTTGAAACTGTCCCATGCAACCCCGCAAGGTCCTGCAGGCAGGCCACCAACAACTCATGGTTCACCATGTCAAAAGCTGCTGACAGGTTAAGCAGAGCCAGCAGGGTTGAATATTTCTTATCTAGCTCTACCCGCAAATCATCCACCATGGCCACAAGCGCAGTCTCAGTGCCATAACCCAGCCAAAAGCCCAACCGCAAGGAATCCAAAAAACTGATAGGGTCTAAATGCATCTGCAACTGACAGGCCACCACCTGCTCAATAACTTTCCCTAAAAAGGGAAGATTAGAGACAGGCTGATAGCTGGCCAGGGAATCAACATCAAGAGATGGTTTCTTGAGAAGAGGCCGGACCACCACCTCCTTTACAGGAGTTTGGCAGCTGCCCTTCTCTAAGAGAAGCATTGATTACCTCTGTCAGAAATGGCCCCACTGTCTCCCTACTGACTTTCACCAGCCAGGACGGGCATGGGTCCAGTTCACACGTTGTGGCCCTAACAGACACAAGCACATCACCCGCATTAGCCGACATCACCAATTGAAATTAATCCCCAAAACAGTGACCAGACAGGGCATTCCTAACCTCTGGCTCTGCCACTGTACCCAAAAAGGTAGCGTCGAAGTCGTGTTCAGTGCAAGCAATTTTATCCACGAAGTACGCAATAAACATGTCACAGCAAGCCCTGGATGACTCCAGGTCCAGGTGGAGACAGGCTGGACTGACCAGACCCCTCCCCTCATCACCCAGAAAAGCTCTGCTGGATGCAACTTTGTGGCGGCTATGATGGCAGCAAAGAAACTTTTCTTTGCTGCCTGCTCAGTCATGGCATAGGTCTTCAAAAATTACCTATGCCTCAATTGGTCATCTTCAGCACAAGCATGGCACCACCATCGCTATAAATATCCCCTCTTGCTTCAGACACCCAAAGGCATCCTAGAACCATGGAGACCTTCAGTGGCGAAGCTTTGGGATCAGATGCCTGGGAGCCACCTGATCAATAGCCCTGGCCAGCCAGGTGTTCCAAAAAGCCACCAGGGTATCAATGGAGTGGTCATCGAGGTCCATGGACAAATACTCCAGAGCATTCCGGAATCCAGTGGGTTCCATCAGTCTCCGAAAGTGGACCAGTCACCATCCTAATCAGTCCCTCACCCCTATGGTCAGGTGAGCGCGCCGGGATGAGAGACTGTCGGAGGTAATTGTCTGACCATCACAAGGGTGAACTAATTACAACCCCTATCAATGGACACACACACACCCCACCTCAAGGTCAGTGCAGAACAACAAGTCAAGAGTATGCCTCCCCGTATGAGTTGGGGCCACAACCACCTGGACCAGACCCATGTTGCCATGACGGCCATGAACTCCAACTCTGCCCCATGCAACCTGGCCTCTGCGTGGATATTGAAATCCCCCAAAACAATAAGCTTAGGAGACTGCAAAACCAACCCAGAGATCAGGGCAGCTAGAGCAGTCAGGGAAACCTCTGGCCAGTGGGGTGCATGATACACCAGCAGAGTCCCTGGGCTAACTTCACCACCTCCACCCTGCCTGTTGGTTATACATAATTCACATATGTTTGCCCCTTTGAGGTTGGGAGGCCAGCCCACCCATTCCTTCTGCTTCTGACCCGGTTCTGTTTCTCCTCAGTGAACACACAGACTGCTCAACACTCTTTTTCAGTCTCTGGCCGATTCCTCACAGGGTGCAATCCTCCACTCCCCAAAGCACAGCGCTCCCTATCCTGGGTCAACCACCTTTCTACACTGCTGGCTTGGTGGCCAACTTAGGAGTGCATGCGTTCTCCACCAAACTGTGACAGTGCAGTCTCCTCAGGGTGTGAGTTCATGCAGGGTCTTGGACCTAGATACCTCAGGGACTGCCTCACCCTCTGCCACTCAGGACGGACCCTTTGGTCTGCCAGGGGCGCCCTCTTGGAGGTCCCCTGTGTAAAGCGGGGGGCTACAATGGAGAGGGCATTCTCAGTGGTTAGGCCCCAGTTATGGAACACCCTCTCAGAGGAAGCACGGCTGGCCCCGAGTCTAATGGCCTTCCGTCAGGCCTGTAAGACGTGGCTGTTCTCCCAGGCCTTCGGAGGTGGGGAGGGGAGGGTGGGTTGAATTTTTGTAGGGGGGTGTTTTAAAATTGTTTTAATAATGATATTGTGGATTTTGTGTTTTAATAATTATTTTACATTGTTGGAAGCCACCCCGAGATGCCGTGGGCATGGGGAGCAGCATATAAATATAATAAAATAAATAAATAAATAAACCAAGTGCTTGCCTTGGGAATTTTAGCTCAGCAGTCTTTTTTTTTTAAATAGCATTTGTATAGCGCCAGCTGTGTACCTGGCGCTTTACAGAACAATGAGATAGACGCGGTCCCTGCCTACGGCTTACAATCTAATAGACTCGGAGGGGGAAGACAAGGAGAGGGGACATAGAGCGAGACAAGTCCTTTATTACCCTCTATAGTCTATACAATATTTTTCATGCTGTCTCTAAAGCTAGGAATCAGCCGCTGGCTTTCACACAGTCTTTATATCTCTAGCCCAGCCAGGCACCCCTTCTAGCTGGCTCTCCTTAGGCTACTCACAAGAGTCTTTGGCGGGCATCAATCCTCTGGCTTCTTCTTTTCTTCAGGAACTCTCCTCTAGGACTTGCTTCTCTCATAACACTGGGCTTCCTCAGCTTGGCCGGAGCCACACCCTTACACAGGTGCTCAGTTAGGTGCAGTCCTGCTTCCTGTCCAGCACCTTCAGTTCAGTCAGTGCAACCGACATGCAGGTGCTAGTGTTTTGAAGAGCTCGTAACTTATTGTGGCACTACTCTGCCACATGCAGCCTCTTCAACTTTTTCATGTCCTTAAAATGGTGTGCCCAGAATTGAATGCGGTACTCCAGCGGAGATCTAACCAGAGCTGTTAGAGTGGTGCAGTGACTGCCTGTGTCTTTCAACAATGCTTTTGTTGATGCAGCCTAAGATGGCAAGATGCTAGGCTATTAAGATGATGGCTTGATGACTAGACTGGGGTGGTGGGAACAGGGGGCACAGACTCAGATAATTTATGAATATGGACCGAGAGAAGACTTAGTCTTGCCTTTAATTATGCAGGTGTTGAGTCCATTATGCAAGTTACACTGAACTTGGGCCTTTTATTTCAACCTTTTGGTTACACATTTTTGTACCCATTATCCAAAGCTCAGTAGGTGTGAGAAAGCTGATGGAACCTATGGGGATAATGCAAACTAAAGTAGGAGTGGCAAGGAGAAGGTTAGACAGTATTAATCACATGAGTCACAATATGGTTCAACAACGTAATGTGGCAGAAAAAAAGGCAAGTGCTATTCATGGTGTCACTGCAAGGCAGATTGTACATTTCGCACTGGGAGTTTTCACACGGACGGCACCCACGCCTCTGTTCCACCTCAACCCTGCGTGGGTCATCTATTTAAAGGTGGTCCATGGTGCAAGCTGCCCCTGCTCCAGGGCAGCCCCACCAACAGTGCTCCAAAACATCTAGCAGCACCACCAGTGAGTGAACAGTCCAATTCCGGGGCACCAGCTGGAGGCGGGGCTACTGTACGTCTGCTCAGTGGATGGCAGCTGCAGCTCCGCTCTCAGCTGGAGGTTGCCTCAGGCAACACCATAGAGTTTCAGGCAGCAGCCCAGAGCATCAGGTGATCCACTTGCAACTTCATGGTGTGGGGAAGGGGCACACCATGCATGTCGACCCTGGACCACAGCAGCCAATGGACCCACACAGGGCTACAAGTGGGCAGATACACCCCCGTGTCTACCCACTGTATTTCTATACCTTGCAGTGTAACTACTTGTCCCTCCACCCCCACCCCCATCAGAAAAGCTTCCCTACTCTTTTTCCATGCACAAATACTTCCAACAGAAACAGGAATGGCCCTGGATAGGAATAAAGGTGACATCTGGTGCTGTATGAGACATACTTGCAGGGTACATTTTATTCAATTTCCCTGCCTGCGTGTTTGGTGGAATTGAGCCTAACATTTAAATGCATATTATAAAAAGAACTGGTAGCAAGCTGTTTCTTTCCATTGGGTGAAAACAAACGAGACATTAGCCCACGATTCACCTGCCCATCCGTTAGGTGTCCACCAGCTGTTCGCACACTTCCAGCACGGGGTGGGTGGCTGGCTGCTATTGGATGTGTCGTCTGGAGAAGGTGGCTGATGCAGCATGGGCAAAGGCTGGCCCAGTCAGGCTAATGTGCACCCTCCCATCTGTTAGGTCCCATTCAGCCCCTCTGTGAGACAAGGTTCACCAGCACCATGGACAAGGCCATGTCATCGGCAAGGATTGGGCTAAGGAGCAGCAGCAGCTGGCCACCTGTCAGCTGATGGTGTGGCCAGGAGTGAGCAGTTCTCCCCACGCCCACCACCTGTCAGCTGATGGTGCAGCTGGGAGAAGCTGCCACCGACAGGGAGGGAGGGAGGGACCAAGAGAGGTCACCCTTCCCTGGGGTGAGTGGGTCCCAAAGCCCAGCTCAGCCCTGCACGGTCCATCCCTCCCTCCCTTCTCATGGGACAGCAGTGGTGACGGGCCCGGGCGCGCAGCGTGTAGCACAGGCACCGCTTCCACCCATGGGTTGGGACCTGCCACCTCTGGGCAAGGGGGACTGGCCCGCAGGTTGCTCTCTGGGCACAGCTCAGCCCAGGCAGAGTCACTGGTTTTCCTGCACCCCAGACACCAGCTGGGGGAAGTCAGGAATGGAGGGCAGCACCTTGGGCTGGGGCCACGTACAGCCCCCGGATGGGATTGTTCTGGCCTGGGGTCTAGAAGCAAATCTACGTGCTGCTACTGGCCACTTTTCATGTGCCGGATCCCGCTTTTGGTGACCAGCAGCCGCTGCTCAGTCCTGAGCCCAAGTCCTGCCCACGTGTTCAGTTCTTCAGCTCAACCTGGAACGTGGGGCTAGCGTGGCGGCTGCTGGGAGGCTGCACGTGTGTTCTGCTCTCCGTGATGGCCCAACAGGTGGTGGCTGCATTGCTGCTCCACAGGCGGGGCAGGGCGCTGTCTCATATGTTTTCACCCCATAGGAGAGTAGCCTCAGTCGGTTAAAGATACGTAGCTTCCTGCAAAGGAAAAAGTGACTTGGTTTTGGTCTTAGGTTTGCTTCTAGTGATTGATTTTAGGATAAAAGAATTTGAAGAAAGGGAAAATGGCTGTGTTTTTGTTGTACAATTAGTGGTTCTAAAGAATGCTGCATTGATATTTCTAGGGAATTGTGTCTCTTATTCATAATTCCTAGGGGATAGTCCCCTGCTCATTCCATGGAAGAGGGGCAGGCTGGACAGTAGCATTCAAAGCTTTCCCTACACTGGGGGTGGGAAACCTTTTCTCTCCAAGGGGCCACTCTGAAAATGAGTCCAAGCTCCGAGGGCCACATAGAAGTTGGGGATGGGGGCACTTTAGGAGCGTGCTCACGAAGAGCACAGCCAGATCATGGATCTGTCTCCTCGCCTTGTGTTCATGCCTCCATCTCTGCTCCCTTACTCGGAGCTCACTTTTTCGGTGCTTGCAGGTAGGAACTGGATCCAGGTGTCAGATCCAGCAACTGGGAAATGGCCAAATAAAAATGACCAACAGGCCACATTTGGGCCCCAGGCCTGAGGTTGCTTATCCCTGCCCTGCCCAAGCCTAGCAACAAGCTTATGGCACAAAGGGGAGGGGGGGGATACACTTGTCCAGGGTGGCAACTTTCTGGAAGGCGGGCAGCTTCGTTGCCATAGTTGCAGGACGCAGCATTGGCATTCTCAGTTGCTCATAGGCATCCCAGTATAGCACTGCCCTACCCGCTACAGCTGCTGTGTTGGGCTCCTCCCAAGCTGCTACTATGGCAGCCCCACATGCCATCTTATTCAGCTCCACAGTGCCCCATCCTCCCCCAACGGAGGATGCGTCAGTGTGCTGCTGTCTTGCTGGGCACACTGGATGCCACCCCCAAGGGCCTCACTCAGGTGCTGTGGTACGCACCATGGGCAGGTGCTGACTCTCGAGCCACAGACATGATTCCTGGGGACCCAGCGTAGCAGCAGCACCATGAATCTAACACTGCACACCTGGTCGTATGGCAGGAGCCAGGCAGGGCTCTTTGAACGGAAGCTCTAGCAGGGACAAAATTCAGGGACAAAAATTTAGAGCAGCAAAATACCTAGGACTTCCCTCTGAGATTCAGAGCCCATCGTCTGCCTTTCAGAAGAATTGTCTGATATGCTGAAAGAGAGAAACAAAGGGCTTAAAGAGTCAAAGATGCTAATATGTTTCTGTAACTGGACAACACAAGCCAGTTTTGAGGCCTCTCAGTTTTAGCATGCAGAGACCAGAGCCTGCTTTGTTTGCATGACAAACACACACAATTAACAAAAATAGTTTACTTAACAGGAAAGGAAGGCAAACAGGGGAAAGAAAGCATGAATCAAGAAACTATTGATCAGCAAGAAAGCTTTAAACAAGCCCCTTCTCAGGAAGTGGAGGTTAATCAGAATCTCTTTGCTGAACAGAGCCCTTTTGGAGAGAAAAGAGGGTAAATCAGTTGGTAGCTTCTCTAAGCACAGTCTGTTCTTTGTGGTGAAAAGAGATTAATTCTGAGAGCGACTCTGCTTTTGGATGACAGTCCTGTTATCACTCCTGCTGTGGTCAGACATGTAGGCATACACATGCAAGGGGAAGAGAGAAAGATTAGGGAAAGGTGGGAGAAAAGTGGCTCCATTACTATCATCAGGTGTGTGCTTTTGGCAGGCTCAGCTGGATGGCTTGAGAGATGTAGCTCTGGGATCTGGCTTGGTTCTTTGGTCAGGGACATCATCTGGTTGGTTCTGTTCCTACACAGTCACTGGGCTCCCTAAGGCTGATGGTGAGACAAGATGGCCAGTCAACACTATGTAGGGACATCCAGGATGTGGGCAGACCGTGGGGATTAAGGCATAGGATCAGGGCCAGAGAAGGAAAACAAGAGGAGGAAGTAGGGCCACACCAGATCACTACTGTAGTGTCCAGTAAGATGTGCTGCTGGTCTCTAAAGATCACAGATGATGGTTCAATTGCCTGGATCTCAGCAGTGGTCCTGGGCTCTGCTGAACATCCATAATTAAAACACTTTGAAGGGCGATTGGGTAGAACGGACCTGCCTCTTCACTATTTTTGAACCAATAAATCTAATTTCTTGCACCCAAATTTTCCATTCACTTCCAGTTTTAACATTCCTCTCTGTTTATGAAAGAGGACTTCAACACAGTCATTAAGTTGTATCCCACAACTTGCAATCATTGTCACAGGTCATCATAGCCTACTATTCCAGTAGGGGGAACCAGACTTACGGGACTTGCAATCCCCTTGCTCCAGGAGTCAGCCTCAAGTGATCTACCAGGACCCTGGCTGCTTCAGGCCAGGACCCTTCCCACTGACTCCCAGCTCTAGGGCACTTCAGCAACTAGTCTCCAGAATGGAGAGGAGCACTTCCCTGTAGAGCGCATTCTCCACTGCACTGGAGGAGCTCTCCTAGCTTGCCTCCTCCCTGGAAACACTCCCCGGGGATAGGGCTAATTAGCATAGTGGCATGTTAATTAGCATATGGACATTCATTTTTATATACAAATATTAATTTATGCAAGCCAAGACTCTAATCCTCTTGGGCTATTGAGGCTTCTCTATTACACCAGCTCCTCCTCCTGGGGAAGGGCTTTTCAACCACTTTATGGATTACCAGGGATGTAGGGGGGGGAAGAGGGGCAGGGGGCAACTTGCTCTCAGCCAGGCACAGGCAGTCGCAGCTCAGATAAGTCAGCGAAGGAGGGAGGCAGGAGAAAGGGGGATACGGTCACTGCCAGTTCTGCCTAATCCTGGGCATCCACTCCCAACAAAAGTACAGTGTCACCCACCCACACAGGGCCAGCTGCCTCGCTTCCTCCTCCAGAAGAGCACCCCCCCAGAGAGCCGTAGTAGCCGCTGCTGCCACCTCACCCCCACGCAGAGGCTTAACACCTCATCCCACAGCTGCTTCCCAAATTTGGCGTGCAGAACTGCATCCCCTGGCCTCGCCTCCGCCAACCAATCGGCGAGCAGCTCTTCCCACTGTCAAGTCAGCGCGTGCCCGGCCAGCATCAGTTCTCTATAGCAGGTGAGGAGGGTCAAAGTAACTGCAGTTTTTAAGGATCTCAGTGACTGGCCAGTTGAGGTTGCATTGTGAGGGATGGGCTGGCCCTGGGATTAATTATATTGGCTTTTATATTGCTGGTAAAAGCCCTGCACTGGCAATCAGCCTCATCACACAAAAACAGACACGCTGGTTAAATCCCAGCCGGGTGGCACCAGCATGTGTTCTACCTGTGGATCACGGTCTACCTCTTGGCCACTCCTGCCCTATTATCTCTTACACTTTGGTTACCAAGACTAAGGACAGATGGAGTCGATTGCAAGGCTTAATTAAACACAACAGGTCAGTAACACATCAGGGCCCTTGGTCTACTCTAGACATTTCCCATTTTGGGGTCCTTGGTCTAGCTCCAGCATCTATCCTCTTCTGTGCTATCCTTGGCTTCCTGGATCTGGTTGCTCTTCCAGTCCTCTCTTAAAGGAGCCTTACCCTCAGATCCAGGAAGCCAAGGATAGCACAGAAGAGGAGATGCTGGAGCTAGGCCAAGAAGAAGGTGCGGGGCCAGAGAGAGAGAAGGAGGCAAGCACAAGGGGCAGCCATGTTTATTTTATTTATTTAATAAATTTATATCCCGCCCCTCCTGCAGTGCAGCCCGGGGCGGCTCACAACAATAAAATACAATAAAAACAATTTAAAACACTCAATACAGTAATACTAACATATAAAAGTATTAAAACAGGGCTAGCTATATTAAATATAAATAATAGGTAAGGTGGGGGAGATAAAAAACCCTCACCCTCCCCTCCCACCCTCCCCAAAGGCCTGAGAGGATAAGGAGCTCCTACAATGGAGTTGGTGTAATACAGTTATAATAAAGTAGTACTTGTTAGTATACTACTGTCTCCAGACACATGATTTACAGAGAACAGCACATGGTACCAGGAGTGGGGTACAGATCAGCGAAGTGGTTGTGCAGCATGAAAAAGTGAGTTTAAAAAGTCAAACATGGAACAGCTGAGGATTCCAGGCATGCTAGACCTCTCCAATCATGCTGCAGACAACTGGAAAAGATTTAAACAGCAGCTTGATCCTGGCCAAAGTCTAAGTTTGAACAAAGGGAATAGCAAGCAACAAGCTACAGATAATGTGGTAGCGTGCATGCACCACAACAATGCAGGGCCTATGGGAAAACTTGCAACAGGTGCAAAAAGATAGGACATTTTGGTAGAGTTTGCAGACAACAGCAGACGGCAAGAAAGAAGCTACAGAGTGTGCACACAGTGTTGCAGGAAGAAAGAGGTTCTGCCTCCAGTGAGGAGGAGTTCTACATTAATGTCTTACAGGAACCAGTGTCTCCAAAGGATTGGAATATGACTTTGGAGACAAATGGCAGTCGGGTGAATTTCAAACTGGACACTGGAGCACAAACCAATGTGACCAATGAAAAGGTAGTAGCTGGGTTACAGAGAGCACCCAGCTATAGGGACAAAATCAAAGTAAAACTGAGAGCATATGGGGGGAGAATAATACATTCTGTTGGTACCTGTGAACTAGAAGTTAAATGGGATAATAAGACCCCAAAATCATTGTTTGTCATTGTATCTGAGGATAACGAGCCACCTATATTGGGTCTTCAAACATGTGAAGTGTTGGGTTTAATAAAAAAAACTGTATCCCATTGGGGAGCAAGCAAATGGTAATATGGAAGATCACTTTACTGATATTTTTGAGGGAATTGGAAACCTGAACATGGAATATAATATAGATTTAACTATACCAAATAGACCAACGATCCATGCTCCTAGAAATGTTCCATTAGCATTGCAAAAAAACCTTAAAAGTGAACTGGATAAATTGGTTGACCGACACATTATAGAAAAGGTTGAAGAGCCTACGGAGTGGGTTCACTCTTTGGAGATAGTAGAAAAGAAGGACGGCTCTCTTTGTCTCTGTTTAGATCCCAAACAGTTAAATGAACATGTAAAAAAAGGGCACTTTCCAATCCCCACTAGGGAAGAAATTCTGGGTGAGTTGGCAGGGGCAAAATATTTCACTACTTTGGATGTCTCCAATGGATTTTGGCAGGTGCCTCTCACAAAACGCAGTACACGCTTATGCACTTTTAACACACCGTTTGGGAGATATTGTTTTTTTGAGATTACCATTTGGTAGGGACGGGCCCGGTCCCATTACCGGTACACCGGATTTTACCGGTTACCGGTTTCACAAAAACCGGATTCCCGGATTAAATCCGGTGTACCGGTACCGGATTTATTGCATTGGTTCCAATGGGGCGCTGTGTCCCCATTGAAACCAATGCAATAAATTAAAATTAATTCCCTCCCCCTCCCAGGCTGCGCGGGTGGAAGGGGGGACACCCCCCACCCACCCTGCCCAGCCTGGCTTTTTGTTGTAAAAGATAGAACAGCAACAGAGTGAGACCCCGAGGCGAGCCCCCCCCCCAGCACCAGCGGCCGCGGCGTCCCCGCAGCCGCAGGTAAGTATGACCCGATCCCTGGGGGGGGTGGGGGTGTTTAACACCCCCACCCCCCCCAGGGATCACCCCTACAGCGCGCTTGCCGCTTACCTTGGGGAGCTCCGGCGGCGGCGGGCGGCCCGGCGGCTTCAGCGCCGGCTGTGGCTGCCGGCTTCAGGACGTTCTAGGCCTTCCGGTGAAACCCGGAAGTGCACCGGAAGGCCTACAGCGTCCTGACGCCGGCAGCCACAGCCGGCGCTGAAGCCGCCGGGCCGCCCGCCGCCGCCGGAGCTCCCCAAGGTAAGCGGCAAGCGCGCTGTAGGGGTGATCCCTGGGGGGGGTGGGGGTGTTAAACACCCCCACCCCCCCCAGGGATCGGGTCATACTTACCTGCGGCTGCGGGGACGCCGCGGCCGCTGGTGCTGGGGGGGGGGCTCGCCTCGGGGTCTCACTCTGTTGCTGTTCTATCTTTTTTACAACAAAAAGCCAGGCTGGGCAGGGTGGGTGGGGGGTGTCCCCCCTTCCACCCGCGCAGCCTGGACTCGGGGAGGGTTTTTTTTTTTTAAAACAGTTTGGCTGGGGCTTTAATTTTTTTTACATTGCAGCCATTTAAAAATGGCTGCAATGCAAAAAAACCGGCACACTGAAATCCGGTACCGGGGCCGGATTACCGGGCCGAATCCGATAATGCCGGTACGCCCGATACCGGCATTATCGGATACCGGTAGATCCGGAATTCCCATCCCTACCATTTGGTTTGAAGTCCTCTCCCGAAGTGTTTCATAGGAAAATGCAGCAACTCTTTGAGGGCATAGAGGGTACTCAAGTGTATATTGATGATATCCTTATCTGGGGCAAGACCCTGGAAGAACACAATCAGAGGCTGCAGAAAGTACTGGAAAGGGCTAGGACTGCAGGCCTCAAGTTAAACAAACAGAAATGCAAATTTCGAATGCAGGAGATAACATACTGGGGGAGAGGTTAACAGATCACGGAGTCCAAGTAGACCCCGCAAGAATACAGGCAATGATAAACATGCCGGCACCCACCGACAAAGAGGGGATGCAAAAGTTTCTGGGAATGATACATTTTGTGGGGAGATATATACTTAACCTAGCTGAGTGTACTACCCATTTAAGATCACTGTTGGTGAAAAATGCACAGAGGACATGGGAAGGCTATCATCAGAAAGAGTTTGAAAAACTGAAAGAGCTGATACAAAAGGCTCCGGTACCGCGTTACTATGATAGCACACATCTGACCAACACGCGTCTAGCCCAGCACCGTACAACCATTACAAAGCTGAACTGTCAGTGCTGGATGGGAACTTACTGAAAGGGAAGAGTCTGGTGGTTCCAAGGAGCATGCAAAGGGATATGCTTGAAAGACTGCATGAAGGGCACTTGGGCATTGAGAAGTGCAAACGGAGGGCCAGAGATGTTTTGTTTTGGCCACAAATTTACAGTGAAATAGAATCACTTGTGCAAGGGTGTTCGGTTTGCCAGAAGTACAGGTCATGTCAGCCTAAACAGTAAAACAACCTATGCTGGTGCTCAGAGAGCCTGTAGCCGCATGGACAAATGTGGGAATAGATCTGTTTGTGTATGCAGGAAAACAATATGTACTAATTGTGGACTATTTTTCTCACTAGACAGAGGTTGCCTTATTAACAAGTACCACAGCTTCTCAGGTCATTGAAAAAATCAAGTCTATTTTCGCCTGGCATGTCATACCATAGGTGGTTCGAACAGATAATGGCCCTCAATTTGCTTGTCAGGAACTCAAGAACTTTTCACAGGTATATGGGTTTTGCCATGTCACCTCAAGCCCCATATATCCACAGTCTAATGGCCTTGCTGAAAATGGGGTAAAAATTGTCAAGAAACTGCTAAAAAAACACAGGAGACAGGCACTGACCCATTTTTAGCTTTATTGAACTATAGGGCATCACCAATGGAGCATGGAAAAGCTCTTGCTGAGCTTCTCTTTGGAAGACGTATTTGAACAAGGTTGCCATGTTTATTAGAGAGTGAGCGAGATGAACAATATGAGGTACACTTACAGAAAGAATGTATGAAACGAAAGCAAAGTCCCCCGTCGCCGACAAAATGGAGGCAACAGGTCATTGTCGTCCCCCCTCCTCCCCCCCACGAATGGGAAGAGGTGCGGGGACGCACAGCAGCGTGGCCATTTGAGAAAGGCCGATTAGATGGCCTCTCTCTGTTCTTATTGGGGTTGCTGCGGCAACCGCCCGACGTGCCTGCGCAAAGCGCAGTGCGGGGTTTGGGGCTCCTCCCTGTTAGAAGGGAGTGCCCCTGCAGCCGCGTGAGAGCAGCAGACCGGGCGAGGAGGCAAAAGGAGCAGCCACACCCACCCACCTGCTTGCACTGTGGTTCCAATGGTCGCCGTTAGGGGTCAAGGAGGAATTTTGGTGAGTAGCCTTCTTGGTAAGGGTCATTTTTACCTCCTTCACAGTGTTGGCATAGGTTCAATAGGCTCATTTGAAAGCATTTGGCAATAATTGGATACCTATTTGGACACCCAGTTAAATGAAACGAATAAAGCGGCAAATAGGAGTAGGATAATGCTAACTGGAAACAAAATAAGAAGCAAGTAAATGGGATATAAATGTTGCACTTGGCAGGGGTCCAGCAAGCTAGGTTAGGATAAATAGGTTAAGATAGTTAAACGAGTCATCTCCATAAGAGATGGGGATGTGATATCTTGTGTAATGCAGGGCGCAGCATGCGCAGGGGTCATAACCCTGGGAGGGGTGCTTCGCAGGGTGAGTAAGGGCGTGCACAGCCTTCATATCCTGTGGGGCATTTACCGACTTACTCAGGCCCACCGTGGGCACACACCCCCTTTGGCCATTGGCCGCGAGGCAGTCAAAGGAGGGGTCGTTCTAGTTATTGTACTGTCAAACGGAAGGCGCTTCCGAGACAATACTCAGTTTACAGTTAATAAGGAGTGTTTTTTAGCTAGCATGCTAGACCCGAGATTGCTAGTGCAATCCCCCACCGGCCTTTAATTTGATCTGTTTAATAAAGAGTGCGGCCATGCTGTTTAAACCAGTTGTTATGTCTCTTTGGGGGTGCGTCGACAAAGGCTTATTATGACAAGGGCTGCAGAGAATTTACACCACTGCACCCAAATGACCAGGTGCTCCTTTATGATGGCACAGCATGGACACAGAAAGCATAAAGTAATCAAAGAACAAGCTCCACAGTCATATCTTGTAAAAATAGCTGATGGTCAATCATACAGAAGGAACAAACGACATCTTCAACTCACTGTGGGACACGATGAGGAGTATAAACCTGAGACATTGCAACCTGCACGAACTAATACAGGACCAGCACAATCTGAACAAAGGGAGAGTGAACTGATGCGAATGCCAGAAAGCCAGGCACAAAGTCAGTCGCAGGGTGAACATGTACTACGTAGATCTATAAGAGTGTACAAAACACCACGGAGACTGACTGAAGACTGCTGAAATGACGCAGGACTGAAATGTGGAGGGTGTCTATCTGCAGATTTATCCTGTTATTTTGTTATGGTGTGTTGTGTTGTTGTTTTGTTTTGTTCTAGTATGTTAGTATAAAAAAGGGGGGGGGGAGATGTCAGGGTAAGGCTCCTTTAAGAGAGGAATGGAAGAGCAACCCTAGAGATAGAAGAAGAAGGGGCAGGGCCAGAGAGAGAGAAGGAGGCAAGCACAAGGGGCAGCCCTGTTGAGAGGATAAGGAGCTCCTACCGTGGAGTCGGTGTAATACAGTTATAGTACTTGTTCGCATACTACTGTCTCCAGACACGTGATTTACAGAGAACAGCACACTGGGCACCCCCCCCCATCTGAGGTTCCTAGCTCCTTGGGCATCCTTCTGCCAATGGTTTGTCAGGCTCTTGTCTGCCCCAGTGCTGCCTGGGTCCCATAAGTCCTTGGCTGGTCTTACTTCTGGCTCTCCTTCCCTGCGTTCTCCTGCTCTGAGAACTTAGTCCCTCTTTTGGCCTCTGCCTGAGAATATGGCTCTTCTTCCAGGGCAGGGATGACGAATCTGACCTCTCCTTGAGACCAACAGGTTCCCCCTCTGCTACCTACCTCAGAGACCAGCTTGCCCTCATAACCACACTGGTTAGTTCCACCAAGCTAACCGAGAGAGCCCTGGACTCCCATCCACAGGCCAACCATGTAGGCCTCCGCTCCCTGCTTGCCTTTCCCATCGGCTGGGCTACCAGCACACTGCTTGCTTCCTTGCAGGCCTTGTGTTACTGCACCTTTTCTGTCAAGGGCACCATGCCTTCCTGCCACCCATCCTAAGGGTAACAACCAGCACCATGATAGACACCTGTGAGTGGGTGCTCCCCTGGTAATTTATTAGGTGGGCACCTTACCTAGACACGTGTTGTCCATTGTGTGCACACACATGGCATCCTACCAGGGAGTGTGGGGAACGCCATGCAGGCTAATCCTAGCTAATGAGCACCAATGCATGCCCATAGGTTGCTGTGCTGCTTGTTGGGGGGGGGGGGGTAGTGGCTGCCAGCAGCTGGAGCAGCAGCCAAGGAGGCTGGGATGCTGGAAGGAACAAGCAGCAGCCTGAGAATGCGATGCCATGGAGCCAAGACAAGGAGCCTGGGAGAGGTCAGGGTGGTGGGGTTTGTAGACAAGTTTCCCCTGCCCCCAGCCTTGTCAAACTCTCTGACCCCTCCCCCGCAAGCCATTTGTCTGGTTTGGCGTTCATGGGATGTGGAGAAGTGTGATACACAACATGCGCCCATGGTTGCCGTGCCATTTGTAAACATCCTGAGCGGCTCACTGACTACATTGTAGCGTTTGTCACGGAGAAACATAGGGTCACACACGTGTAACACGGGCCCACATGTAGACTACAGGTCTGGCAAATATGTAATGCAAAACGTTCCACATGTATCCAATGTTGCAATACATGTAGACTACAAGTCTGACAAATATGTAATACAGAAGGTTCCACATGTATGTAATATGACAATGGAGAACTGTAAAACCCAAATCAAAGATGCAACACGTGACCAACCTACAGGAAATGCAAAGAGATACCAAAAATGTGTCTTTGGGGAACACTTGCCAGACGGAACCCTGTGGAGATGTAGATGGACCTTTATGTTTGCCTGGGTCGCGTACGTGACATTGCAGGTCTCCCCAAAGGCGGGAACAGAGACAAAGAGGGAGAGAGACTATAAAAGAGGCCAGTGAGTCACCTTGGAGGAGTTCTCTCCCAGAGCCATCTTGAACATCTGTATACGAAAAGCCTGGCAGCAGCAGGCTGGAGAAACCATGAGGAGAGAGGCATGATTTTACTCTTTGCCAATCAAGAAGCCAGTGCCCAGTCGCTCGCATTGAGGGCTAAGAGAAACCAGAACTTTTGGACCTTTATAGGGTAAGTTGCTTATTTAGGAACTCAACCAGTATAGGTTAGGAATGCGTTATGCTTACCTTTGATTTCTAATAACTACTCTGTATTAACTATCTTGTTTATGTAATGAATAAACTTATTTCTTATCTTTATGAAGAAGTGTAGTACGTGCCAAGTACGTGCACTTGAGACCTCGCATCTTCATGAATGTTAGACCCCTTGTCTCTCCCTCTGTTCCCCTTCCTAAGTCTCTCCCCCAGCTCCTGTCTCTCAGATTGTAAGCCCTAGGGGCAGGGACCGTGTCTATTTTATTACTTTGTAAAGTGCCAGGTACACTGCTGGCGCTATATAAATGTTTGTTAATAATAATAATAATAATAATAAGTGTCTGTGTCTAACATTGGAATTGGAACACAAGTGAGCAACAAGAGCCCTCAAGCTCTTGCGAACTCAGAGAGTCAAGAGTCTGTAAATGGGAAGGATCGAGCCCTTGGGTGACAAAGGAGTTTCATTGTGGCAGACTTGAATTAGCCAGAGAGAGAAACTAATTCAAGTGGGCTGCGCACAAGGAAAACTGAGTCACTCAAACCCAGTAAAGTCTGTTCCTGTGAAGCCCAGCCTCCAGGTTTTCTCCCCTGCTTTCAGGTGATACATGAAATACTCGCCGGTAGTCTGGGCTAAGCGTGCTGGAATCCTTCTTTAATTAAGACTTGGAAGTGTGTCGGTTTGTATTATTATTGTGATCTGTTGAGTGACGCTCTGAAGGAGGCCCTGCTGGGGTCTGGTTATTAATGAGGGTCTTGTCTCAGTCCAGGCAAAGCATTTGCTTTAACTCAGGATTGCTTTCTCCCTTCTGGACTAAGAAAGGGACACCTTACCACAAGATTATGCAATGTTTTGGGGGCTGAACGCTCAAAAATACTGGGTTGAATATTGAAAGGTATTAACATTTGCAGCAGCCAATCAGTTAGTTTCCATCTCCAGCCATGATTGGATATCAGAGTTCTCAGTTTCCAAAGGACTTTACCTATCAATATAAAATTAATTTTACCATCTGCAACACTAACACAACTCAGTCTGTTTTCCCCATTAAAAGTCTGTTGCTGAAAGTTACCCAGTATTTAATTTTTGAAAGCCCTAAGGTTAAAAGTTAGCAGCCCCAAACCCCCAGAGCCGACCGTGATAAGAATGATATTTCTTCGGCCAGTTACTACTACTGAGGCAAACTAATGAATTTATTTTATGAAAACCAGGTCAGGTTCCAAGGGAAAACGTTTTCAGGAAACTTTCTGTAGACTCCTGTAACCCAGACACATTTGGTAATTAAAGTTTAACAAATCAAGCGGTCTGGGCATAGGCTATTTTCAGCAGGCGAGAACCATCTGGCCAATGTTCCTACTTTGAAATGGATGAACAAAACTTGCCATATTGCTCTAACACATCCAAGAAATGCCCTGTAAATTGTGCTAATGGCAGACATTGGGTAGAATGAGCTGATTTTAATGTCACTGTGTCCCTCTTAAAAGATATTAAAAACATCAAGTGTGTGAAGAATTGACTTTTAAAGGCAAAAGTGACCATACTTAGGTGCCTCACAACTTTTAACTTTAAATGAAAGTCGGGCACCTATGTGTCACTTTTGCCTTTGAAAGTTTAGTCCAAGTGGCCACAGGGGTGATTAATCCTAATCTTAAATGCTAACAGTGATGCAGCATGGGGGCCTCCTCCTTACGAGTGGCGCCCAATGCTGCAGTGTAGCCAGGCGATCCATGGAGTTCCAGTGTCTCACAACTGCTTCTGGAGCCCCAGTCACATCGAGAGAGAGAGTTGGACTTGGACATGGGATGCCAGGGCCCACTGGATGCCCATGGGCAAGTTCCTATCTCCCAGCCTCAGTTCCCCATCTGTAAAATAGGAATAATAATTAGTGACCTACCTCACAGGGTTGTTGTGAGAGTAAACTAGATAAGGATTTTAAAGCACTGAAAGTGCTATAGAAATGATAATTAATATTAACAATAATAATTCTGTTTCCTTCCAGCATGTGAATTTTCTGCAAGTTGGGGGTATGGGTGGACCTTCAAAGGGCTCCTACTCTGCTAGGAATTCTGGAAATAATAGGGACAGCAATGTAACCGCTCGTCAGGCAAGGGGGAAAGCTGTATGGAAGAGTGTGTGTGCGTGCGCAGAGATGGAAGCTTGCATAAAGTGGGCAGAGGCACTGCTAATGCTTGCTGGGGGGAAGAGGGCAGTGTTTACTGCCCACTCCTACCTGCTCCGATTCCAACTGGCTTCTCCCCTCCTTTTCTAGGCATGAGACCCCACAGAATTTCTTAGTCGCCAGAAAGAACCCAGCCTTATTTATCAGGGTAATCCACGGCTGGATTTGAAAGTAATAGTTCTGCCATACTTTACAGCCAATGTCAGAGAAGAGCATTACTTTAAAGTGCTTTTGCTGACCAGTAAACAAGAAAAGATGTAGCCTGCGATCCACAGATCAGTCAGCTTCTATGGGACTACTCCAGAGTTAGTGGTTCATGGATCACAGTCTAAAATATTTGCTCTTTCTTCGTATCACCCAAGTAATCCTCCTCATGTGCCCGATTTTCCTTGTGGGATCCCGTCCTAGCCATATTGCCATCATAAGTAACTGACTTACGTCTTACACAACAGGCCGTCACATCCTCCTCAGCTCCAAAAACACTCAATCTGTACAAGCAGATGATCATCAAGAAGGTGACAAAGCCAGCCAGCTAAGAGGAAGAAGCATCAATCACTTTATTTGATCTACTTCATCAGAAATTAAAGGCCTTTGCCATGGGCTGATTCTGAGAGAGCCAGTCATGCAGGGATTCATTCCGAAATTCAAACTAGCTGGCAGTCACAGAGGAATAGAGCCAGAGGGGATATGTTGGCTGGTAGGAGTGCAATCCTCTGGGAGGAATAGCTCATGCTAACAGCTAGCACAGGCCCAAATCCCATTGAAAATGAGACTTGCACTCAAGTCAACTGTTTGCATGCGCTATCCTGCTGGACGGTCACGGCCCATGTGAGATAATCCAGCAAGAAGGGCATAGCTAATGTTTTTAAGTCTAGCTGAACATGAATATTTATCATCATTGCCAGGGCTCATGTTACACAGGGATGTCAGGGGCCTACGTCCTTTGCCCTGCACTTTCAGAGGGTCGGCAGAATGGCAGTAGAGCCACTGCCACTCCAGAGACTCCTGGGGTAAGTGCCTCTTGTGGGTCCCACCACTCACCCCCCCAGCCCTGGTGATCTTGCCCCAGACCCCAGCAAGCCAAGCCATTGCTGTGGTATTAGCTTGTGTCAGGATGGAAACATTTCACCCCATAACAGGGTGTGCTGGCCCTTGGCGAGTTATGAGGCCCAGCTGCCTTCTTCCAAGACAGCTTCCCAGGAGAATGGAACGAAGGGAGGTTGACTGTGTGGCCTTACCACAAAGTGCTGAGTTATAAGGAAAGGGGCTTCCTGAAAGGGGTCATGCGTGAAGACAGCTCTACCTTTAAAAAAAAAAGGCAAAGGCTTTTCCCCTTCGGGTGGAACATGGAATGAACTTGCCCTTTAGGCTGATAATACCCAGGGAACTGCCCTTGCCCCAAGGAAGAGGACTGTAAACTAGGACAAGGTGCTTGGAAGAGCTGTCCTGAGGCAAGGAGCAGCTTGAAGACCATTACTAGTTTCCAGCACTGCTGTCAGGGTATGGAGGGGTAACTGGAGGCCACACCCCTCAGGGACTGCACTGTTCCCCTTTAAAGGCACCCCGGTGGCAAAAGATTCCCCTCAGGATGGCCAATAGCAGCCCGATTCAGGCAAAGCCAATCCTCATCATTGGGGAAGGTGCAGAACCCCTGGCCAAGTGGAGAAAGAAACCCCAGCAGGAAGGGAGAAATACCCCTAACATACACAAGCTAGCATATCCTATAGTCCCAGGGAACAGGAATGCAGGTTGTGTGGGAGACAAGCCTCCAGGGGAATGAGTAGGGTTGCCACCTCTGTATATTTTTCCAGGCCACTTATGAAAAAGGCATGTTGCAGGGCCTACATAGGTGGCAATGCAGGCCCTGCAACATGTATTTTTCATAAGCGGTCTGGAAAAATATACATAGGTGGCAACCCTAGGAATAAGGAAGACTAGGAGGTCCAAGGAAATGCATAGGGTAGGGCTGCACCAAACAGGCAAGACGAGTACTCGCGAGGATTTCTGAGTACCGGGACCAGGTCCTCACTTGGAACTCGGAACTTTTTTCCTGGAAATCAGACCTTGGAAATCCTTGGAACCTTGGAAATTAAAAAAAAAAAGCCTCCATTGCTCTATATGCCCCAAACCCTCCATTCCATTGCTCTATGCCCACCTATGCAAGGCAAGCTCCCTCCCCACACACCATAAATTAACCAGAAAGTACCTCCCCTGTGCCCCAGCAGGTCACATCTTGGCAAAGTTGAACCCACAGCCAAAAGTACAGTGCCCAGAAAAGCAGACAGGCTAACAAATATGAAACAATCTCAAGACAAACCCAAAAAGTGCAACTGTAAAAAGCCAATAGTACCCACAGCATAGCCCAGCAGCAGTGCACCCATATTTGTATTAATTTAAATAATTATGCCAGCCGAGCAGGCATATGTAGCAGAGTTAGGTCACAGACGCATTGGGAGGAGCCATAATGGCAGCTATCACAAATCCAAGATGGCCACTGGCAGGAAGCCAGAGTGTTTGAGACGTGGCTCTTCCTATAAAAGGAAGTGGCTGAGGCAGTGTGCTGGGAGTGGCTGCTCAGGTGAAATCTGACAGTGCTAGTTCCACTGTGTGTAAAGTTCTTGAGAGGAGCTGTACAGGGTAAGCCAGAGAGGGCTTAGCCCTAAGAACTGTATGGAGTTTATAATATAACTTTAATAATAGAGCTTTGAGTTAATTCCTTGGGACTTTGGAGTATTTGGGCCCTAATCCTGAAAGGACTTATGCCTAACAAAAGGCAACCATGCCACAGCATAATACCCACAAGAAACCAGACATGCGTCCCCTCAAAAAAGCCTCCATCCTATGCAAGGCAACCCCACACGCCATAAATAAGTCAGAAAGTATCCCCCCCACCAAAGCTGGCCACATCTTGGCAAAGTTGAACCCACAGCCAAAGTACAGAGCCCACAAAACACAGCAAAAGTGATCCTTCTCTGGCCTTTATGGTGCCTGCAAACAGCGTCTACTTTGAACTACAGGGCCAGCCCTACCGTGGGGTGACTCGGGGCAGCCACCCAGGGCCCCGCTCCTGGGGGGGCCACACTCAGGGTCCCCAGCTCCCAGCCTGACAGTGGCCGGGAGCTGGGGCCCCCGAGCGCAGGGCCCCCAGCCGACTCTGACTGACAGGCAGTGGAGGGGGCCAGCAGGAGTGAGGGAGAGGCAGAGTCCCTGCCTCTCCCACACTTCATGCTCCCGCTGCCTGTCACAGTATCAACCAGGGGAAATGAGAGAGAGAGAGAGAGGCAGAGGCCCTGCCTCACCCTCATTTCCCCTGGCCAAGAGACTGACAAGCAAGGGGGGGTACCCATGGAGTGAGGGAGAGGTGGGGCCTCTGCTTCTCCCTTGCTTCCTCCAGAAGTGAGGGAGAAGCAGGCAGAGGCCCTGCTTCTCCCTCACTCCGCTGGCCCCCTCTGCTGCCTGGCTGTTTCGGCCATGGAAATGAGGGAGAGGTGGGGCTTCTGTCTCTCTCTCCCTCATTTCCCCTGGCCGAGACTGTGACAGGCAGCGGGGGGGGGGTGGGCAGCGGAACTTCCAGTGGCGGTGGGCAGCGTGGCAGCAGATTTAATCTGCTGCTGCGGTGCCCGCCCCACCTGAAATTCTGAGCTCGGCGCAGGGCTCAGGCCGGAGGTGGCAATGGCAGCGGGAGCGGATCAGGTAAGTGATCCAAATGGCTGCTCAGGCTTGGGGATCCATGGAAGGCCGGTTCATGGGCAGAGGGCACTCCCCTCTGCCCATCCCTGAGCCCAAGCCTGAGTAGTGCGCTGCCCCCAGGCCAGGAAGCACCCCCTGAACTGGGGAGCACCCCTAGGCCCGCCGGCGGAAGATAGGGCCCCGCATTTGTTCCCCGCCCTAGGCCCCACTTACGCTAGGGCCAGCCCTGTTAAACTATATTAAGCATGGTGTCACTGAGCACCCCCAGCATTACCCCTATGCACAGCCCAGGCCAGGGGAAGTGGAGCAAGCAGATCCCTCTAGTCTCCATGATGTCGAGCAGTGCAAGCAGCAGGCAACAGTGTGACACCCGCTTATTTTTTAATAATAAATCATGGCATGGTGGCACTGGCTAAGTAACCCCCAGCATTGCACCCCTCACCCCCAGCCAAAATACATACAGATCAGTAGTGTAGCACACAGCCAAATTCACCAAAGAGAACAAAAAGTGGCCCTACAGCCACTTTTATTTTGCCCCTGCCAGCCTATCAAAAACTGTTCTGTGGCTTGTCCATCACTCATCTGTCCCCTCCCATACCCCCCTGCCTACCAAATAAGGCACTAACTTTCATTTCCTAGTTCAGAGAAGCTAGGGTCAACTGTCTGGGTCACTTTGGCCACGCAACCAATGGCACCTCCATCACTCGAGCGAGGGTTCCAAAGAGTTCCAAAAGTTTTCCATGGACCGGCCTTGCTCCTCGGAACCTTGGAAATTCTGAACCAGGGACCATAATCCCCGGTGAATTCCAAATAAAAACAGTAGCCTAAGAAGCAGGAAGATACCTATGCAGTATACAAGAAACAAACACACATAAGCACAAGACACTTACACTCTGTACAGGCACCAGCAGTGAACTGTACCCAGGCTCGCTGTGGCTCATTTCCTTGATTGCTTCTGCAGGGTTCTTAAAGGACCCACGCCTTCATCTGTCAGACAGAGGGGAGGGGCAAATGGGTGGGGAGATGCTATGCCTGACTGACAACTGCAGAATCTCTTAACTGGGAGTTTGAGATCTATAGGCTATAAGTGTCTTCTCTCATTTTAAAAATCTCCTTCAGGAGTGAACAATTGCACTTTACTGTTACCGGGGTAGGGGAAGGGGTGCGGGCACACGCACACTGCCAAGGGGTATCGAGGTCAGAGCAGGGAGCGACCGGTAGTAGAATGCCCATCAGGATAGTGTTTGGGCTCTCACCTCTGTCACACCTGGTTTTGGGCTGCTAAATGTATTCCTAGGGAATGTGTTTTTCACTGGGGTTTCTACTAATGAATCCCTAATATATTACAAATTCTTTCATTCATTCACACACACAGGGAAAGATGTCCGTCTCCTTACAGAGTGCCAGGACCAGACCACTAACTGTTGGACCTAGACAAAGTGTCTATTTCCTTACAGAGGGTCAAATAGAGGCAACTAACTGCAGGATTTGGCTCATAAAAGGGTAGAAGGGAAAAACACACTTTCACTCCCGTAGGGCACAAGAGGTTCCACCAGGGCCATGACCCTGGCTTAAGTCCCTCGGCCTGGTCTACGGTTATTAGCCTTTTTACTCACCACTGTATCTGTGTGACAAGATTCTTTGAAATTCTGTGGTTTAATCAAGAGATCAAAAATCAGGCTGGAGATTAAATTCAGCAAAACCTCTGAGCTTTATTTATTAATACAAAAACAAAATATTACTCTATAGGTTAGTACAAAGTTACTCTCTCAACATTCATTCATACATTACCCAATCCTCCTATCAAAGTGGCCAACTATGATAGAGGTGATGGGGTGCCAGGACCTGTCCATTGATGTTACAGGCATCCATTGATGTTACAGGCATCCGAGTTCGAGTCCGAGTTCCAAAAGACATCCGTCCCATATTTATAGGTCTCTGGTTCCATAGGCCATGCATATGCTGTTAGGCAGAGTCGGCCCTCCCATGCCTTTCATGAGTCATTTTGACTAGGATGTATCTGTTCTCCTATGGTTCCTCTTTTCTGACCAGTTGAACATTGTTCCATTTCATAGATGTCTGTTTTTAGCCTTATGCCCAGAACTGTTGTATAAGCAATTAATGTTCAAAATCAGCTATGCTTGCAAATATGGTGTTGGTTCAGGCTGTACTGGCATCTTGTGCAAGTCTTAGTAATGCGGTTTGCAGTCAAAATCTTGCAAGCTGTCAAATTAAAGTCTGTGCATAGTTCACTTAGGGGCTTTTGGCTTCAAGCAATGTTTAGGGCCTATGGCCTTAAGTCATGTCTTGCTGTTTCAAGCAATTCTTCGCAGTATCTTCAGCCTGACAATTCTAGCTTCTATTATCATTCATACACCTGTCATTCTACACCTGACATTCGTCTGTCACCTCTAATTAAAGAGAACGAGCCCCTATCATCATAGGGCGCTGCTGACCATGAACCCAAGGCTGCCCCACACGCTCTCACTACACCCAGCACAACACAAAGGGGGCGAGGAGTGGGATTGTTCACCCTAGGGAGTGTAGGGCCCCAGGAGGGGGGAAGGGGGAAGGGACGCAGGGCACTCACCTCCGAAAATAAGGACTCCAGGTAAGGGGGAAGGAAGGGCACTCGCTCACACTCACACTGCTCTCGCTGATTCACTCACTCAGGTACTTGCAAGAGGGTCTCCGGGGAAGGTCCACACACACGGGCAATATTCAGGTAGAAATCACTCTCAGTTCACGCTCACGCTGCACACAGAGGGCCGGCTTCTGTTAATCACCAGCGCCGTTCCCCAGGCGGCGCTGGTTCTTATTCCCTAAGCCCCGCCCTCGTGCAAGCTCACAGCTGCTCTGAGTGGCGCCGCGGGGGCGGGGGAATTCCCACAGGCCGTTTCTCTGCTGGGGGTATGGCCTCCGGTTGTACTTCCGCCGCTGCTGCCAGGGGCGGTTGTGGGGGGCGTTCCCTGTGGGGCCGGGGCAGGCCCCTCCTGGCTAATTCCTCTCGGGGGCGTGGCTACAGCCCCTGGCCCTGCCGCTGCTGTTTGCGGGGATCGTGGGGGTGCTTCTTGTGGTGCCGGGGAATGTCCTGCCCGACAGCACCTGGCTGGAGGCGTGTCTCCAGGGCGGGGCTCTACTGCTGCTGCCGGAGGAGAGCTCGGGAGAGCTCTTTGTCCCTGTGTGATGCTGGGTCAGTCCGGGGGTTGCGGGGGCAGATTGGGGACCCTGCGCCCTCGCTTGCCACGTGTGCCGCTGACATTTACCTTTCTTCACATGCTCCTCCCCCACTGTTAATATTACTTCCCTGGTTTGAATTTTGCCTCAGGTGTTGCCAGTCAGCTAGCGACCCCATGATGCTGTGCAGCTGTCCCACGTGTCTCTCTGAGACTGGACGACTAGAAGAGGGAAAGGTCCCTTCGCTTCTGCAGGAAATGCGCAAGGGGAAACTAGCTCGATTATTAAACCCAGGTTTTCTTCCTCACACTTGCTGGTCATTTGCCAAGGCATTATGCAATCTGATCCTTTTACACAATTAAAAAAACAACCCAGGGGAACCAGGGTTTTGCAATTTTTTTGTCCCATAAGGATGAATCCAAGGATAAGATGGACGGTACTAAATCTAACTAAATAAATAAATGAAATCTCCCCCAGGCTCCTTGAGGCTTGTACCCCATAATGATTCAGCAGTGTAATCAGTCCTGGGGAGAAGAGAGAACTCTGCTGTTTCACATACCATGTTTCCGATGATGACCCAGGCAGGAATTAGAGACCATAGTACTTTTTGCTGAAGGGTAGAAGAGAGCTAGAATGCTCTTAGTCACCCTCTCAGTAGCAAGGCTTTTTGTGCACTTTTACTTAAGGCTTAATAGCTTCCGCATAGGCCTGAAGTGGGACTTCCAAAGTGACATTTACAAGGACAGCACCCCACAAGATCAAGGACAGCTAGCTAAGTGCTGGTAAAAGCAGAAAGCACAAGACTGACGCATAGCGAGGGCAAACTCTACCTTTGGAGGCTGGGAAAGAATCTATATGCTTCTGTCACAGCTTGCTTTGTGTGGCTAAGGGCCCAATTTTTCAGAGAATCATAGAAATGTATGGCTGGAAAGGAGTTCAAGACCATCTAGCCCCTCCTCCCTCCCCCCTACACACACGAGGCAGGATGTCCTGTATAAAATATGCCAGGCTAAAACTGTAGCTCCTTAGGCTACTGCCACACTAGCGACTGCCCTGGATTATCAAGTTGTGTTGGGGGACATGCCCCGTGACTCTTGTTCCACTTCTGGAGTACGCCAGCTACATGCTCCGGGGGGCGGGGGGGGGGGAGCAGGCCCTGGCAGGGGCAGGTTGGGGCATGGAACCAACGTTTGCCCGACCAGGCCAGTGAGTAAGTGAGCACTTCCCTGCCCTCCCCCCAATGAAGAATAGGACAAATGCATCCCCCCTGCCCCCCCCCAGTGTGCCCTGATGCCCACCCCCCACCATGATGGGCAGCCATGGCGGCCAGTAGAAGGCAGTCATGGTGGCCGGCAATGGCAGTCCCCGGACCACAGCAGGAATAGTCGCACTAATCGATGTGTGGGCCTGCTATGACCAACCTGGGCAGCCCTTGGCCTGGGCTATGGGCCCTGGATCATCTGGGGGACAACATTTGGACCAGCCAGCCGCCTACCCAGGCTGGGGCAGCAGCAGGCCCACATCAGGCAGCCCGGAAACCGAGGTGATGGTGAGTCCCTCCCTGGCCCAGGCAGGCCATGGCGGGTCCTCATCACATTTGGTTTCACCCTGTGTTTGAATTGCCATCCTCTCTTGTGTTTATGTCTCGTTCAGTATACTTAACCTGTAAAAGATTTGCAAAACCCCAGAACAAAACAATAAATAAATAAATAAATCAGAGAGGATCGGCAAGTGAACTTGAATGAATAGGAAACCTTCTTGCCAGACAATGGCCTTCTGTTGCAGAATGGACTTCCTTTCTCCCGTTTCCATTCCAACAGAAACAGCAGCATCTGTTGCTTTCTGTGCAGCTTTTTCTCAGCAGAGAGGATGACACGACAGTGGGAAATATTCTGTGCAGAACATATGCAACAGAAACTAAACAGAGAGAAATGTTTATTTTAGAGACGGACTAAGGTTACATTTATCTTAATTTATCAGAGATAGGAAGCTGGAACACCCCAGGGGTTTTGTTTGCACATGGTAAACCCAACTAATGAGGTTTTGCAAAGCCTCCTTTATTTTTATATGTTGTTAGCATGCTCACCATGCAGGTACCATTCTCATAAAATCATAAGCATTAGAGGGTGGAAAATACCTGCCTATACCCAAGGCGTATTTGCTTTGCCTACAGTATATTTTCCAGTGATTTCATCTGGTTATGAAATGGCACCTGACATGTAGTGTTGGTGAGTGCAAAGTAATGCGCATTGGAAAAAAGAATCCAAATACATAGTGTGTTAGGGCATTATTTATCTCACTTGAGAAAGTCGTTATTGTGGGTAGTTCTCAAAAAACATCCTCCATTCAGTGAGTAGCAGTGGTCCAAAAAGCAAACAATGTTAGGAAGTGTTGGGAAAGGGGTAGAAGCCAAAAATATCCAAAAGCCACCATATAAAAATCTATGGTGTTCCCACCCCTTGAATGTGCATTTCCGGTCACCCCACCTCCAGAAGAAGATAGTAGAGCAGGAAAAGATATGGAGAAGGGCAACCAAAATAATCCAGATTGTGGAATAGCTTCCCTCCGGGGAAAACCAAGAAAATCCAGATTGTGGTATAGCTTCCCTCTAGGGAAAGCCAAAATAATCCAGATTGTGGAATAGCTTCCCTCTGGGGAATGCCAAAATAATCCAGATTGTGGAATAGCTTCCCTCTGAGGAAAGTGGAAAAGGCTGGTGTTCTTTCACTTAGAAAAAAGTCTTCTAAGAGGTGCCTGGTAACCTACCTTTTCTGCCGGGCTTTCCATAGCTCCTCACTTCCATAGATTGCTCATTTGTGCTTCTATTTATCTGCCTAGACTTTCAGAATTCCACTTCTTTCTTCCTTTAACTGGAAGCATCTTGAAGTTGTTGACTTTGAGATTACTCCACAAACCCAAGACAGTAAGAATTGCTAATTGTAGGGATACATGTTTTGTATGTAACAAAGTTAAGCTTTATTTGTGTGAAGGCTGCAGGTTGGCTCACAAAAAGGACCATAATGACATGAAGATTTTTCACCTAAAATGAAAAAGTTACTTCTGAAAGGAAAGGCTCTATGTAGCTCATGCAGAGATTGTGTTGCTTTGTCCCCCTCTTGTGGTGGCATTAGGTCACACAGAGATTTTAGCACTCTCTCCCCCTCTAGTGGTGATGCTAGGTCATTCAGAGGCGATGGCGCTCTGTCTCCCTCTAGAGATGGCGGTAGGCCTCACAGAGGTTGATGAGGCTGATCTTGACGTGGTTCTTTTAGCTAAATTGTTAGAAGCACTTATTTAAGATCCATCTTTAGTCTCCACTCGTGACATTCCAGAGTTATTGTAATGACAAGTGAAGAGAAGCTTCTTTAAAAGCTTTAGAATGCCCCCAACATTTCCAGGAGTTCTTTAAAATAATGCTTTTCTACTTACGATTATTCGCTCTTCTCCTAAACACATACTGTGATACACTATTCTGCAATCCACCATGACATCGTAATTTTCCAAAAAAGGTGGAAAATCCATTAGCCAAACATTCTTGGGTGTGTGTTAATAAATATGAGAGGAAGAAAAAAAAAATCTTTCAAGGATGTTGTCTGGAGCTAGCATGGCAGAGGCATCGCTTTTAGATTGTAAGCCACAGGCAGGGACCGCATCTGATTGTATGTTCTGTACAGCGCCAGGTTACTACTGGCGCTTTATAAATGTTTAATAATAATAATAATAATAATCACTTGTGTAGATAATCAGCATGAGGATGATTTGTAAATGTTTCTTATTTATTTGAGAAACTGTAGCAAAGGCTTTGGAGTTATGCCAAAGCACCATAGAAATACATACACCCTAGTCGAGCCTTGAAATGCATCTAATGGACTCCATGGGCTGTAACAGTACATTTGCTCCAGCGCACTGCTCTGGAATCTGGAGCCATTCTAGTCTGCATATTCCCATTTGGCATTTGGAACAGGCACAAGCTCTTAAAATATTGTAAAACCATCCGCTGTTCATGCCCATGTCTCCATATTGCTATGGGAAGGACTCTGAAGAATGATAATTGTAAAACATACAGCAATTGTATTACCCATAATGAATTAATTTACTTTAGAGAGAGTCTCCAGTAAGTCAGCTAGCTCATCACAAGATAGTCTGTTCAAGGCAAGGGTCATTTCGTGAAAAGAATGCAGTGAACTCATTTTTACATTACACAATCACATGTATGAAAGAGCCTTTGTACTCTGGAATTTGGGTATTTTAAAGTTTGTTCCTAGTGATCCACTTAGTGCCATTAAGAGCAGGAATCATGGGATCTACCTCCAGGTCATAAATATAGAAATAGTCAACTAATATACAAAGATTGAGATGGATGTTTAAAATAAAAGCAGCAGGCAAAGGCAGATTTTGGGTATTTTCAGACGTTACGAAATCACAGTCAACCACAGTGAATCTGCACATGGTGAAAGTGATACCATAACGTCTGATGGGGGGAACGGAAGTTCCCCCCAGATGTTGATCACAGTCAATCGCGGCGGGGAATCACATTCACCACGTGATCGGCGCTGGCCCCATGGGTTCAGCCGATCGCATGGCAAATGTGATTCCCCGCTGTGATGAACCGAGCCATCTCGTCTGGACGGCAGCCACGGACCGGAATCCCTGCCGGGATTCCGGGCCATGGTCAATACGGGCGGGCGCTGCGACTGCATTGGCAGCAGCTCCCGCCCGTCTCCCCAGAGGGCGGGCGGCAGGGAGCATGGAGGGGGCGGGGCTGTGCGGC
>QEPC01001091.1:335506-411728 GCA_003113815.1 Sphenodon punctatus
CCATATAGTTTATGGATTAAATCCCCCACTGCAAGGGATTGATTCCCCAATAATACATAATCCGGTGAGGCCAAATGTACTCCCTCAATGTCCATGTCCCCATTATTCAGTTCAGCCCCTCTGGCCATAGGCGGGGTTGTGCAAATTTCCACTACATCGAGGACAATATCCTGGGATAAGGAAGAGGGGTCTGCCTCCGGACTTGTCACTTTGGCTCCACGAAAAGAGATTTCACTCCACTCTACCTCTGCTACACGAGGGTCTTCCTTCAAAAAGTCATCCAGTTTAAGCTGCCTAGCTATAGATCGCACCCTCGTTTCCATGCCATGTTTCCTCCTCTTTCGTGGCATGGTCTACTGCTAGTCAAACAAACTGAGGAGCGGAGAACTAAGAGGGTGGGTGCCCCACGCCCGATCCACGCCTAAGGTTGCACGCACAAGGTAGCGCGCTGCCGCCGCCGCCATTTTACCTTCTGCAGGTCGTGACTCCAGGCAAGGCTCTTCCCCCCGGGTCGCCGCTACAGGCTATCAAAGCAATCAGGGGAATCCCTCCTAGCACCTCCTTCCACTTCATGTAGGTCTCTCCTGCTCCAGGCTACTTAGTAAACACTGCAGCTGAGGGGAGGTTTGCCATTGGCTTTATTAGAAGGAGGAGGAACACAAGGTTAATAAATCTCTAAACTTTCACAGGGTACTTCCTGCAGCTTTGACTTAGACCTGTGCGGTGCACAGGAACCGGGTGATTTCTCTGTGGCAGCTTGTTAGGTCTGTTATAGAGCTCTACTGGTGAACAGAAAGGGACCTACCCTAGCAGGAAAAAGAGACTAAGGGAACCTATACCTGGGGAGGGTTACTGTAGGAAGGGACCAGGGAACCCAGATAAGATAGATATCTAGAAGGAAAAACCTCTCAGCCAGTCTCTTGGGTGTTTCGAGACAGTTCTCATTCTCCCAGCCGGGGAACCCGGCCTCAGAGTGCACAGCTCATCATTGAGGCTACGGGATGAGTGTGTGCAGCTGGGAGAGGAGGGGCTTGGACCAGGGCTTGGACGCTACTGCTTGTGCTTGTGCCCACTCATTGGTTGTCTTCATCTCCCCCTCCAGGTATATTATACAGGGGCTGGGGCCCTTTGGGCGCCAGCCCGAAGGGCGACACCCAAAGGGTGTCGGCCGTTAGCGGGGCTGTGTTGGCGTTGGTGTCACCTCCCCTTCATTGGATGTAGTGAAGTGAAGTGTGGAACAGCACTCTACATTGTAACTCAACCCGCCGTCTGCCGCTGGACCACTCTACCTGCTTGCGGCCGCTGATGATCCAGCTCCTGTCGGGCCAGCAGATTTCCACCTACTGAGCAGCAAGGGCCACCTACCTGAGGGACAGCAACGGGGTAGACTGTGCCCCTGCCTGTCCCCCTGCTTTGACTTGCTGTCCCCGGGCCCCACAGCTCACACCTTAGACGGGAGGGAGTGAACTTGGGACAAGAGCCAGACCCAGAGGAACCCCAGAATTTCCATGGCCCCCCATATTTTGCTTGGATCAGCCAGAAGCAAACTGCAATTTAGAAAGTTCTCCCTCAGTTATCTTCTGGATCTGCCAGGTTAGTTAATATGGGCAGGTGCCTCCCACAGTTTTTGTGGCTGTAACAACTTGGCAGACCGACAGGCTCTGGGAGCACTGGTTACAACCATTCTCGCATTTCTTTATTATTTAACTTACAGAAAATTCTCTAGCATCCACACATGTTCCCCCCCTGGAAGGCCGAAGCATATCAGCGCTGCGTACAACTGGTACCGTACCGCTACAGAAATTATAAGTAGTACGTCAGTGAAATGAGCAGCTGAGAGTGTGTCAAAGTGAGATAAAGGCACATTTCTTTTGTGTTGATTTTTCAGGAATTGAACAAATAGTGCCTTTCAAATTCATGAATCAAAATTGAGTATTTGTTTCCTTAGCAAACACATTCAAATGGGCACCCACTGAGAACTTTGCTGAGAGCTCCTGTCTTGTTAAACAAGCAAACTGAATGAATTAAGCAAGGAGCCAGACTCTGGATTTTGAATAATTTGATTTGTGTGTTAAATATTAAACTATTTAAAGCCACAGTAAGTGTAAAAAACAATCAAACCAAACAAATTGCAACATGAAGTCAAACCAAAGACTCTGGGCACAATTATTGGAATCAAAGGATTTTTAGCCACTGATTTCAATGGGAGCTGGACTGCATCCTTGTTTTCAGTGATGTATCACCAGTAGCTCAGCTACACTCATCACAACTTCGCTTAAACAAAAGGTGTTAGTGATGCCTCAGGAAGTAGAGCTGAAATGAAAATTCATAAAAATGAATATTGTGCAACGGGAAGGGGGGGCAGTCCATGTAAATGACCGCCGGGAGGTGGGTGTGATGGGTGTGCGGCAGGCGTGTGCCCATGTAAACGCCACGGGCAGTGGGTGTTTGTTTGTGCGTGCTCCCACTGCACACCCACCAACACCTGCCACACACTGACACACACCCATCTCCACCCATAGAGCCCTCCGAAAGAACGGAGGAAGCTCCGTGGGTGTAGATGGGTGTCGGTAGATGAAAAAGAGAGCTAGAGCTGGGGGTCATGAGTATACTAATGGCACTTCACTCCAACCCTCCAAATGATCTCACTCAGCAGCTTCAGATACACATTAAACAAGAGGCGAGACAAGATAGAACCTGTCTGCCCTCCCCGCAGACTCCTGCCTAACTGTAACCAAGCCAAGCACGTGCACCTGAGACCTCACATCCGCTTGAATGTTATTTATCCCTTGTCTCTCCCTATGTCCCCTCTCCTTGTCTCCCCCCTCCGTGTCTATTACATTGGTACACAGCTGGCACTACACAAATACTTATAATAATAATAATGAATAATGAATTATGAATAACCCTGCGGGACACCACACGGGAGGTCGCAAAGGGATGACAAGCAGTCTCCCAGCACCACCCGCTGAGACCTCCCTGATAGGAACAAACGGAGCCACTCAAGAGCAGTCCTGCATACTGTTGGAAATGCAAGGACTGTGAGATCATTGCATCCATTTGCCCAATGCAGAGTTTACAGAGGAGTGTGAGTAGCTAATCATCAATAAGCAGGCAGGAAGCATACTTAAGCTTAAGTAGCTTTATTAGGAAAAACATGTAGGATAGGAAAGGCCTACATCTATACTAAGTCCTAAGACTAGGTGTGTTCAGGAGGGAGGAAGGAAGCTCTCTGAGACACAAAGAGATGAGAAACCTCCTGGGGGAGGAGATTGACCAATCAGGTCCTGGCAGGAGTAGGACAGATAGGATGGGGGAAGGGTTCCCTGATCTGTCTGCCTACTCCTGATGTTTCTAGTAAACAAACAGGACGAGGTGCTTAGGGGGGATGCAACCAAAGGAATGTATTTCCAACACATATCCCTGCCAAATCCCGCATTCATGTCACCAACACTTCATGATTAACTGTATCAAAGACAGCTGAAAGATCTAACAAGATCAGCAGGGCACAGTTTTCTTTGTCAGGTGTAGATCATTGACCAAGGCCACAAGCACAGTCTCCATGCTATACCTCAAATGAAACCCTGACTGAAATGGGTTCAGGAATCTAATAGCATTGAGATGAGCCTGAAGCTGCTGGGAAAACACCTGTTCAATGACCTTCCCTGAAAAGGTTAGGGAAGGTTAGAGACAGGGTGATAGCTGACTGGGGAGTTAGCATCCAAAGATGGCTTCTTGAGCAGGGGCTGGGAAGCCTGATGGAAGATTAGACAAGTTTTTAGAGAATAGGTCGATAAATGGCTATTATTAGTCAAGCTGGTCATGGGACAAGACCACTGACTGTCAGGGACTAGGAGTGAACAGCAGGAAATAGATCACTTCATTATGACCTGTTGTGAACTTCCATGAAGCAGCTGGAGCTGCCACTGTCAGAGACAGGATGCTAGTTTAGATGGATGCTGGGCTAGACAGACCATTGGTCTGACCTAGAGTGGCAGTTCTTATGTTTTTAGGTTCTTTCGGGGTATTTTGGCTGTAAATCACAGCACTGTGATTACACGTGAGTCCTGCAGACTTTGAATGTGTGCGCGCTGGAGCAGAGGCTGCATTCCTAATAAGGTGGCTTTGGATTCACGAGAAACTTCTACAACCCAAGGCTGCATAACTTGTCTGACTCACACTGGGGACCTTGAAGTCATCAAATGCTTTTGGTGTTTAACACTTTGATGCGGAAAGTTGTTTTGGAAACCATTTCCTCTGCCAAGTGAAAGAAAGGCATTTTACCTAAAAGGAAATGACTCTGGCTCTACAACTAGCGATCAGATCGCTTCCAGATGGGATATGCACTTTGAAGCAACAGTATGCCCACAGGGACTACATTATATACCAGAAGGTATTTAACCAAGAGGAAATATATATGTCACCAATGGCCCCTCACTCATAGTGAGTTCAAAGGAGAGGTGATTTTAAAAAAAAAACAGAACCCATAAGCTTTCAGGAAGAACCGTAAGCATTAGAGGAAGTGCAGCAAAGAGAGGCACTCGCAGTGCGAACCAACGTAGCTCTCTGCAGTGTATCAACACACCTAGAGTCAAGAAAAAGGGAGAACTGAATAAGCTAAGAGGAAGGCAATGATTCACATTTGGAGGGGAAGCTGGTATAAGACAGGGGTAACCACTTGTATGATGCACATGATCCACTTGATCCAGGAGCCCACTGTCAACCTCAGGCAGTCTACCAGGCCCTCTCCCACTGGCTCTGATACTCCAAGCTGAGACCCCTCCCCTTTAGGGAGTGCCTTCCCTGCCGCACTGGAGGAGCTCTCCTAGGCTGAGATACTTCCTGGGGTGCAGTCCAACTATCCTCCCCAGAGAAAATCTCTGAGAGGCTGATTCCCATCCCCACATCTTGATCTATTGGAGACAGTTTGTGTGCTACCAGTACATCGTGATCTGCCTCTTGGCCGCCCCTGGTATTAATGGTACTAGCAGTTGGAAAGGAACAGGACTGATATTTGGATTGAAGGGGTTTGGCCATACATAGAAGGGAGAGGTGCAGAGTGGCATTTGAGATAGAAACCATTCTTCACTTTACTCTTTCCATTCCTTTCATCAAGTATCTTTCTAATGATGTGGATCAGCTAGGAGTGAGTGCAAAACTTCTACTGGGTTAGTGCATATAGCAAGCCAAGAAATACAGCCGACCCTCCTTATCTGGACACCACCAGAGACAGGCATTTTGTCTTGATTAGAGAAGTGTTTGGCTCTGGGAGGGTCATAAAGGATGTCCAGAATAAAGAAGAGGAACATGAAGCACATCTGGAATAAAGAATGATCCAGATGTAAGGAGGTCAAGTATGAAAGGTTGAACTGTAACCTCTTCTAAAAACAAGATCCGCCTTGACATCGCTTCCCACTCCTCTCTTCCCACTCCCACCCCTCTTCCTCCTCCCCCTCCTTCTCTCATGTCCTCCTTCTCCCCTGCCTCCCTTAAGGAAATCTCCTCTCTGCTCTCCTCCTCCAACCCTTCCACTTGCCCCCTTGATCCCATTCCTTCCCGCCTCCTCACCTCCATTACTCCCACTGTCGCCCCTTCCTTCCTGCACATCATCAACCTCTCCCTCTCTACTGGCTCTTTCCCTTCTGCCTTCAAACATGCCACAGTCTCTCCTATTCTCAAAAAGTCCACTCTTGACCCCTCTGACCCTTCTAGCTATCGTCCTGTCTCACTCCTTCCTTTTGCTTCCAAGCTGCTTGAACGTGTTGTCTACTCCCGCTGCCTTGACTTCCTATCCTCCAACTCCTCCCTTGACCCCCTCCAATCTGGCTTCCGCCCCCTTCATTCTACTGAAACTGCTCTCGCTAAGATCACCAACGATCTTCTGGTGGCTAAATCTAAACGTCTCTATTCCATTCTTGTCCTCCTTGATCTCTCTGCTGCCTTCGATACTGTTGACCACTCACTCTTGCTGGATTCCCTTCACTCCCTTGGCTTTTGTGGCTCTGTCCATAACTGGTTCTCCTCCTACCTCTCTGACCGCTCCTTTAATGTGTCTCTCTCCAACTCCGCCTCCTCCTCCTTCCCCCTCTCAGTTGGTGTTCCTCAAGGCTCTGTTCTTGGCCCTCTCCTCTTCTCGATCTATACCTCATCCTTAGGCAAACTCATTGCCTCCCATGGCTTCCAATACCACCTCTATGCTGATGACACTCAACTCTATCTCTCTACTCCCTCTCTCTCTCCCTCTGTTCAAGCTCGTCTCATCAACTGTCTCTCTGACATCTCTACCTGGATGTCTCAACGTCAACTCAAACTCAACATGGCTAAAACTGAACTCCTTATCTTCCCCCCTCATCCTTCCTCTCCTTCCTCACTGTCAATAACTATTGATGGAGTCACCATCCTGCCTGTCCCCCAAGCCCGTAGCCTAGGCTTCATCTTTGACTCAGCCCTTTCTTTTAAACCCTACATTGACTCTGTTGCTAAATCCTGTCGCTTCTCCCTCCATAACATTGCTAAGATTCGCCCTTTTCTCTCTGTCTCGTCTGCCAAAACTCTTGTTCATGCTCTGGTCATCTCTCGCCTCGATTACTGTAACCTCCTTCTCACTGGCCTTCCCCGGTCTCACCTTTCTCCCCTCATCTCTGTCCAAAACTCTGCTGCCAGGGTCATCTACCTCGCCAGTCGCTTCGACCATGTGCAGCCCCTCCTCTCTTCGCTTCACTGGCTTCCCCTTCCTGAACGAATCCTGCACAAGCTCCTAGTCTTCACCTATAAAGCTCTTCACAACCTTGCTCCCCCCTACCTCTCTGCACTTATCGCCCTCCATACTCCAGCCCGTGCACTTCGCTCCTCCTCTGTCCCTTCTCTCACCCTTCCACGCCTTCCCTGCTCCCCTAAGCGCCTTCGTCCCTTCTCACTTGCTGCCCCCCATGCCTGGAACTCCCTCCCTGTCCACATCCGCCTTGCCCCCTCCCTTCATACCTTCAAATCTCTCCTTAAAACTCACCTCTTTCGCTCTGCTCTGTCTGACTCTTTATCCTGCTGAGCCACTATTCCTATACCTACGATCGGTTTACCCTTATCCTTGCCACATGGACCTGCCTGCTGTCATTCTCATCGTAACCAAGCCAAGTACGTGCACTTGAGACCTCGCATCTTCATGAATGTTAGACCCCTTGTCTCTCCCTCTGTTCCCCTTCCTAAGTCTCTCCCCCAGCTCCTGTCTCTCAGATTGTAAGCCCTAGGGGCAGGGACCGTGTCTATTTTATTACTTTGTAAAGTGCCAGGCACACTGCTGGCGCTATATAAATGTTTGTTAATAATAATAATAAATAATAATAATAAAAAGAAACAGACCACAATGTTCTTCCCAGAGTAATATTCTCCCATCTTTTTTGATTGTTTCTTCCTCTTTCCAGCTCCTTTGCCACTCGATCTACGCTGCCCACAGTTATTTTTAATTGTCTTAGCCATCTAAATTAAATTGTAACCTCCCAGGGTTAATGAGGATGTGGTCTCATTAATCTGCAAAGAGCCCTGTTCATTAATGGCACTGAGTAATTTGTTGATAATGAGCTGTTTACTTGGAACATGGTGAAAACAGACCCAACACTAACTCCACTTCAACATTTCTTATGCATGTTGCAGGTCTACATAGGGCACAATACAGCTCTGCAACATGCATAAGAAATGTTAAAGCGGTGTTAAAGTGGAGATAGTGTTATGTCTGTTTTCACCCTATATTCCCCCACTCACAGAATCACAGAATGTCAGTTGGAAGGGATTTGAGGGTCATCTTGACCAACCCCTTACGTGGATGCAGCCAGGAGGAGTACAGCTACAACTACAACATTCCCAACAGATGGTCATCCACCAACCTTTCTTTGAAAACTTCCAACGATGGAAAGCCTACAACCTCCCTATGACTCCTCCTCTCCCCCAATCTCCTTCAAGGAGTTCCCCTTTTGAAGGCCATTATACTAACTGGTAAAATCAAAGTGGGTATGGCACGGTGCCCTGTCGATACACACGCCATATAAAACAAAGTTTGGCTCCTACTCCTCACAGCCCCAGTGCCCACAATTTTTCTGTGGCTTGCAGAGTATTTGGTATTTTTAATTAAATTAATCATCTTTACAATTACTCTTCTGGTGGTGGTGGTTTTTTACAGCCTCACAGTTACCAGCAGTACAGTATGAAAGTGATCATGCTAATTTATTGTAGGTCAAATGTTTGAAATGCTAGTCTTGCCAATGTGCTTTTAAACACACATTCGAGAGCGTTCGTTTTAAAACACTATGGATGGGCGAACAGAATGTGGTTCGGATGTTCGGTCGTTCGGTTCGAAACCCAAGTTCGGGTTCAATGGTTCGGTTCAGCAGAGATCGGGTTGGAAGAACTTGGCAGAACAGCCAAAAATAGTACTATCGAAACCGAAACCTAACAGAAACCGAAACTTATAGGTTTTTTTCCTCTGAAAAGATGTTTTTCCTGCCCCCGAACTCATCCAAACTCATCCGAACACAACCTAACTGTTCGGTCATTCGAGAGTTCGGTTCGGACATTTGCTTTGGACGTCCGAACAGACCAAGTTCGGTCCGAACTCCGAACATCCGAACCGCACTCGGCCATCCCTATAAAACACTGAGCAGTTTGATTTGGCAGACAGCTATCCAGATGAAGACTGACTGACCTACATGGTCTTCATCTCCCCTGGGCCCTTTGCAGCACTACTGAGACCAGGCAAGGACATTGCAACACAGTGGGTGGGTGAGAATCCTAAGCTGCCACAAGCAAGCATATTTGACACTGTAGCCCCAGAGAGGGTTGGTGCAGAGGCCCCCTCTAGTGGTGTGAGTGGTGACTAACCACTCACAGGTTCATAAGCCTGTTATTCTCAGAGTTGAGAGACATCAATCTTTTGGCTTAGAGGACAGAGGCTCGAGCAGATGGAGCTGAGGTCACCAGTTCTAAACCAAATCCTGCCAGACTGACCAGACAGGGTTACATTTGGCCCCCAACGTGGGGCTTGAACTGGGTGAACCAATGAAGCTCGGGGTTGCGCTTCCTCTGCTGGGGGGAATGTATAGCCCCAGAGAGGGTTGATGCAGAGGCCCCCTCTAGTTGTGTGAGTACTCACAGGTTCATGAGCATGTTATTCACAGAGCTGAGACACTCAGGTCTTTTGGCTTACAGGAGAGAGGCTCATGCAGATGGAGCTGAGGTCACCAGTTCTAAACCCCAACCCTGCCAGACCAGACAGGGTTAACAACATCTATGCCTAATCTCAGTGTCAGCCCCAAGTTCAGGAGGCTTGTCATTGATATGGAGGGGTTATGAAGATGTGCTCCATCACTTTACAGCTGGCTTGTTGGCCCAGCAGCTGCTGTGAGGTGTACAGAGATCAGGACAGAGGTGAGCAAATGGTGACTTAGGAGCCATATGTGCCTCTCAGGCACCTATACTGTGGCTCTTGCCAGACATGGCTGCCTTGGGGGGAGGGGGCATGTGTCCTACGGATTGGGGGGAAGCTGCAGTCAACAAAACATACCTTGTGGCTCATGGTGATATGAACATTTTAATAAGTGACTCTTGGACTTAGGAACTGTGTCCAGCCCTGAATAAAGGTCCTTCAGTGGGCAGGTTGCTGGGCCTCTAGAGGGCCTCATCTTCTCAAGGTAGCTGAAAAGGTCCTTCTGTTTGGGAGGGAGCCGAGTGCTAGGAGCGTGTGTTACAAAGGCCAATTAAAGAAAAGTCCTTCAGATTCAACCACCTTCTGTTGGACAAATTGGGCTGTTGTCCAGGGCAGAAGCATGGCTCGGAGGGGCAGCAAACCAGCTCAGAGCTGGTGAGCTCAATTCCCTACCTACTGTGTGTGCAGTGGCCCTGTGCTGTGGAGACAGTGAGAGGGGCTGAGCTGCTGTTTGCGACTGTTGAACCACTCCCCTCCCCAGCAGCCACTGCCCTACTTCCTCGTAGTGATACCCTCTGAGCTATGGGGAGGCTGCTTCTCTCCCTCCCATGTAGTGAGATGGCCAATGAGTCTCTCCCTGACCAGGTATGTTCCCGTTCCCTTGACTGCCCTGCTCCTCCTTGACCCCGTGCTCCCGCCCATACTCTGGCTCCCCTTTCTCCTACCCATGCCCCCCAATCATCAACATTTATTTTGCCCCGGGAGGCAAAATAGCTAGGGCTGGCCTTGTCCCTGACCCTCAGTGGGAGACCTCTTATTCCTCAGGTAGCACATAAAATCATAGAATCTTCGGAGTTGGAAGGAACCAGGATCATCTATTCCACGGCTCTGCTTAGATACAGGATGACTATAGCTATAACATCTGACAGATGGCTGTCCAGCCTTCTTTTGAAACCCTCCAGTGATGGAGAGCCTCCAATCTCTCTAGGCTAGGCAGCCTGTTCCATTGCCAAACAGCTCTTACTGTTAGGAAGATTCTGAGGTTGAAGCTACTACTAAGCCCCAGAGTAAGAAATTCAGAATCTGCCCTTTGGAAATGATATTGATGGAGACTGTTCACTAGGGGCTGCTTTTATTGAATTAGCGGGACATGTTGTGATTAGCTTAACCTAATGCACAGAATTAGCATGCTTCTCCCAGTTGCCTCACCACAATTCATTTCTGTCAAATTCCCAAAGAGACTGGGGAAATGGAACACATGATCCTTGTTACATGGAGAACCGCTTTCTTATTTGAGTCTTTCACATCAAATTTGATTTGACAGACATGCCGACCTCTGCATACCGCCAAAAAACTCCAAAGACTGTTTCACCCCCTCCCCTCTGCCTTTACTGTAAATATCTTGCAGATGCTCTTCTCATTTTTCTTATATTACAGCCAGCTGGCAACTCTGCCGGCATGTCAAGGAATTCCAGGCCTTGTAGCAATGCAACCTTTTTGTCTTTAAAGCTCGATGGTTCCCCCCCTCTTTTCCCCTCTGTGGCGCATACTTGATCTTTAAAGTTTCATATTTTATTTTGCTTTCATCAGCACCAGGAGAAATGACCAGGAGCCACAGATACTCTTCAGACAGTCATGCTCGTCGGAATAAGAGAGTCTCGAGTAAACAAACAAATAAAACACAGCCCTTGCAGAAAAGCCCTGTAGGACTTAAATGAAAATGAGAACTTCTTTCTTTGGAAATTTTAAACCAAGCCATAGAACTCTGCAGTAAGGACAGCATTCTCTATTAATTCCTTCAGGCTTTCAGAGTAATTCCTTGAGATTGCTCTTTAATTTCTACAAATACTATTAGAATAGTTTCCAAGCTATTCAGTTCTGTAGGATTTTTCTGTAATGAAAGATGAGGATTCTAATGATGAAGTTAAAAGGGCTTTTAGGTCCCTGACAAAATAGTTTAATTTTAGTCATCAGTAAATATAGAACAGAGTGAAATCCAGAGTTATTGTTTAGGAAATCAGAGCATCATGGAATTCTAAGGTTGGAAGGGGGGTTTCAAGGGCCAGCTAGTCGAACCCCTGATCTAAAGCAGGATCTCCTAATTCACTACTAATAATTTCTACAGTGCTACTAGGCATACGCAACGCTTTACAGTCACAGGTTTTGGAGACAGGTCCCTGCCCGGTGGACTTACAATCTAAGATGAACAAAGGTGAGGGGAACATAGGGAGAGAAAGACACACACCCCCATTTTTTTTACAGATGGGAAACTGAGGCTGAGATTTGTCCAAGGCCACCCAGTGAGTGGCTATGACAGGATTTGAACCCTGGCTTCGTGTGTCCAAGTCCAGCACCTTATCACAGTAACTAAACTGCACCACACTAACTAAGTCACAGACAGAAGCTCATTTATGCATTTCCTTATATCATATTATCTTTCAAGATTCACCTTCTTCCTTTATAACAAAGCTAAATACGTGCACCACCTGCACCTTCTCAACCTCACAAATGTCTCCCTATTTCTTCCTATCTGCCACTCCCTTTGGATGCAGCCTTGGGACGGGTAGCCTTAACCCAGTCTGGGCAGCGGGGCCACACGATGCAGTGCATTGTGTGACCAGCTGCCACCCAGCTCCCCATGCTGGTTGTCACGGGGTTGGGATCCACTACCCCAAGTTTCTGGGTTAGGTGACTCAGTTTCCCTCACTTGCAGCCCACCTGAACCAGTTCTCTCTCTAGCTGATTCAGTCCTGCAAGGGAAACTACACTTCTGTCACCCAAACGCCAGAGACTTCCCGTTCCCAGACTCTCTCTGGATTCGCAAGTGCTTGAGGGCACAAGATCTCAGATTGTATTCCCCAATGTGAGACAACAGAAAACACTTCTTAGTAAAGAAGAAAGTTTATTGATTACATAAACAAAGATAGTTTGAATGCAGAGTGGCAAATAAAACAAAAGTAAATAACGCATCCTAGTCTGTACTGAGTAAGTCCCTAGTTAAAATCTTACCCTACAGAAGTCCATTTCTCAGCCTGATGTAGTGAGGCTGGGCTCTTGTCCTTAGGCTTGTTAGCCAGTAAAGTTCCTTCTTCCAACTGAACTTCCAACTGCTTAACTCCTCTATTCTTCCCTTAAATATCTTTTCAGCTTTCTTTGTTTTACTTTCCCGCCTGGAGGACTATGTGCTTTTCCTCATGTAGGCAGGAAGGATCAATTTGCAACTGAATGGGTTCTGTCTGGCTCCTGCAGAGGTGTCGCTAGGCTTTCTCCGAATACACATTTGGGCTTGCTCTGTCTCTCTCTATTGCATGAAGTGAGTTTCCAGTTCTCAGCTTTTACATTACATACATGTTTAATCTTTACATTTACATATTTGTTAGACCTGTAGTATAGTATCTCCTTGTGACAGCTCCCCCCTTTAGAGATCATGTGGAGTGGGCACAACAGTGTCCCGTAACATGATTAGACTGCAGTGTCCCTGCGTGATAGTGCATCTGCTACCACATTTTGTTTACCATTTACATGTTCAATGCTTATGTCAAATTCCTGCAAGAACAAGCTCCAGCTCAGTAGTTTGGAGTTGGAGTGTTTAACATTATTGAGCCATGTGAGAGGTGAATGATCATCGGGATTCACTCGTTCTGGGTTCAATATCTTGTAGGGGTATACTCTGAGATGTCTATGTCCCTCCGCCCCTTATTGCATGTGGGGTTCCCGTTGGCCATAACCTTCAAGGTAGCTCAGTATGGATGATGGGGTTCTTAGGTCTTTGCACAAGAATGTGACAAAAGGGTGGCAATGCCATGTCAACATCCTTTGTTCCCCTGTTACAGAAATTGGCCATGTTCTCAAATTACATGGTAGCATAGGTAGGTTACAATAGCTTCTGATTGACCTTATGGCGTTTGTGCATGTCACAACTTTTTTGTCTGATCTACCTGGACTATCCAGATTGTAGATCATAAGCATCAGTAGAAAAGAAAAGAGAGTGTATGCACTTGCAGTAAGTATCAAAACTTTTGCATTGCATTGCATTGTCTATTTCTGCAACTTTATCAGTTGTACAATCTCTTACAGAGGCAGAAGGAGAGAATGTAAGCTTGGTCTGTACCTTGGGGGAAATGTCTCCTAACCCCATCACATTGTCTGTGTTACTCTGCATTTTAAAAAGCTCATCTCTGTTAGGATTTGTGAGCTTTTCACCTGGAGAATTGCAGTCATTTCAAGTCAGGAGAGAAATGTTCTCTCTCAAGGGGCTATTGTCATCAGAATCTCTTGTGCCCGGCCACCAAATTGTGTTTGTTCCTCCAGGAACCACTGGGTCTGTACAACCGTGTATTTCTCCTTCCTTGGGGTCTGACTTTGTGACCTGAGTGTGAAGACCCTGAAGTGTTATTTCAGACACCCCTCCATGAAACTCTCCATGAAACTCTTGATTTAGTTTACCCTGCTTAGTAATCCGATGTCTGGCAGCCTCTGTGTCTGACCTGTGCCCCCCATCACAATTCTTGTGTGGAAGGTGTTTTACCTTTTGTCTCTCAGGAGCAGCACAATTCCCCTCAGGGTCTTGCACTGTCTCATGAACTCTTTTAAATTTAGCATAAGCTACAGCGTCTCCCTGCTCATTCTCTGGGAAGATAGAGACATAAAGTTCATCCTTAGAGCCATGCTCCTGCCCCTTTAGGACTACAGGCTGGGTTTCTGACCCCATTTGCTGCATTTTTATCCCTGGGAAAGAGACACCCGTCCCTCCCCCCTTTAAATTAGGCAAGGTTTCCTTCTTAGCTAGTTCGGACCTGAAATCTGCTTGTGTTTCAGTCAGCACCTTCTCTTAAGGTAGAATCACCAACCTCCTGGCCTGTCTGCAACCCCCTGGGCTTCCCCAGCCTCTAACATGGACCATAACTATCTGTGCCCCATTGTCCAGCTTCCCCATACATTTTACCCCATTCACCTTAGCAGGTTTTCATAGCAACTGATCCCCTGTGGTCGGATCAGGGATAGTAAAGCCCACATAAACCCCTTCAGGGACAGGTTGGACTAAGATACAAAATTTGCACTGACAGTTCTAATAATCTCTTCGGACTCTCCTTTTTGGAGGCAGTCACGTGGCATATGCCCTAGCTGATTACAATTAAAGCACTTCCTTGAATCATTATTAGAGGCTTGGAAGGTGTGTGTCCTTTGGAGTCTGGGTGATCTCTGGCTCCCCCCCGCCATTCTCATTTGGTTTGTTCTGGGTCGGGTTACTCTTCTCAGAGTGGGGAGGTTTATACCCATTCTGCTTGTGGTAAAACTCTTGTTTGGGCTTTTTCCCATTATTTGGCTTCCTTTCCCCATAAGCTGAGATAGCATTTGCAGTAAATGTGTCTGCCCTCCTCCCAGCCTCCTTGATATTTGTGATCCCATGATTAAGCAGGTGTGCTTTTAGGTTAGGGCTGCAAACATTAAGAAATTGTTCTAGTACAACAAGATCAATTATTTGGTCCCCAGTAGCATTCCCTCGTGCATTTAACTATTTCACCCCATACTGTTTTAACATATTACAAACATCAGAGTAAGACATACCATCTCCCTTTTTAAAGTTGCGTAGTTCCTGGCGAATGGTTTCTGGGGTGATCCTGTATGCCTCAAGAACTGCGTTTTTGAAGTCATTGAAAGTCCATGCTTGGTTTTCCTCTGCTTTTGTGTTGTACACGCTTCTTGCTTTCAGTGGGATTTTGGGTAACAACAACTGGAGCCACATGTTGTCGGGAATCTTTTCTTGTTGAAATATGTATTGTGCTGTGGGGAAGAAGCTATAAATGCACTCTTTGTCATCATACTGAGGTATGAGGGGTGCGTACTTTCGAATCCTGCATCTTCTGTTGCTATCAGCGTTGGCTCCTGGAGGGAGTTGAGGTTCCATTCCTAGGTCCTTCTGTTTCTTCAAGTTCAAGTTGATGTAGCCCCTGTTTTTCATTCTCCTGTTGTTTCAATTTCTCAAGTTCAATCTCTTTTTCTCTCTCTTGTTTCAGTCTTTCAAGTTCGATCTCCTGTTTCATTCACTCTAGTTTGAGCTCATGTTCCATTCTCAGTCTGGTCAGCTCAATGTCTGTGTTTGAGCCATGTCCCTGGTTATTATTAATTATTATTATTATTATTATTATTATAAACATTTGTATAGCGCCGGTCATGTACCTGGCGCTGTACAGAACATAGAAATAGACGCTGAAATAGACGAAATAGCCTGCCTGTGGCTTACCATCTAAAAGACAAGGAGGGGCGACAGGGAGAGGGGACAGTGGGAGACCAACAAACATTCAAGCTGATGCGAACACTCAGGTGTGTGTGCTTGGCTTGGTTACAATCAGGTTGCAGCAGTCTGCAGAGGAGGGCAGACAGTAGGTCTGGTTGTCTCCAGGTCTTCCATCTCCTGCTTGCAGGTCAGGTGGAGGGGGGTTTTGCAAATCATCTCCATTCTGATTTCCCTCCATCCTCTCAAGTTCACGGATAAGCTGCTTAAGTTGCTGTTTAGTTTTCCCCTCTGTTTGGAGGTGTCTCTCTTGTGCTTCCTTTATCAATTCTGCCTTCGGGAGCTTGGAGAAACCCTTTGGCAGCCCTATTTTGATATCTGGCCCTGACACCCGAGATGAAACTAAAACAATAAACACTGCACACTCTGGTCAAAGATTTGCTTATTCCACTCTTAAGAGTTGAGTTCCAGAAGGTGCTGCCAACTCACTCTCTTCAGATTTGGGATTTATTCCCTTCAGAGGATACCACTCATTTGGCTATCCTCCTATGCTTTCTACACATTGGTCCACAATTCTGAGCGTAATCCTTCTTGTTGGGCACCACTGTCATGGGGTTGGGGTCCACTACCCCAAATTTCTGAGTTAGGTGACTCGGTTTCCCTCACTTGCAGCCCACCTGAACCAGTTCTCTCTCTAGCTGATTCAGTCCTGCAAGGGGAACTATACTTCTATCACCCAAACGCCAGAGACCTCCCATTCCCAGACTCACTCTCTCTCTCTGGATTCGCAAGTGCACGAGGGCACAAGATCTCAGATTGTATTCCCCAATGTGAGACAACAGAAAACACTTCTTAGTAAAGAAGAAAGTTTATTGATTACATAAACAAAGATAGTTTGAATGCAGAGTGGCAAATAAAACAAAAGTAAATAACACATCCTAGTCTGTACTGACTGTACATCCTAGTCTTTTCAGCTTTCTTTGTTTTACTTTCCCACCTGGAGGACTATGTGCTTTTCTTCACGTACGCAGGAAGGATCAATTTGCAACTGAATGGCTTCTGTCTGGCTCCTGCAGAGGTGTCGCCAGGCTTTCTCTGAATAGACATTCAGGCTTGCTCTGTCTCTCTCCATTGAATGAAATGAGTTTCCGGTTCTCAGCTTTTACATTACATACATGTTTAACCTTTACGTTTACATATTTGTTAAGACCTGTAGTATAGTATCTCCTTGTGACACTGGTCCTGCAGTGTTGTGACTGCGCTTCACTGCCATGGGGCCGCATCCGCATGGGGATCAGGCCCCCCCAGTTTGAGTGGTTGCACTCTTTGTCTCCTCTCCGTTGTCCATCCTAGATTGTAATTCCCTCAGGGCAGGGACCTGTCTCAAATTCATGATTTTTCAGTGCCAGGCACATTGCTTGTGCTTTATAAATAAATAACAGAATCTTGCATGAACCAATAGATCCTAAGTTATCAAGTTGGTGGGTATGAAAGGTGTTGGGGGGTACAAGAAGGACCCCAGCTGAGAAAAACAGTTATCTCAACATTCCCACTGAGCTAAGGGAAATTTCTAAAATAATGGGGTGGCAGGAATGAGAGCGAGTCAAAGAACGAGAGAGAGGGGAAGCAATAAAAGGATGGGAAGGGGCGGATTAAGAGAGGGAGCATGTGTGTGGTGGGAGGGCCTTGACTAAGTCAAGTGGAAAGGTGGCATGGTTCAAAAAAGTTTGAGAACCACTGCTATAGATGGCAGGTTGCAAAACACGTTTTCATTGGCTCCTGATCTTTTAACTTCCCGCACAACAGCTGATTCCCCTTCATTTTACTTTTAATGACCTTTCCCGCTTCCCTATTTCCCTTTTCCATTTCCCATGATGGAAAGGACAGAGAGTAATGCCTTGTGGTATCCCTGCATGCAGCCGACAGGAGGAAGTCCCTGCTCCGGGGCTCTCTGGCCATACACTCCCATGGTCACAAGAAGGTAGGAAGTAACAAACAGGAAATCAAGTAGTGGATATTGAAGAGAGAGTCAAATCACACAACACTCAGAATGTGCGTTTGCGTGACTCTCCCATGGGACCATCACCCAACGTCCTGACTAGGCAGGAGAACACACACAGCAAGCAATAATAAATAAATAAATAATAATATAGGAGGAGAACCACTATAGGTTTTATAGGTTATAAAAATGCCCTAAACTGAAGGAAGGATTCCTTTACAGGACACAGGCCATTTTTAGATGGGACACACCCGTGGAAGTCCACCCATCCCCCATGCACCTGGGCGTGTGTCTGAAGGTAGCATAGGTGGAGGCACACACACATGCTACCTGCACTTCCCACCCATGCCCCCACACGGAGCAACCCGGGTTTTTCCCGGTTGCTCCATGCATGGGTATGAATAGGCAGTGCATGGGTGCGGGCGCGCACCAACCACACAACCATCCGCCACCATGGGTATTTTCAGACATTATGAGATCACGCTCAACCACAGTCAATTCCCTGTGGTGGGGAATGGTCACGTAACGTCTGTTGGGGAACTGGAAGTTCCCCCCCCAGATGTTTACCACGCTCAATCCCTGCCGGGAATCACCTTCACCACGCAATCGGCTGAATCCACAGGGCTGGCACCATCGCGTGGTAAAGGTGATTCCCAGCGGGGATGAAGGGGCCCATCACGTCTGGACGGGGATCACGGCCCGGAATCCCCGCCGGGATTCCGGCCCGTGGTCATTTCGGGCAGACACTGTGGCTGCATTGGCCGCAGCGCCCACCCGTCTCCCCAGAGGGCGGGCGGTGAGGGAGCATGGAGGGGACAGGGCAATGCAGCCGCACATTGCACCGTGTGGCCCCGCCACCTCCCCGATTCACCGCCCGGATCCCTCGGCACGTCTGTTGGCCGTGCTGGAGTGAGCCCGGCAGGGAATCTCAGGGTTGTTTCCGTGACGGGCGAAGCCACCCCGTCACGTCTGAAAACACCCCATGTGAAGGCACCCACCCCTCACACACTGGAAGTGTGTGGCGGCACACACGGTCCCAGCCAGGAGGCAGGTTCATCTAAAAAGGGCCAGAGTCATGCAAACCATTACCATGGGAGGACAAATTTTCAAGAAAAAAGATTGGTCTTTATACTTGTACCTGTCCTGGTGCCTGAGAGGAGCAGGGCTATCCCTGCGGATACCAAATTCTGGCATGTATAGTTTTACCTACCCTGCAGTGTACAGGTTTAAGGATCAGGAATATTTGGGATCTCAGTGCTAGCCAAGATGTGAACCTAGAGGATTCATCTGCCTGACTTCATTTTTTCAACCTATAACAGCAGTTCTCTTTTTCACTTCTGCTTCACTTTTTATAGTGAGATGCCTCCAAAAGTAATCATTTACTAGGCAGCCTAGACCTGTCAAGAACATCTGTGTATCAGCAAGTTCCAGACAAATGTGAACTAAATACGTGTTCCTGTTTATTCTATTGTTACCAGTGGGCAGACCAGAACTTGAAATATTGCTTCAAGTTAAAAAGTAACGTGGGCAAGAAGAATGTAAGCAGGACTTTTAGAAAGAAATTTCCGCTGGTGGCATTGGGAATGGAACTGGTGGGGATTAAAACCAGCTTTCTAAAGATGAATTGATACTTAACATTGATTTCAAACAATGAAAAAGTTATGAATATTAATATTTCTATTATTGGTCTATTATTGGGCGATAAAGAAAGGAGGTGATTGCTGCTGGATACCTTTTGTTGACTGAATGGACATATATTATTATCCTGTCGTTAAGTATGCTTTTCTTGAATTTAGAACACTTTTAATATGCCTGTTTTGGAGTTCTGTATTTGTTTTTAATTTTATTCTTCTGTATATATTTATTTATTTTTGTAATTGTGATAGCAAATATGCTGATTCAATAAACATATATATATATATATATATATATATATATATATATAAATTATTTTCTGTAAAATTCTTTTATAAACTACCGATTAATACTGCACGTCTGGTTTAAGAAATTTCACAATTAGACATCTAAAAATGTCCAGTTTTCCAAAAGAAAAACCTTGGTGAGAATAAATTTTTATCTCAGGGTCACGTTGTCTCCCGTCTATAATGGAAAGAAAATGGACAACCAAAGGTTATGGATCTTAATTGGCTCCATGTGTGTCTACTTCGTTCAGAACAACAGTTAGCCTTCCATTAACTGTCTGGGGGATCATACTGGTTTGGGTGTCATCCACAATAGGATTATGAGATTAAGATTGTTCACACTAGAAGTGAGACTAAGCTTCGAGGCCTCAAGGAAGAACTGAAATGACGTAGGAATGGGAATATGGATGAAAATTTAGATACGTTACAGATCTGGATATTTTTTTCCAGACTAAATACGGGTTTGGATTATGGAACCATTTTAAGTTAAACATTTTTTTAAAAAACACAACCTAAAAATAATTTAATTTTTTTTAAAAATCAATGTGTATGCACAAAATGGCTGCAGGGCCGTTCTGTGCACGTGCAGCCCTTTTCCAAAATGGTGGCAGAAATATTGCTGCCATTTTGGAAAAGGGCAGGCAGTCTGCGCACATGTGGCGGCCATTTGCGCATGTGCAGACCGGCTGCCCTTTTACAAAATGGCAATAACGTTGCTGCTTCTATTTTGGAGAAGAGCTGTGCAAGTGAAGAATAGCCCCACAGCCATTTTGCGCATGTGCAGTAAATTTTTTATTATTATTTTTAATGCAGATCCATAATTGGGGGGGTGTTTTTTGGATTAATCTGCAATGCCCATCCCTAGAAATGAGAACCTGCAAAAACGGGAATACCTGTTGGATTTGTGGTACTTGACCTGACCCAGTAATATTGGATACTAATTGGTACCCAATTAGCGCTACTGGTTTTCATTCCAATTTTCTGACTTCTGCTATGAATTCTCCAACTTCCGGTACCAATTTTGCTGACTTCCCATCCCAATTAAATTGGCAACGGTAATACCCAGTATTTTCAGGTAATCTAGTGCCCGACTCAGTATTCAGGTACCAGTCAGGTACTCAGTAGTCTACCTGATAATGTGGCCCATGGAGACAGCCGTCTTTCTTCCACATAGTGACTTTCCCCAGCATTGTGCACGGGAGGAAAGGAATGGACCAAAATTTAACAAAAGGCTATAGCCAAGTCAAGCATGAAATATGCCTGTTTTATCTAGCGTGTGGTGGTGTGGAAGGACAATTACTTGAGTGGACCACCTATCAACCACTGTATAGGTTATAAAAATGCCCTAAACTGAAGGAAGGATTCTTTTACAGACAGATGGCAAATATGGGCACCAAGTCTTCCAGTCTAATACTTTTAATGAATTTGGGAAAACATAGAATGACCATGTAATTTTAAAAGCTACAAGGACTTTAATCGGCTTTGTGCTGTGGAGTAGCTGAGGGGGATCTGGAAAGCATTTTGTGCTCAGCAGGCTTTCCATGCCACTCTCCAGATTTTCAGTGGAGGTATTTGTATGGGGGTGTTTTTGCCTTTAGCTGGCTTTAAATATTAACAAGGTTTTAGGAAGCATGAAATGTAAAAACACTTTTAAAATGTTCTAGAGAAAGTGTAGTTGTCATGTTGGTCCCAAATGTAAGAGACAGAGATAAAACAGTTAATAGACTTGCATAGGACCATTAAGACAGCGCAGGACCGGACCATCCCTGGCTGAGAGCCTCACTTGAACTACCCAAGAGACGCATATGGCTCCCAAGCCACAATTTGGCCATGCTTACCACAGATACATATCTCCCAACAGTCCCTATTTAGGGGGAACAGTCCCTTTTGGGTGCCGAAACCCGCTGCTCTTCCTGCAGATGGTCAAACACCCTCTTTCAGGAGAGCGAGACAAAAAAATGACAGAATTCAGGCCTCAGCCACCAATGTTCTGCTTGCCTCCCAGGAAAAGCACCTGAGAGGGCAATGGGGAGATGATGGAATGACAAGAAACTAAGTGGAGTAATCTTGGCTGGCGGAGGTGAGGGCTGTAATGGAAGAGCTAAATCTTGTGCCGCTGATGGATAACATTGAGCCAATGCCAACAACCCAGGATAAGGAGTTGATAAGACAGCGGGTGATCGATCGCTCCAGACAAGAGGATTGCGATAGGGTAAGCCAATATAAGTTTCTAACTGGCAATGTTTATGGGATCCGGAGGGAATCTCCGGCGTGCTATTTGAGGTTGCCGCAGCAGCAGTGGAGGCAAGCGATGACTAGAATGTTTTTTTCCCAGATGCCCTCGAGTATTCAGGAGGGTAGATGGGCACAGGTCCCCTTGGAGGAAAGGTTTTGCCCATGTAACTCAGGCAGCATAGAAGATGTATGCCATGTCTTGTGGGAATGCCAGTATTATGCACTAGAGAGGCAGAAGTGGTTGGACCCTCTAGAGGCCACATCAGCGGGAATAACACTACATAGGAAAACAGTGCTGTGTTTACAGGACAATAGCTGGGAGACTATAAGGGCCTTGGGCAGATTCCTGTATGCAGCGCAGCTGCAATGAAAGAGGAGGGTTAAGGGCACTGAACATGGTAAAGGTTAAGCCCAATGTCTAAAGGTGCTAATCCCTGCAGTACTTTTGCATTAGTATGTCGATATTAGACGCGCACACAAGATGCGTTTTAAGATGTATAAATTGTCTTTTGTGAATTTTATTTTAATGGTTATCTGTATTTTTATTTTTGTATTTTTGTATAAAAATCATGTGGTTTTTGGCTGAGGCCATTAATAAATAAATAAATCAATCAATAAGCAGGAGAGCTTCTGTCCCTCTTTATGCATGGTCTATGTTTATTTTATTTATTTATTTATTATAAAAATGTGTATGCCGCTCCCTCCTGCTAAAAGCATCTCGGGGCGGCTAACAACACGTTAAAACAGATTAAAATAAACAACAATAGTACAATTAAAATTCCACAATAAAAACAAATTACCCCCTACCCACCCTAACCCAACCCACCTGCCCCATCTCCCTCAGGAAAGGCCCGGCGGAACATCCATGTCTTACATTGTCTACAGAAAGAGGGGAGGTCGGTGGCCAAGCGGACCTCCGGCAGGAGGGAGTTCCACAGCTGCAGCACGGCCACAGAGAACGCCCTCCGCAAGGTCAGCACCTGAGAAACCTTGAGGAGGGTGCTCCCAGCCTACTGCAGGGGGCGATTCAGGATCCAGAGGGTGAGGCAGTCCTGCAGGTAGGCGAGGCCCAGGCTGTTTAGGGCTTTAAAGGTCAACACCAACACCTTGAATTGGGCCTGGAAAACTATTGACAGCCAGTGCAGACAGCGAAGCACCAGTCTAATGTGCTCGTGTCGGCCCGTCCCCGTTAGGAGACGAGCCATCGTGTTCTGCACCAGCTACAGTCTCTGAACCAGCACCAAGGGTAGCCCCACGTAGAGTGCGTTACAGTAGTTCAGTCTCGAGGTAATAAAAGCATGGAAGATTATGGCCAGATCAGAATCCGAGACATACTGCCGAAGCTGACATACCAGATGTACAGACTACCATGACTACTGTACAGACTACTGTAACGTGCTTTACGTGGGGCTACCCATGGTGACGGCTCGGAAATTGCAGCTGGTGCAGAATGCGGCAGCCCACGTCTTAGTGGGATTGGGCCCCCGGGAGCACATTACACCAGTGCATTCTCTGCACTGGCTGCTGGTGGTTTTCTGGGCCTGATTCAAGGTGTTGGTTTTGGCCTATAAAGCCCTAAACGGCCTGGCCCCTGTCTATCTGTGAGACCACCTCTCTCCCCGGGCCCTGGATTGGCCCCTGCGGTCATCTGGGGGTGCCCTGCTTGAGGTCCCTTAAGTTCTTCGGGGGTCCACAGAGGGAAGGGCATTCTCTGTCGCTGTGCCATGGCTGTGGAACTCCGCTCAGCTGACCCCGGGCCTTCCCTCCTTTTGGAGAAGTTGTAAGACCTGCCTGTTCTGCCAGGCGTTTGGCAGGGGGGGATGGGTAATGGGAGGGAGGGTTGGGGATGGTGGGGTGGGATGTTTTTTGTCTTTTCTTCCTTTTATGTGATTTTAATTGATGTTTTAGATGTTTTAAAATTTGTAAGCTGCCCCAAGCTGCCTGTGGCAGCAGGGGCAGGGTAGATTTTTTAAAATAAATAAATAAACTGGCAAAATGCCCCCTTCGCCACAGCCACCACCTGGACATCCAGGCGGAGCTGCGGGTCCAGGAGCACCCCCAGACTCCGAACCTGAGATACCAGTGCAGGACGGACCCCATCAATGATGGGGGCCACCACTCCCTCGGCCTTCCCCACCACCATCACCTCCGTCTTGTTGGGATTTAATTTCAGCCGGCTCACCCTCATCCAATCCCCCACAGCCATGAAACACTGGTTAAGCACTGAGACTGCCAAGCCTGAGTCAGATGAAAAAGAGAGCTATAGCTTGGTGTCATCAGCATATTGATGACACCGTACACCAAACTCCCTAACAACCTCCTCCCAAAGGCTGCATATACGCATTGAACAAAAGAGGGGACAAGATAGAACCCTGAAGGACCCCACACATGAGGCCCCGGGGAGAAGATGAAAAGTCACCCAGGACCACACGTTGGGTTCTCCCAGCCAGGAAAGAGCGGAACCATTCAAGAACAGTCCCACCAATCCCTACCCGGTCCCGCAGTCAAGTCACCAACAACTCATGATCAATGGTATCAAACGCAGCCGAGAGATCTAACAGGATCAACGGGGTGAACACCCCGGTCAAACTCACAGGAGAGGTCGTCGACCAAGGCCACAAGTGCAGTCTCTGTGCCATAACCCGGACGAAAGTCCGACTGCGAGGGATCGAGAAAATTAATCCGGTCCAGATGTTCCTGCAGCTGCCAAGCCACCACCTGTTCAGGAACCTTCCCTAAAAAGGGGAAGGATAGAGACTGGACAATAGCTGGCCAGGACGCCAACGTCCAATAATGGCTTCTTGAGCAGGGGCCGCACCACAGCCTCCTTGAGACAATCTGGCACCCTGCCCTCCCCAAGGGAGGCGTTGACAATTCCCGCCAGCAACGGCCCTAATGTGTCCCGGCTCGCCTTGACCAGCCAGGACGGGCATGGGTCTAATTCACAATAAGTGACTTTAACAGTCCTAAGAGCATCCTCCGCATCTGAGGGTGACACATCCTGAAACTCATCCCACAAAACAGGACAAGACGGGGCTTCTACTGCTTCTGGCTCACCTGTTACATCAAAACTGTGGTGAATTTGAGCAATTTTATCCGCAAAAAAGTCCACAAACAAATCACAGCAGGCATTTGATGACTCTAAATCCAAGCAGAGGGAGGCCAGACTGATCAGCCCCCCACCACCCAGAAAAGCTCCACCGGGCGGGACTTAGCGGATGCAATGAGGGCAGCAAAGAAACCTTTCTTTGCTGCCCGCACTGCCACGGCATAGGTACCAGACTCTATGCCGTAATCGGTCAACTTCAGTACGTGAGTGACGACACCGTCACTCTAACCGCCGCCCTTCCCGCTTCATATGCTGCAGCTCCTCTGTACACCACGGGGATCTGCATTGTCGGCGGTTGGGAGGTGACTGCGTATGTGCACGTTTAAATGTGCAAGGGTGTAGAGCTTATTTGACAAACGGTGGAGCTTATTTGCCAAGGGATGAGCTGGCCTCTCTTTGGCTGTTTAAAATGTTGGGAGGTATGTAGATAAGTGATCTGGACCAGCCCTCTTCCCATCCTGAGCACACCCCTGCACCCAACTCTCATCTGGCCAGCGGAGCAAGTGGCCAGTGGGAGGGAAAATGCGCCCCACCCCTGGTGAAAACAGGAGGCTGTCTGTTACTTATACATTTCTCACATCAATCAATTTTATTGCATTAACCAACAAGGTTATAACAATTCCATAAACACAAAAGCAAGCTGAAAGACAAACTAGAAAACATATATACAATTAATCTACATTGGGTAAACTACCCCTCTCAGCAATGTATGCAGCTCAAAGTTTTTTTGTTAATAAAAGATATCTGGCATCCCCAAAGGGGGTATATTTATTATTGTTGGCCAGTAAGAAGGCAATTTTAGCCATATCATTAATAACTGAGGCACTATGTAACAAATTTGAAATATAAAATGTACGTGGGGCAGCATAGATAGGACAGTGGAGCACATAATGATAAAGATCTTCCAAATTCCCGGTACCACAAATACAAATACACTCTTCCCTCTGAGCTTTCATGTACCAGCCAGACAAGTACTCTGTTTCTAAGGTTTGAAATCCGGCAGCTGTAAAGGCTTTTCTTAAATCAGGCGACACAAGATAAGTAAAATAACTCTCAAATTCACGCAAGTACTTATATAAACCAAGGAGGGGGGGAGGGGGGAAATCTTGATGAACCAATTTTTATCAGATCCCCATTCCTGTAACAGCCAGATAAGTTCTCCTGAATTTTATTATGAAATATTCCCTTTGATGGTGTAGAACAAAGGAAAGAACCAAAATTTAATGTGGCTAAATACTGGTTACAGAGAAGCATCCAAGGGTCACGTCTAACTAAATTTCCCCATACCCGACCATAATATTCCATCTTTTTCTGGCTTAGCAGATGCCTATATGCCCTCCTAAGAAGGACAAACAATTCCCACTGTCCCTCCGTCTTTTTAGCAGATTTAGATAGTTTACAGAGGGCCTTTTTATGCTCTCAACACTCCTAGTCAAACCATGCCTTTTCCTTTTCCTACCTAAGCCCTTAGATAAAGGTTGAAATGTCAAGAGTGGACGGACCTTCAGTACCAAAATATTATATTTATCAATAACGTCTTCACTACCTTCAATAATCTCCCTCCTAATACATAACATTTCTGGGTTATAGAAAAAATAAAATCCAATTTTTTTATACAACTGGGCATTCAACTTGTGGTGACACTCTCCCTGTAGCTCATTTATCATCTCCGATTGCTCCTCCAAAATTCTACTACCCTCAGGCAGTCACAAGGTAACTGAAGAGGGTAATCATCACTTTCTGGATTATAACCAATTTAAATTTTTGTCCAAAAAATGAACAAATCAAAACCATATAGAATATAGTCTACAGTACCAATACCCTTTGCAGATACATAGGTATATTTTCCCAGGTTATTAAATGGCTCAGTGCTGTTTGCCAAGAAAAGCTGATGTGAAATTATAGTTTTGTAGAGTTGAATACCTGAATAATTTAACGTTGAATCTTGAAATTTCCGTAAACATTCTCCCATGGGAGGTTCATCTAACAAATCAAGTTTTCCTTGGCGGGTAAGCTCATCTCCTCCCAGCCTAATATTAAAATCTACCATAATAAATAAACAACTTCAAGCCATATATTGGAGGGGAGGGGAATCTTTGGACACCCTAGGAGGAATGTATAGATTTACAAAGATAATCTGAACCCCTTCAATCCAGGCTACCTTGATGGCCTGAATAAAGTAAGGCAGACCATCAATATTAGAGACCTCAACTCCTAAATTGGTTGAGATGGCAAAGACCAATCCCCCTCTATTTCTAATGTTTGAATCTACCCCTAATGGATTTCCCTGCTGGAACAACAAAAGTAGTATAACTTTGTATTTCTCCTTTTCATCAGACGCAGACCCAGCAGCCTCGGTGATTACCCGGTGTTTGACGGCTGTGGGGAATGGATGAGGGCGAGCCGCCTGAAGCTGAATCCCAACAAGACGGAAATGATAGTTGTGGGGAAGGCCGGGGGAGTGGTCGCCCTAATCATTGATGGGGTCTGTCCTGCCCTGGTATCTCAGGTTCAGAGTCTGGGGGTGCTCCTGGACCCACAGCTCTGCCTGGATTTCCAGGTGGCGGCTGTGGCAAAGGGGGCAGTTTGCCAATTACACCTGGTGCATCGGCTTTGGCTGTATGTCTCGGACTTGGATCTGGCCATGATCGTCCATGCTTTTATTACTTCAAGACTGGACTACTGTAACACACTCTACGTGGGGCTACCCTTGGTGCTAGTTCAGAGACTGCAGCTGGTGCAGAACGCGACAGCTCATCTCCTAACGGGGACAGGCCGACTTGAGCACATTACACTGGTGCTTCGCTCTCTGCACTGGTTGTCGATAGTTTTCCGGGCCCAATTCAAGATATTGGTGTTCACCTTTAAAGCCCTAAACAGCCTGGGCCTAGCCTATCTGCAGAACCAACTCACCCGCTGGGTCCTGGATCTCCTGATGGAGATGGGGTGGGTGGGTTGTTTTCTGGACCTGAGAAACCAGGGGATGATGGACCCCTTCATTGATGGGGGCCACCACTCCCTCGGCCTTCCCCACAATGAGAGGTCATCGGCCAAGGCCACAAGTGCAGTCTCCGTGCCATAATCCGGATGAAAGCCCGACAGCAAGGGATCGAGTAAGTTAACCCGGGCCAAATGCCCCTGAAGCTGCTGAGCCATCACCCATTCAATAACCTTCCCTAAGGGGAAGGTTAGAGACTGGCCGATAACTGGCAAGGGTGTCAATGTCCAAAGATGGTTTCTTGAGCAGGGGCTGCACCACTGCCTCCTTGAGACAGCCCGGCACTCTGACCTCCCCAAGGGAGGCACTGACTATCCCCGCTAGCAACGGCCCCAATGTCTCCTGGCTAACCTTAACCAGCCAGGACGGGCATGGATCTAATTCACAATAGGTGGCTTGAACAGTCCCAAGAGCATCCCCCACATCCGAGGGCAACACCACCCAAGACTCATCCCATAAAACAGAACAAGAAGGGGCTTCTTCTGCCTCTGACCCATTCTCTGCTAATAAATTTGCATCAAAACTGTGGTGAATTTGAGCAATTTTATCTGCAAAAAAGTCCGCAAACAAATCACAGCGAGCATTTGATGGTTCTACATCCAGGCGGGGGGAGGCCGGACTGACCAGCCCCCTCACCACCCGGAACAGCTCAGCTGGGCAGGACTTAGTGGATGCAATGAGGGAAGCAAAGAAACCTTCTTTGCTGTCCACACCGCAACGGCATAGGTGCATAACCAGATTTTATGCCACAACCGGTCAACTTCAGTACGTGAATGATGCCACCGTCACTCTAACCACCGCTCTTCCTGCTTCATCCATCACAGCTCCCCAGTATACCATGGGGAGCTACGTTGTTGGCAATTCGGGAGCAGTCGCCTGGGAGCTACACAGTCGATGGCCTCCGTTAACACGAAATTCCACATGGACATGAGATCATCGAGTGAGCGGCCATCAAGGTCAGAGGAAACATCTCCATGAGCTATCTGGAACCTCTCAGGTTCCATAAGCCTTCAGGGGCGAACCAACCTAACTGGTTCCACACCCTCTCGGGGGCCAACATGTGCCAGGATATCCGCCCGGAGGAGATAATGATCTATCCACAACAAGGGCACTGTTGACACCTCACCCACCAACGGATCCCCCGCCTCAAGGCCTGTGCAAAATATCATGTCCACACCGGGCCTGGAAGTCCAGAAGTCCTGGCCATGTGCCCGCCCTGGCCGTGTGCCCTGCCCCACCCCCCTCCTCCAAGCAGCGGAGGGGGCAGATGGTACCTGGGGGCCAGGCAGCTCGGCTCCTTGATGCAGCGGCCAGGTCCAGCAGCGGCAGCAGTGTCAGCGGCGGTGTTGGCAGCGGCAGATAAGCCACGCAGGGATGGTGGGAGCCATTGGGGGTTTTAATTGTATTACTGTTGTTTTATTGGTTTAAATTGTTTTAATATGTTGTTAGCCACCCTGAGATGCTTTGACCTGGAGGGGGCAGCATACAAATTTTAAAATAAATAAATAAACAACATTTCTACTTCCTGGACCCAAGTTTCTTGGAGACCCAGGATATGAAAGCCTAGGTTAAAATAAAAAAAATCCTGGTCCACCATTTTGTTGTCCCACCCCACTATATTCCAAGACAAAAATCATAATTGAAGTGGAATTAATCTTTGTAGACTCAACAAAACAAATCACTGGAGTTCTGAGCATGGAAATGATGGGACCCATCAGGGGAGGAGGGCCCATTTCGGGTAAAGAACTCAGTCGGGTCTACTAGTCATTTAGAATCTGGGGCCCGCTCCAATTCTGGCAATATCTTTGAACCACCAACAACAATCTCCAGAGGAGCGGGGGTGGAAGCTAACAACATTTGAAACCTTAATTTTCTTTATCTCATTTCCACAAGAGCCTTTTCCCCCACTCATCCAAAAATCACATATTCAGCCAATCAGTGGCTGAATAAAGCTGCCCTGTTATGTTCTTATTATACATATTTGCCACTTGATCCTGAACACAAGTAATTTCAGTCCTAACTGCCACCTTACTATTTTCTTTAACTCTATATTCTTATCCTCAGCCACCAGCCAGGGGGATACATCCTTTCCACTATTCATACCATTTCTCTCCAAACTCTCTTCCACATTATCTTGCTGGCTTGAAGTGCCACTCCCTCTGGCCAAAAGGAATAATCAAAAAGATAGCCTAGCCAGAATACCTTTCTGCTCAGTAGAAGGAAGTCAAAAATAAGATTCCAGGAGTGCCAGTTCTTCCTGAAAAAAGAACCCATTACCACCTATTTTATCTGTCACTCCATTATCTCTCTCTTCCTGAGCCTGGGCTGACGAAACTATATAAGCTGAGCAGTTGTCCTTATTAACTTTATTGAACAGATCCCTCGCCTTGGCTCTAACCCCACCGGGAACACCTACATCTACTAATATACCTACATTATTTGGATGCACGCACTGGACTATCATACTACTGTCGCCCTCATGTATAGGAAGCCTCATCTTTGCAGGACACAAGAACTGTAAGGGAGATATATTCTTGAAACATCTAACTACATCTGTTCCTAACTTGGAAAATAAAGGTTTCCAACTATACACAGTTTTGGCCAGGGCAACGGATTTAAATGTAACCATTGCCCAGGCTGTTTTATAATTATAGAATAGACAGTTAATTTGCAGAATTTCCAAAGTCTTTAATTTCAACGAGAGACCCTTTTCTAACAACTGTACAAAGAATTCTTTATGCTCCTGTTGAGTATTCAGTCCACAGGATTTAGGGTAATTAATAAATGCTAATTGGTCTTGGATGAAGAGTAATTTATAAAACGACTCTTTGGGGGCTGCTTAACTCTCAACAATTTTGAGCTCAGCAAAATCCCAAGGATCCTGGATCCCCAAACCATCATCCTTTATCTCATGCAAAATGATAATAGAGTCCGACATCCCCGTGGGACTTAATACACATGGTTTCTTTTGTTTCTTAGTCCTTCCCTTCCTTGACTGCCTCACCAGAGTCTTCCCTTCAAGAAGTTTAAATAACTTTTTGAAATTCATTTTCCTACAATGCAAACCTTTAATTTCCCTGTTCTTTATATTCTTACTCTTTTTACCCAACCGTAACCCCATCTTCCTTCTTTTTTTACCCTGCTTTTCTACTCTCCTAAGATCAGGAGGGGGGCACTGAGCTTTCACTGGAGAGAGACCTCCGTACTACTGCTTTTACCCTGCTTCTCTCGACTCCTAGAGTCGGGAGTGAAGCACTGAGCTTTCACTGGAGAAAGAGGTACCTCCGTGTTACTCAGTATATGAGACTGATCTTTCAACCTTGTAAAGATGTGCATGTTAAGGACCGTACCTCATCAAATAAATGCTTAATTGAGTCCAGAACCTTGAATAATAATCACAAGAAGATCAATAGTCATTTTACATTGGACCCCCAATGTATTTATTTATATATATCTAACAGTTTGGATGAGTTAACTGAATGTACCCCTACAGACCCAGATCTCTCCTGTTCCCAGCCTGTCTCCCCTTCCTCTTGATTCATTAAGCTACTAGTAACCTGGATGCTAAAACCATCCATATGTTTAAGCAACTTATTTTCCCCCTAATCCTTATTATCTAAATCTGGTTCCCCATAAGAGGCCTCAAGTTCTACCTCTCCTTTCTTAACCAATTTTGACCAGATTCAGAATTAATAAGACTTTCCTCATTTGAACCAGCAGATTTAATTTGGAAATATTCCATGATTTTAGATTGGTCTACAGTCTTGAAAGAAAATTCCTTCCCATCCATGAGAGGTAAAAGCCCCATTCTCACTCTTATATGGAATACAAAGGTGAACAAACTTGCCTCCTGAATTGTGTGTCCAAAGAGGATGTTTTCAGTCTTCTGCTCCACTTGCTGCACCCCCTCAACTCCTCTTCTAGTCTCCTGAGGTAAAGTAGTTGCAGCTGGTGTAGGCTTCTGAGTTGTGTGCACAGTCTCCTCCTGGCCACTACAGCTCCCATAGGGATGGACTAATGCAGTTCAGAGTTCAGACCGAACTCGGTCTGTTCAGATGTCCGAACAGAACGTCCGAACCGAACTCTCGAACGACTGAACAGTTCGGTCATGTTCGGATGAGTTTGGGGGCAGGAAAAATGTCTTTTCAGGGTCAAAAATTCCATTTCGATTTCGTTTCGGTAGCGCTATTTTTGAATATTCGGCCAAGTTCGGCCAAACTGAACTCGGCTGAACTGAACTATCAAACCCGAACTTGGGTTTCGAACCGAACGACCGAACATCCGAACTGTGTTCTGTTCGCCCATCCCTAAGCTCCCACAAATGGCCCCACCAACGGCCGACACCCTTTGGGTGTCACCCTTCAGGCTGGCTCCCATGGGACCAGCCCTTGAATGAATACTGATGAAGTGGCAGCGACCGCCATCCTCATCACCCCACTGCCACTGCAGGATGAACTAACCACTGCTCTTCTGACTGCCACTGTGTTGATAACCGACAGCTAGTTTAATCTTCAAAGTGCTGCGTGGCACTGTACTTTCGGGACTGGAACCTAAGTAGGGTGTCTCTACCTCCCCTTTAAAAGAGGATGCTTATGAAAAATACATGTTGCAGGGCTGCATTGGTTCCAGTGCAGCCCCGCACCATGTATTTTTCATAAGTGTCCTCTTTTAAAGGGGAGGTATGGCCACTCCAAACCTAAATCAGCTGAGCTCCAGCAAAGGGCACTGTCCAATGCTGCTCACTCCAGCCAAGGACAGACAGGACTTACATGAGGGGAACCCTTCATTTAGGAGACGGTTGAGAAGCCTGTTGTGCGGGGGCGTGGGGCGGCAATAGTCTGCCAAGAGTCAGCGGTTACCAACGAAACTAAGCAGAGGGGGTGGGAAGATCAAGTTCCACGCGCAACTAGCTCCCTCCTCATGCATTTCTGTAGTGTCTTCTGAATCCCACCTCTTTAGCTAGTCCATTGTTAGAGGGCATATGCCATCAAACTATTCTAGCTAAGGAAAGCCCACCGACAACTTGTGGTTTGATCCATCTGTATAACGGTTCCAACGCATACAGGTGTTTTTTGTTTTCAGCACATTTTAAATTCAGCCACATTATAATGTTTTATTAACCTCAAAATTATTAAATCACTTTGGGATGCTGGGAAACAATTGCATTTTCTCAAGCTTCGAGGAATTTTATGTTCCAGTGTGGATAAGCCTTAAGCCTTGATTTATACTGGTTTATTTGATATTATATTAACTTAGGTAGTAAGTATTTAGCACTAACTAACAGAACCTAAGAAACCGAAGTACCAAAATACCAAAGTGGACTAAACTACCAAACAAAAATATGAAAACAAATATTTGGAATGGCAAAAATAGCCAGAAGTGAGTAGCACTTTGTGTTTGCTTCATTAAATACTGCCTCTACCAAATGTTGTATTTGCACCAAATATGGGTTTCAGCCATAGTTTGCACACACCTATGTGCATTTTCATGTTCAATAAAAATCAGGTTTTTGATCATGTATGGGAACCTAGGTCAGTAAGACTAACTCATTAGCCCAGTTGCTTGGGTTCAGTTCATTTCTATTTGAAACAAGTTCTCAGTTGTGGAAAGCAAGGATATCTTTGCACCACTTTGAAGCCTTCCTATTCAGTAGCTATTTTGCCTCTCCTTGTCTGTGTACTAGTTATCTCAAGGCTGCTCTAAATTGTGTTACAGGGTAACAGCCTCGAAAGAGCTATTCCCCAATAAGGGACAGTTAGAATGCAACAGTACATGAGCCATACATGTTCCTCCCAATCACAGCCCTTACAAAGGGGCAGTGCAGTTCAGGGGCCAGAATCTGCCCCGCTAAACTGACATGCCAGCTTCTGTGAATGTGAAGAAATAAAACCCTCTGCCCATGAAGTCTTGCAAAAGTTTAATCTGTTCCTATTTAAGTTGCATTCTTCAGAAATACATAAGTGGCTCCCCCATAAGGCCTATAAATAATCAGGGAGAAAAAAGGGGAAACGTAAATCAAACCTGTTTAAGCAACCTGGATATGGGCCTCTCCGGAAGAATCTAAAATGCTTCTGTGGTCATAAGAACAATTTTCACCCCATGCTTTTGGACTGCAGAACACATCACCAACAGCACCAGACACTGGGGAAGCAAGATCCCCTAATGGAAATATTATAGACTTGTAATGCGCTTATGGCAGCAGTTTCTTTAAAAAGACTTCTTACTGGCATAAGAAAATCAAAAACGAATGTTTCATGTTCAATAAAAAGCACAGTCATTAACCAAGAGAGTTCAGCAAACAATATGAAGTTGTATAGCAGTCCTCTTGATACAGCACTATTTTCTAAAAGAACAGGCACACACAGACGGTAAAATATCTTAGAGTTTCCTAGACAAGGCATCACTTTTAGCCTGAAGCATTAAAAACAGCATGATAAACAGGCTGTAAGGTTAGTTTAGTTTAGTTTCAAGACTGGGTTCATCTTCAAGGTGAGATTCTTCACCTTTATCTATCTAGTCATGGGGTGGAGAATCTCAAGTGCGGGGCCAAATGCGGTCCACGACAAGTTTTTACATGGTCCCCTTCCAGTTCCTGGATCTGGTCCATGGATCCAGTTCCTACCTCCAACCATTGAAAAACTGAGCTCAGGGTAAGGGAGCAGAGATGAGGACATGCACACAAGAATAGGGGATAGATCCATGACACAAATCCATGATCTGGACCCTCCTTATCTTCAGTACACCACTTAAGCATCCCTGCCCCCAACTTCTTTGTGGCCCTCAGAGCCTGTACTAATTTTTAAACTGACACCCGGGAGGAAAAAGGTTCTCCACCCTTGATCTACCCTGACTGAATCAACAAATGCAATTCATCCCAAAATTTGCTCTATTGAGATCAAGTGAGAATTCAAGGTCATGGTTTGGATCCAGAATTTTGGTTTTGGTATTCTTCTAATTAAATCCTACACATCTTTATTTCACTGAAAATAGGGCTAAATAGGCCCCAGGTGAGATGTGAAAAGGGGACAACATTTTCTTCCTTTGCCCCGCACCCCCAAAGGAAGACGCACACACAGTTAGCTGGAATTTAGAGACCGCACTCTTTATTCAAATATTATTTAAAGGGGGGGGGGGGGGGGGGGTGATTCCATCCGGGTCCAAACCTATCTATACTATAACTTGAACTTGTGGAGGCGGCCTGCTGTTTCCTCAGTGCCGCCTCCTTACTTGCTACATTTAACTATCCTTGGTCACTCTCCCCCCAGCCGTGCGGCTGGTTTTGAAGGTGTCATAGCCTTGTAGTGACCCGAAGCAGGAGAGAAGGCAACGGCTCACTCGGGACCCCCTTGTCCTCGAGTGTATGGCTCAGTCCTTTCTCCTGGGCCTTGGAAGGAACCTGGCCGCACCTGCTCTTGCTTCCTTCCGCAGCCTCATCTCTTTTAGGAGATGTCTTCATTTTAATTATTCTATTTAACTTACTATCCTATGCCTTACCTGGACCCCTGTCACATGAAACCGTCAGCGTATGCTTGGCTGGTTTCAGCCCACCACCTCCCCCTAATGACTCAACAACTGCACTAACTTATTTTTAAGCCCTAGTAGATAGATACCGCCTCGAGTCGCAAATGCGAGAGAGAGCGGGGTACAAATTAAATGTGGAATGGAATGTGGAATATGGACAACCTGATCGGAGAGGTGAACACTGTCGATCCTGAAAAGATCAGGTCGAAAGAACCGAATTTCACTGTGGGAAATACAATCGCCTCCCATACTAACCACTAATCAACCAACTTCCTTGTTGATCTTTTTTCTGACTCTGTCAATTTTGCCGTGGGAAAGGGCCCTGGACCATTTTATATTCTCAGTCATGTGTGTCCATATGAATCTGGTCTGTGGCAACATCTGGGCAGCATCGGCTAAGCCCTTTTTTATTCTAATTACCAGTGCTGGTCCCATAGACCGTGGAAGATTGTTCTCACCGAGGTGAACAACTATGATGTCTGGGTGTTTGCCGGATGTGGCCAAGTGTAGGACAGGCGTGAGCTGCTCCCATCTCATACCTGAACTAGCCTTCCATACTACCTCTGCGGAGTCGCTGAGGCCCAATTGCATGCCCCAATGTGATCGGTTCGTCGCCTTGGCCGCCCAGTATACCAAACTGTGCCCGATTATCCAGACTAATCTCCAGGGTTTGAGTGAACTGGCATCTATAAGGAATAATAAGAAAACAGGATGATTGATTAAACTAACTGTGAAGAGGTCGAATGTAAAACCTGAAAGCTGAAGATCGCCAGCGGCCAATGTTGTGCACGGACGAATCTGAAAACCCCATTGCGGAAGCACAACTGGCTGCGCCAACACAGAATGAGTGGGACCCGTACTGAAGGGGGAAGAGATGGAAGCGGGTGACACAATATTTTAGGACTGAAGAGAACTGGTGACGGGTTAGATACGAACTGTTGGAGTGCCGGAGGAGTTGTCCCGGCAAACAAGGGTGAATAGACATGTACTTGGTGACTGCAACCACTGGGCAAAGCTACGGGTTCTCGGCCTGTTGCAACGTGATGGTCTGGCCGATGCCCTGCTGATCTGTTTTTGATTTCCACAGAATTAACTGCAGAGCTGAAGGTGTAATATGGGTGTCCTCTACCTTGATAGCCAATCCCTCCCGGGATCTGCAAGACTCTACAGTCAGTTCGCTGACTCGAAAAGCCCCGAAGAAGGCCAATTTGAATGCCACTTCAAACAATAGTGCTTTGTACAAGGTGTAGTAAACCCCGGGAAGGACAGACACGATGCGCATAAGTAAGTCTGGGGCAATAGGCAATCTACTGTCTGATGGGTTACCGCGCTATCTAGACCAGCTCTCAAGTAACTTACGGCTGAAAAATCCCTGGTTTGGTGGGGGAAAACTGGCTAAGTCACTTACGAATGACAATGCAGACAGTTTACTGCCAATGGTGTTGGGGGCAAGGCCCTTCCTGCGCAGGGCCATAGCAAATTGCAAGGACTGAGCTTCTGGTATGAGAAAACTGCGGAACCACCTTCGGATTCTTTTGGACTTCTGAAGCCAACAGGCAGAAATGGTCCATCTGGAAGCGAGAGAGCGCGTCAGTGATGCTGTTGCTAACTCCTGGGACGTGCTTGGACACAAAAAGAATGTTAAACCTGAGGCACTGTAACTGTCAGGCCCTGGGGCCTGAGGAGATGGAGGGGCACCGGCGCAAGGAAGCGGCTAGCCCGGAAGCCCCAGGCAGCACTAGAAGAACCGCGGGGGGAGGCCGGAGCGGCACCCACCCCGCAGCCCCCACATACCTCTGGAAGGGCCGAACCCCGCGAGGCTCATCCTATGGCGGCAAGCGGGCCGCGGCCCGCAGACCCGGATGCAACGGGGAGGGGGATTCAGGCCACGCCCCCGGCCTCACCGAAACGCCCCAACTCCGCCCAGGAAGGGCCGGCCTCGCCCTGCAAGGCAGCACGGCGGCTAGCCACGCCCCCACGGCCTCCGCCCCGACGCTCGGCACGCTTGCTGCAGAAGCACGCTGCAACTCTGCATATAAGGGAGGAGGGAACAAGAGCTCCTTGCTGGTGAACAGAGCTTGCCCTGCGAGACCGGCCCCTCGAGTGTTTATTGACTGACCAAGTGTATCCCGAGCCTGAGAGTGTGATTGCGAGCAGAGAGCGAGTGAGAAGGGTGCTAGGAGGAGCGAGTGGATTCTGAGCGAGAGCGTGAGTGTGTGGGTGTGGCCCTAATCCTCACTGTGTCTGGGGGGATACGAGGGTGTGTGTCCTGTCCCGGCCTCCCCCTTGCCTGGTATTGTGCACGGGTTCCCCACGCATTTCCCCCACTCCTTGCCGTTAGCCCTGGGCCCCGTGTGCCTGATCCTGGTGTCCCCTACGGTCCTCCCCGGTTGGGAGTTGGCTTGCCTCGCCTCTATGATGACTTAGGTGGGGAACGGCTAGACCTTCCACAACCACCCTATAAGACCCTGAGAGGCATTTTTCAGGCACTGCTGCTCCTTCGTGGGGATTACCCAAGGGCTCCGGTCCACGTGTGGTTACGCTCGCCCCCATTTCCGTGCACGCACCGGTCCGTCGCAGCTCCCTTCCCCCCTCCCCGTGAGGGTTTCGTCCCAACCCTCACAGTAACACAAATTTTTGCACCAATCGCATAGTCCTGGCTGATTTTGATGACATAGAGTTTATGCCTTGGACCAGTGCAAGGTTGTCGCACCAAAAAAACACCACCTGGTTCGCGAACACCTGGCCCCAAAATGGACGGTCAATACAATGGGGGGAAACTCGAGAAAGGTGAGGTCCCTGGTTATTCCCAGTGTAACCCATTCATCCGGCCATGGTGCGTTGCACCATCTGCCTCTGAAATACAGGCCGAAACCAATGCCTTTTGTGGCGTTAGACTGGACTTGGAGCTCCGCTTCCAGCTGTAGCTGCAGCCTCCAAAAGCTGATGCCGTTGTATTCTGCAAGAAACCTGCTCCATGTCTGGAGGTCCTCTCTCATGTCGGACATGACTCTTATGTGGTAATGTTGGGAAAGAGATCTACCGTGATGGCACTGTATAATCGGGACAAGAAGGCTCGGCCCGGGGCCACAACCCGACATGCGAAATTGAGCGAGCTCAGCAACTATTGCAGTTGCTTAACTGTGACCTTTTTGGCTGCTATGCATGCCTGCAATGACCCATGGAGGGAGGAGAGCTTATCCTCCGGTAATCGTGATAACCCCAGCATGGTGTCCATTTCTATTCCTAGGAAGGTAAGTGATGTTACTGGACTGACAGTTTTTTCTGGGGCAAGGGGAACTCAGAGTTCCTCCACCATGGACTCAAAAACCCTCAATAAATGCCCGCAGTCCGGGGTACCAGGCCATCCTAGGAACAAAAAAATCATTAATATAATTAATGATATTGGCTGATCCCGTTCTGTGCCGGACCACCCACTCAAGGAGCGTGCTGAAACTCTTGAAGGCAGCGCAAGAAATCGTGCACCCCATGGGCATTGCCATGTTGTAACAGAACATGCCCTGGAACTGAAAGCCGAGCAGCTTAAAATCGAGCGGGTGGACCGGAAGCAAACGGAAGGCCGATTTGATGTCACATTTGACCAGTAGTGCCCCTTGGCCACATGCCCTAGTCATCTCGACAGCCTGGTCAAACGATGCGCACAGCTCATCCAGAATCGCATTGTTGACTGATTCCCCTTTCGGGTACGACAGGTGATGAATCACGCAAAAGTTGCCCGGGGTTCTTTTTGACACAATGCCCAAGGGCGAGATGTGCAAATAGTCCACTGGGGGCTGAACAAATGGACCTGCCACCCTACCTTCCTTTATCTCCTTCAGGAGTTTGGCATGCACCAAATGCTCCCGTCCCACTACTGATTTCAAATTGTTCACCCACTGTCTAATTTTTACTCCCACTGCCGGTATCCGAAATCTGTACCTAAATCCCTGTATTACGTAGTCCACAGCATCCCAGTTGGGGTATTCACTAAGCGCTCTTTGGAGCGCTTCATGGTGCACCGGCGTGCATGACCTTATTTGCCCCGCCCCCATTACCGCTTGGTGGGGGTACTTCCCTTGTCTTTTTCTATTCCCTGCTTTGACCCAGCCACAGTGTACAGCTGGGTGATTGCCACTGCAATGGGCACAAGTGTGCCTGAAGCAGCAAGGGGAGCGGACGCACCTCCCTGCACCGTTGTATTCCCAGCAAGTGGCACCCTTCGATAAGGTTCAGCGCCCGTCTGCCCAAAAGGGTCATTAATCTGTGCAACCCCACCCCTAACGAGCGCGTGGCCACTGTCCACTCTTGGGGCATTGGATGTGTTGTTCATGCACTCCAAGCAAAGGTCTTGTGTGTAAACATCCCATCGCATGCCGGGGGTAATGGATGTCCGCTTTCTAAAGGCCTCGTCATAGCAGAGCCAAGCCCCAGGGTGCCCGGTGTCGAATGCTCGTCTGACCATGTCCTGATACTTGATCGGTTCCATTGCCCTGCCGGGGGACATCTTCACCATAACTCCCATCAAAATTGTAAAGGCAGCTGACCAGTTAGACCAATTCCGGTCAGCTTTGGGTCTTTTCATTTAATTTCATTTCACTTCACCTTTTATTTGTATCCTGCTCTCTCTTGCCTACGGCGACTCGAGGTGGCTAACAACAAAGGTAGAAACATACAAAATAACAATAACAACTATAATTCAATACAAAACAACATAACCCAAGTAACCCCTCAATTATTACAATATAACATAATCTTTCAACATTAACCTTTCCTAATGTTCTATCCTTGCTGCCACCAGGGAAGAACCAAACAATCCCAGCCCAGTCTCCTGCTCTCATCAGGAGAAGGGGCCCATCCTCATTCCAGTTTACAGTAGTCTAATATTCAATACACAACAATATTCAATATTCAGTACATAACAATAGCTCACATATCTATACCTTCTAATATTCAGTACAAAACAACCCACTACCACCACAATAATCCCTCCCCCATTCCTTCCCCTGCTGCCACCAGAGGTCGGTACTAGGGGAAACCTCCCCCTCCCTCATAACAACCCCTTTAATAAATACCCTATTACCCTATCCCAACCCCCACTCCCCCCTTTTGCCCCCAGCAAACACGGCTACCAGGATAGTGGGCCCCCTGGGTCCCCGAAGGGCCCCACCCTTTGGTCGCGGCCCTTTGGCTCGCGACCTGCAGCAGAGCTGCTGGCAGCTCTGTTTTAAGCTCCCCAGTCCACTTCTGGGTCCCGGGTCAGGTGACAAGCCGGCCTCAGTGCCAGGTGTCTTGCTTCCCCTCACACACACACACACACACACACACACACACACACCGGAGTTCACTGACCGCATGCTTCTCTTCCCCGCAGGTCATCGGCAGGGGTCAGGAGCAGCATCCAGGAGCGGCAGCAGGGTCCCCCCCAACAGAGTAGCAGCAGCAGCAGCAGCACGGCAGCCAGTCCCGGCCAGATGGTAAGCGCCTAGTGAGTCCGTTCTGCAGGAGCCGCTGGCAACTCTGCTTTAAGCTCTCCAGTCCACTTCCAGGTCCGGGGTCAGAGGACGAGTCGGCCTCAGTGCCCGGCATCTTGCTTACCCTGCTCCCCCCCAGAACTCACTGACAGCATGTTTCTCTTCCCCGCAGGTCATTGGTGGGGGTCAGGAGCAGCATCCAGGAGTGGCAGCAGGGTCCCCCCAACAGAGTAGCAACAGCGGCAGCAGCAGCACGGTGGCCAGTCCTGGCCAGATGGTAAGCGCCTAGTGAGTCTGTTCTGCAGGAGCCGCTGGCAGCTCTGCTTTAAGCTCCCCAGTCCACTTCCAGGTCCGGGGTCAGGGGACGAGTCGGCCACAGTGCCCAGCGTCTTGCTTCCCCTGCCCCCCGCGAAAATCACTGACAGCATGTTTCTCTTCCCCACAGGTCGTCGGCGGGGGTCAGGAGCAGCATCCAGGAGCGGCAGCAGGGTCCCCCCAACAGAGTAGCGTCAGCAGCAGTAGTGGCACAGCAGCCAGTCCCAGCCAGATGGTAAGTGCCTAGTGAGTCCATTCTGCAGGAGCCGCTGGCAGCTCTGCTTTAAGCTCCCCAGTCCACTTCCAGGTCCGGGGTCAGGGGATGCTCCCTTTTCTTAGGCTCATCCCTAGCTGTTGGGTCAGGGATGGGGTCCGTGAAAAGGAGCTAAAACACATCTACATATTCCCCTTTCCAAATTTTATCCTGCGTGGCCTTCATGAGGTGGGCACCTATGGGTTCCGTGATGGCTGCGTAACCTCCTGCTAGTGGTGGCGGTTCCTGCCTAATGTGATTGGCTGAGCATGCGTGGGTGCAGCATGCTTTTGGAGGGGCCCATACCTGTGTGGCCTGCGGTGTCAAACCTTGGGGAGGGATGGCCGGTACGTGTGAAATGTGCCGCCATGGGGGTGGGTAGGTCACCCCTGTCGCCTACAGGCGTAGTGGTCATTGTGTTCACAACTGACCTGTATTGATTGGTTGATGGTCCCGCACACGCCTGAGATGCCGTGGCCCGAACAGACATGCTTGACTGCAAGTAACTCCTGTGCATTTGGGGGCCCTGCTTATCGGGCCACGGCACCCAGGTGCCGGTCCACCCCCACCTTGCGGGTGGGTCATCAATGTGGCCGTGGTGGGAGGTGTACGCCCCATCCCCTGCATAGATGTTCCCACCTCCACGCCCAGGAAGAGGACTAGTGTACTCACTAAGAGGGGGCATCGCATAGTCCTGCATTTGTAGAAGGGGAATGTCTGGACCGACATTCTCAGACTGTTGCCCTGGCCTGGGTTGTGTGTTGGTGGCGTCGTGTTCCGCCTTCTCGATGGCCTCCATTCACTGCAGGATCACTTCCACTTGTTCCTGCCTCTCCTGCTGGAGATCGTGGGTGGTATGTTCAGGGGTTGTACCACGGTCCTTCCTTTCCTGCTGGGGGTTCCATCCGGGCTGCCATCTCTCGGGGGTTGCCACTTGATCCTGTGTCACCTGTTGCGGGTTCCTCCTGGTATGCTGTCTGTCTGGGCTCTCTTCCCTAAAATGAGAGGGGACACCGCAGCAGCGCCTGCCCCTCCCCCATGGGGGGCGTCTCCCATCTCCTGGGGGGGGGTCCCAGCATGAGGCAAGGGGCCGGCCACCCCCATCGGGAAAGGGGAAACGTCAGTATGGGGGAGCTGCCTCGCTCCCCCAAGCCTAGCCTTCAGGGAACCTTGTACCGCTGCGAACGGGTCCCCTGTGATCCCCAGAAAACAGCCGCCACACAGGCCGCTCGGGGAGTTCAGCCGCATGCTCCTCTTCTTCTTGCCGCCTGAGCCGCCTGAGGCTTGGGTGGGCAGTCCACAAGTTTAGGCCCAGCATGTTTCACGATGTGAGACTGCCCTCGCGCCTCCTCCCGAGGGGTTGCTATGGCAACCCTGCTACTTGCGGCCCCCGCAGCGGTGAGGCCGCCGCTGTGCACAGCTTCCTTCTCCAAAGGGGAGGGGGTCATGCAAAGCCCCCATGCCCTCTAGGGGTCTGCATGATTGGGCAGACCGGTGGGCAGGAGGAATTCTGGATATAAATTATTAGTTGAGATGGAAGAGAAGCTGACCACTGTTAGAAAGACAGGATACTAGATTTACCATTGCTTTGACCTGATATAGCAGTTTTTAAACTGGCTACCTTCATACTAGTTTATGGGAGTATACACACAACCTCATTAAAACACTGTATTTGGGAGCCATGCCTCACATCATGTTATAACTAAACCCATGTTGTGATGAGGCAAGTCGAACCAAAGTTGGCAGTTCCCAAATTGACAGGAAATCCTGTCATGTTGGCAATACTGCCAAATGCTAAGTAGAATTTTTGAGTCTGAGCAACTTTTGCGATTCTGTTGTTTTCAGGATTGCCGGTGGTTATTTTTCACCATTTTTGGCAGCTTTCATATTCTCTTGGCACTGTCTGTCAATTTTTGTGCCTTTTTGGTCCTTTCCCATGACCTTTTGGTACTTTCATTTCATGTTGTTGTTGCTTTTTCAGCTCCTGTCCTTATGCCTTTTTCACCTCCAAGTCCTCTTCTCCCAATTGGGGGTGAAGGGGTGAAAGGGAAGAGGAAAAGGATACAGCACTGTGGTGCCTGCTGTGTCTGGACTGTGTGTACTACATATGGCTGTGTATTTGCATTTTGATAAAACCCAAATAAACCAGAAAAAGCCCTTTTTGGATTCCATATCTGAAATACGAATACTATGTCTGTGTATTCAGGTTTCAAGTAAACCCAACGTTTCCTGGAAAACGTAATATCCTAGGTCTCGAACAGGACCCCCAAACCTGCCGTACATATCCAACTTAGGGTTGGACTGTTCTGACTCTCAGCTTAGCCGCCTGCTTGGGGAGCCTGTTGTGAGCCCTCCCTACCTGCAGGGGCTGTCTCAGAACTGCAGTCTCCAGCACAGCAGCCCGGCCCAGCCCAGCAGAGTCCAGCCCAGCTAGAGATAAATGGTGAGTTCTTGGCAGCCTCAAACTCTCCTCCTCCAAGCCAGTGACATCTCCCACAAGCCAATGACTCCCATGAGCCAGCCCCATATCCCATTCCTACCTAGGGATCCCACTTTCCACAAGAGAGACAATGCCTCCTCTCTGAGCCACAAACCACTTCCTCCCAAGCCAGTCCCATGCCTCATTCCCCCTCCCTAAGCCAGCAATGTCCTCCCTGAGCCAGCCCCATGTCCCATTCCCCCTCACCAAGCCAGCAACCACCCCAGCCTAGTCCCATGCCCCATTCCCTCCCAAGCCAGTTGCCATTCCCCCAAGCCAGTGACAACCCCAAACCATACCTGTGCCCCATTCCTTATGCCTAAGCCAGCATTACAACTCCCCACATGACCCAGCCCCATGTTCCATTCTCCCCTCTCCCAAGCTAGCTGCATACCTTACCCTCAAGCCAACAATCCCCCTGAGCCAGACCAATGCCCCGTTCCACCTTCCTCAAGCTAGCCGTCTTTCTACCCTCTCCCTATGTCTACTACCCTTTTTTACATTGGTAGTAGACTTAGCAACACATTCTTCTTTCCTTATAGGCCTGTCAGACTGACAGAACCTCACTGCACTTCTGTGCCAAAATAACCCATGCACAAGGGACCTGTGTTTACTTCATTTTCCATACTGGCATCCATACTGGCAACGATGGTGTAATATACAAATAAATACAAATACTAAAGCCACAAATACAGATACAAATACTTGACCCCATGCACAGCCCTAGTACTGCGCCTCCCTCCTACCAGAAAGTACTGAAAGTACCTACTGAAGGGCATTCCTAAATGCCAATAAATGAACGTGGTGAAAACCAGGTAAGTTTCCACATTGAAGGGGGGAGATGGTGAACTGGCTCTTTTTGATTAAAATGGCATTTGCTGCAAATTGTCATTTCAGCTCAAAACAAGGGTGCTTTGTACATATAAATCTATTCCCTAGTATCATAGAGTTGGAAGGGACTATGAGGGCCCCCTTGCTCCCCATGTGATGCAACACATTGGGAGCCTGCTTCACACAACGTTGTAACCAAACTTGCACTGCGACACGTGTTTATAACAAGGTTGCACTGTATTAATTAAACTAGTAGTATGAATGCGTGCAATTCTGAATGCTTTGACAACAGGACATTAACTTAAATGCTAAAAGATAGTGGGAGGGCTAGTTTATCCATGGACTTGGTTGTGTAATTAACTTAGCCTGCTTTCTACAGATGTAGCTTTTGTGGCCTGATAAATATTTGGGCATATTTCTGAGTATGTCTGTAGCCTTGTCCAAGACTGTACTCTGAAGATTAGACTCCCAGTTGGGAGCGGAAACCAATGCCAGACTAGAGCTGACCCAGCATGTGAAATTTTCACAGTTGTCTCTGTGATGTCTGAGACCTGTGGAATGCACATTTTCTATTGCACCAATGGAGCACATTTGTGGGCAGAGAATCATGTAAACACAATGAGATGATTGGCAGCTGAAATTCTCTTTTAAAACGCAGTAAAATCCTGTGGTTTCAATTGTCTATTGTATTTCATTTGGAAGGAATTAATCTGAGCCAAGATATTGCTCAAGATGGGCTTTAGAACGTGGGGACATTCCAAAGGCCTTATTAGGTTAGTTACAAGATATGTGTTGCCATTTTATGCAGGGCAAAGATGAAGGGGTTTCATCAATTTTTACAGAAGGACAGAGAGCTTTTGATTATGTGCTATAAGCAAAGCACGCTGTATATCATCCGTCCCTGCTGACATCCATCCCATGAATCATGGTGCACAGCTTGTAAATACCGATTTACAAAGATCTGACAGGCATAACTCATGATACTCCCCAATTTCTTATTTGAAGGTGACGGGCTGCAGGGAAGTGATCAGTCAGCTTGTGGCTGTTTCCCTATTTATCGACGTAGCTGTTCTTTATGGCGACTTAAATCAGTGTAATGTCAGCGTCATATTGATTACCTTCCATATGGACAGAGGGAGGAGAGGGGTTTCTGGGTTCTCAGTGCCTGAGAGAAGCTAACAGTTTGAGCTTTGGTATCACTACCTTTTCAAAACCCAGTTGGACAAGCATCTGTAGCATATCCTGTCTTGAAACAGGGACCAGGCTTAGATGGCCCTTGAGATACCTTCCAACTCCATTACTCTATCATTCTTATGTTGGGTATCAGGTGTGCTGTCCTGCCAGGTGGCTCACAGCATACCACTCTCTCTTGTAGAATAAAACATGAATTAATTTGAATATGCAAGAAATTACATGAGTGACTCAGTTCTAATCCTTAAAAAACATGATTGTAGCAGCATGCTGAGGGTGACTTGTTTCAGGAGGAGGACTATGTCTTTGGGGGCTTCTCAAGGGATTGTTTAGCCTGACACTGACAGGAAGTCAATTCAACCAGGTTTGGGTTGGTTGAAGCTAATTAACACAAGTGAGGTCAGGTGACCAGAAGCCAGTGTCAGGTGACCTGAAGCTGACTGGATAAAAGGCAGTGATGGTATGCTCTTTGAGAATAAAAACACTTTGTGAAGAGAACCTGCTCTGGTTGGTGATTTGTGGGCTGGCTCCTGCAGCAACTTAGCTCTGGTCTGGATGGCTCCATTACAAGGACCTTGTATTAAATGTAGTCTTAGTGTAATTCATTTTTTTTCTCTTTCAAAAATGAAGCATTGGCTTCATCGTGATGGGACTGCTTTGAGGGTGCAATCCTGTTCCATTAAAGCCAATTGCAAAACTCCCATTAACCTTATTGGTGTGGAATTGTCCTGAGAGTGATCCAGTGGTGAGCATTGGTCTCAGCAGCAGGTCTTTGAAGGACAGGGCCTTGTCTCAGTGCAATATAATCTAGGTTGAGTATGTAGATTCCCCCTCCCCCACCCATAGATGATGATTGATTTAGATAAGGCAGGTTTTTTTAAATTATTGTTTATTAAATTTTTATGGACATCACATTTGCACTGAATGGAGGGGCACCATTTTCCAGATTGCTTTTTCGGAATCCCAAGAGAAGGATTGCCAGAGGCTAAACTATACTATGAGTATACAATAATCTATTATAATCTACTTTAAAATACTCAGAAAGCTTTAGAACTTGGAGACAAACGGAGCTTTTCAGCTGGCTGCCAGTACAATGCCTACACAGGAGCCACTGTTACTTTCCTTCCTATTTCATAATAATTCTGATTAGATAATAGCATAATGCACTAGAGATGCAATGTCTATTTGGGTCTTATTACTTGTTTCAAGTCCACCTACTCCCGCCTCCTTTATGTAAATTCTTTTTAAGCGCTGAATCTACATACTTCTTACCTCAACTCGGATAATAAATCACCAGCCACCCAGCTGCTACTCATTCAGAATTCTGCACGGCTCTTTGGCTGGGACATTTTCCTCATACAGTTGTCTGAACAATCATGAGTATCTGGTAAGAAAGTTAGGTTTTCATCCTTACAAACGTTTATAACAGATCTGTTCTCTCCCTAAATCTAATTCTACAAATAGAATATTGCACATCAGTGATACATGACTGAAGGAAGGTGGATGCAAGAGAGAGAGAACTGGTATCACATTTATACTGGTGTACATAACTCAGGATAGTGCATGAGATCACTATGCCCACCTACACAAGTTTAATACGGTACGTATATTTTCAATAGTAACCGGACTTAAGTACTTTATTCAAAAGGACACCATAATCGTACAATGCATTTAAACAAACCATGAAAAATGCCTCCTGGGAATATCTGTCATTGACTGACTATACATTATAAATGCTACTGGTGCCTCATTTAGCTTTTCAGAGATTCCGAAGTATTGGTACATTATAAAATGTCAAAGTAAATTTTTGTTGTTGTTGTTGTTACGGTCTAATCACAGAATTGTAGAGTTGGAAGAGACCTGACGAGACATTTAGTCCTGATGCAGGAAACCTTAGAGCAGGGCGGGGTTGGACTAGATCAGAGGTTCTCAAACGTGGGTAGGTCTGGGGGGGCGGAGCACAGAAGTATCGGGGGCAGGGTGTGAAATTGGAATCCCAGCTGGTAAACACAAGTTCCACACTCTCACTAAGCTAGGGGGAGTCTCCAAAATAATAATGGAATGGCAAAGGGGAGAGAGGGTCAAAGAACAAGAGGGAGAGAAAGGGGAACCAATAAGAGGATGGGAAGGGGGAGAGGAAGCGAGGGAGCAAGGTGTGTGTGTGCACATGGTGGAGGAAGGCACCCAAACTACCGCAGAAAAGCAGACGGGCAGGGGTATGGCTGAAACTCAGTCTCACAATTCTCATGTTTCTTGATGAGAGCCATGGATCTCGGCTCGTTCTGACAAAGAAGAATGAACTGAGAATTAGCAGCGTCTCGACTGCATTCTCATCAAGAAACATGAGGGAGGGGAAAAAGAACTGTGCATGTACAAAATGCCCCCCAGGGTCATTCTGAGCAAGTGTGGCCCTTTTTCAAAGTGGTGCCGACAGCATCACCACCATTTTGGAAAAGGGCAGTCGTTCTGTGCATGTGCGGACCAACTGCCCTTTTCCAAAATGGCAGTGATGCTGCTGGCACCATTTTGGAAAAGGGCATGCATTTGCAGAACGGTCCCGGTGGCCATTTTGCACATGCACTGTTCTTTTTTTCTTTTTTCTTGATATCTCATGAGATTTCATACTGGGGCTGAGATCTCAGCAAGAACTCGGTTCCCAGCACAAAATCTCATGAGATATCTCACGAGAATCATAGGGGATTTTTGTTCAGCCCTAGGCAGGAGCATGGTTCAAAAAGGTTTCCAAACTACTGGATTGGATGAGCCTTGATGTCTGCAGTTCTATGATTCTATGAAAGCATTCCTGACAGATGCCTGTCCAATCTTTTCTTGACAATCTCCAGGGCAGGAGATACCAGAATCAAGGCTGGCCTTAGAATTTGCAGGGCCTGGGGTGGGGTGGGGTAGATAAAATGTGGGGCTCCTGGTAGCTCCTCCTCAATTGGGGGCAGCCTCTGCAGGCCCCTAAAGGTGGTGATGTTTGGGGCCACATTGGAAGGGTATGGGGGCCCCCACACCATGCCCTGGTGAAAACAGGCCACTGGGGGGGCCCTGGAAAGAGCAGGGCCCTGGACAGTCACACTGGGTTGTCCTGTGGTAAGGCCAGACATGTCCCAAACCACTCAGGGCATTTTAAGTCCACTGTATTCAAGAAACAAATACAGTCAAACTTCACTGTAAAAAAAAAAAAAATCTGCTTATAATGAACTCCTGTTTATAATAAACCCAACTTCAAGAACCATGTCTAATTATTGCATATTATCCTCTTATAGTAAACCTCCTGGTATAATCAATGAACTCTTTCTCTGGTCCCATGGGAGTTCTTTGTACTGAAATTATATACTATATGTTAATGACAGACTTAACTCAATTCTTATACTCCTCATGCAAGCAAAATTCCCGTGGACTCCAACTTGAGGCTTGACCTATGCTTTGAAATATAGGCCATGATCCCAGCAGCAACTTGAGGATTTTTCAGGCCCTGGGCACAGTGTTGAATGATTGGGGCCAGGGCCTCTACCATAGGAAATAAATAGAAAACATTTAGTCATCTTTGTGTTGGAAATTTTATGGTAGGTTTATACGTATAAGCTTGTATATAGCAACATACCTCTTTGTCTATTTTTTTGAAATATCACTTCTTAGGAGAGCAAACTTGTAAATTGTGCATTTGAATTTTGGCACATTTGTGTGCTTATGCTTTGGTTTTCTTTCAATTTTTCACCCCTTGAACATTTGCATCCTGTGCAAGGGTTCTCATGCCACACATGTCTTGCTTTGGCACTGCCCCTTTCAAACTGGGAGCCCAAGACTAGGGTGAAATAGCCATTTGGTCTTTGCATAAATTGGAATGTCGGATGGAATTCCACCACAGACTTAAGCCACAGCAGCATTCCATTTGAAGTTCCGACTGCAGGGTGCCGCCATTTTGCCCTCCTGCACTGCACATAATGGTGGGGCCTATACTGTGTACGTGCCAAATGACAGCACCTGCACTGCACCACAATTTTGCAGATGCACAGTAAAATGTGGACTGTCTCACATTCCATTCCATGTTTCGCCAGGCTGGACTGGAATCAGTAGCTACATTGAAGATGGAATCTGCCCTGGAATTTTATTTCAGCCCTACCCAGGACCTTGGGCTCTTGGACTCATGACTTAGGATGTCACTGCCGGTCGGATCCTTTAAAGTGTTATTAAGGGAACCCAACGCAGTTAGTTTCTTTACACCATTTGTTCCAGAGGGAATTCTTTCTTCTGTCAACAAAGGAAAATGCTAAAGGATTATATACTTTATGGTAGATGAAGGGGGAGGTGAGCCCTCTAGCAATGGCTGAGTCACAGATGTTTTATTACCACTTTTTAAAAAAACCCACCAGAGCACGCTCAGAATTCAATCAGACCCATTATAAGGAATTTCTGTCTTCCGGATCATCATTCCTCTGTTGAAGATGGGGGTGGGGGTATGGGGACAGAGACATCCAAGTAGGAGAAGAAGGAGACTCAGACTAATAAATAACTTCACTCCACAAAATTAAGTTCCTCCTAGCACATGAATACAAAATGTTTTTAAAAGCCAAAAACGGGGCATACAGCTGTAAGAGCTGTTCAGATTCTGCTTTAGGAGCATGGAATTGTAGAAAGACAATATGAATCTGTTATCCCGAGCCTCACAATCTGCTTCATGAACACGCCCCTTCATTCAAATGTATCCCACTCACAATGTTCTGTTTTCATTTCAGTGAAAGCTAAGTAACTAGCAAGCCATAGAGTGACTGCTGCTGGATCCCAAGACTTTTGCAGTTCCTAGAATGCCCTATTCTTTCTTCTATCAACAAAGGAAAATGCTATGGGATGATATACTTTATGGTAGATGAATGGGGGAGGTGAGCCCTCTAGCAGTTACTGAGTCACAGATGTTTTATTACCACTTTAAAAAAAAATCACCACAGCACGCTCAGAATTTAATCAGACCATTATAAGGGATTTCTATCGTCCAGATCATCGGGGGAGAGGGGAATGGGGACTGAGACATCCAAGTAGGAGACTCAGACTAATAAATAGCTTCACTCCACAAAATTAAGCTTCTCCTAACACATGAATACAAAATGTTTTTAAAAGACAAAAAAGGGGCATACAGCTATAAGAGCTGTTCAGATTCTGCTTTAGGAGCATGTGATTGTAGAAAGACAATATGAATCTGTTATCCCGAGCCTCACAATCTGCTTCATGAACACGCCCCTTCATTCAAATGTATCCCACTCACAATGTTCTGTTTTCATTTCAGTGAAAGGTAAGTAAGTAGCACACTATAAAGAGACGGCTGCTGGATCCTAAGACTTTTGCAGTTCCTAGAATGCCCTATTTTAGAATAGCTAACATTGTTTACTGGGGGGGGGGAAATATAGAAGGAATTTCTTGAAAATCACATTGATTCCAGAGACCTCATTCTCATTTACGCTATTGATATGCAAAGGGGGCAAATTTTGTATTTCTGATTTCTATTCTGGTTTCAGTGCCAACTTGTGTATTGTGGGGTTTTTGTGTCTCAACATTTGGGGGCCTTTTTAAGGGGGAATAGCGGGAGGGTGTACCCTGTGTGTGAGTCTGTGTGTCGGTGCAGGCTTCTTTGTGTACGCGGCTGTGCGCGCACACATCCGTGCACAGGTGGTGACCCTAAAACACACAGGAAAAGACCTTGATATCAGCAAGTTCCAGAGCACAAGGCAGGGGGATCCCACGACTTCACCCCATCCTGGGCAGGTGGTGGATCCTGCTACTAATGTCATTCGCTGAGCATGAAGATTCCGTTCCCTGGGTTCAATTTCACCCAAGCTGCCTGGGGAGCAGGAAAAGCCCACAAAGCACTCAGATCAAAAGTAATCCTAAATAAAACACAATCCACTCCTATATATCACTGTTGTTGGGGCTAAACTCCCCCTCTAACCAACACAACATACCATGAAACTTGAAAGATGCTCAGAGCCAGACTACTAGACTAACAATTTTTAAAAAGCCAATAAGTAGAAATTGAGAGACACAAAGCACATTAACACAAACCTGAAAAATGCAGGGCAGTTTCTACATTTCAAATACGGAAGCCAAAAAGGGCTTTTGTGTGTTTGTATTTTATCCAGATTCAAACACACAATCTAATTTATAGTGCTCTTTCCACCACTCTGGTGGTGGAAATAGTTTTTCAAGTAGGCATAAAGGAATCAAAACAGTGTAAAATCATGGAATCAGCCAATATGTATGTACGTATTAGTGGCATTGTGGTAAACTATGACCTTGGAGCTGATTGTGCTAGGAAGAAGCTATTAGCAAAATGTGTTCAGGGATGACCACTTGATGCTGGAATTCATTGCCCCTCCGCAGTCAGCTACAGAATCTGTTGATCTTTTGGACACATTCTAGGCCTCTTCTCTTTTCCCAAGATTTTGAGAAAGGGACAGGAAGATTCCTATGGGATGGGAGAAGGCTGGATGTTAACAGTTGAGGATGGTGGTTTTGATAGGTTGGCTGATTGATGTAGAAAAACAAGAGGGTTCTCCCCCCCCCCCCCCATTAATATTATTTTTAATTGTGTTGTACATTCACTCAAGGTTCTGAAAAGCACATTAAAAATTAATGTCGAGGTATTTAATTTGCGGTTTTAAAAGAATGTGCAACCGGCTTTAACACGCAAAATGTCACGTCTAAATCCCACATGCGGGATTTTCCATGCGGCGGGATTTTATGGCGCATGTGCACCACGCACGTCTAAAAGCAGCCTTAGTCTTGTAATAATAATTTTAAAAGACTGACAGGGACCAGTTGAGCTCAGCTTTTTGAGGAGAAGGAAATGTTTCTGTCACCTCAGAATGAAAATGGTGGATAAACAAGTGCAGACAGATGAAAGAGGAAGAGACGGACAAAGAGAAGAATGGAGGGTAGGGAGAAATGTGGGGGGAAAGGAATCATAGATTATCGGTGAGAAAGACAAGAGGTAGGGCAGGCAGACAGAGATGAGGGGAAGATAAAAAATAAAATGGAGGTAGAGAAAGACATAAGAAGTGCCTTACTGAGTCAGACCAATGGTCCATCAAGCCCAGCATCCTGTCCTCCGACAGTGGCCAATCTCGATCGCATGGGAGAAGAACCAACAGTCACAACGGGCAATCCATTCCCCGTTGTTCACTCCCAGCTCCTGACAGGAAGAATTTTGTCCCATAAGCTACTTGGTTAATAGCTATTAATGAACCTACTCTCCAAGAACTTATCCAGACCTTTTTAAAACCCAGCTATACCACTGGCCTTGACAATGTCCTCTGACAACAAATTCCATAAGTTAATTATGCATTGAGTGAAAAAGTTCTTCCTTTAATTTGTTTTAAATCTGCCGGCAGCTAGTTTCATGGAGTGTCCCCTAGTTCTAGTACTATTTGAGAGGGGAAATAACTGTTCCCTATCTATTTGTTCCACACCACTCAAGATTTTATAAACCTCTATCATGTCCCCTCTGTCTTCTCTTCTCTAAGCTGAAGAGACCCAGCTTGTCAAGCCTCTCTTTATATGGAAACCTTACCATACCCTTTATCATCCTCGTTGCCCTTCTCTGTACCTTTTCCAGTTCAGCTATGTCTTTTTTGAGATGGGGCGACCAGAACTGCACATGATATTCCAGGTGCAGTCGTACCATTATTATTATTATTATTTATTATTATTATTAACAAACATTTATATAGCGCCAGCTTTATACCATTGATTTGTATAAAGGCATTATGACATCCTCAGTTTTATTCTCTATCCCTTTTTTGCGAATAACTCCTAACATTTGGTTTGCTTTTTTGACTGCTGCAGCACACTGGGCTGAGGATTTCAGTGTATTGTCCACAGTCACTCCCAGAATCTTTTCCTGAGTGGTAATTCCTAGCTTAGTACCCAGCATTGTGTACTCCTGGGTTAATTTTCCCTATGTGCATCACTTTGCACTTGTCCACATTAAATCTCATATGTCATTTAGATGCCCAGGCACCCAGTCTCGTAAAATCCTGTTGCAGTTCTTCACAGTCTGCTGCTGGTGTTTTAACTACCTTGAATAACTTGGTGTCATTTGCAAATTTGATCACCTAACTCTTAATGCCCTTTCCCAGATCATTAACGAATATATTAAACAGCACCGGTTCCAATACAGATCCCTGGGGCACACCACTTTTTACATCTCTCCACTGTGAAAACTGACCATTTAGCCCACTCTTTGCTTCCTATTCTTTAACCATTTACTGATGCACAGTAAGACACTACCTCCTATCCCATGACTTTTTAATTTTCTCAAGAGTCTTTTATGTGGGACCTTATCAAATGCTTTCTGGAAATCCAGGTCCATTATATCTACTGGGTCTCCCTTCTCCACATGCTTATTTACACCCTCAAAGAATTCCAACAATAGTGAGGCATGACTTATCTTTGCTAAATCCATGTTGACTTTTCCCCATTAAGCCATGTTTATCAACATGCCCAGTGATTCTGTTCTTAATGACAGTTTCCACCATTTTGATAGGCACAGAGGTCAAGCTTACTGGTCTGTAGTTTCCAAGATCACCTCTGGATCCCTTTTTAAATATCGGGGTTACATTTGCCACCCTCCAGTCCTCAGGTACAGTGGCAAATTTTAGCGATAGGTTACAAATTACTAACACTAGGTCTGCAATTTCATATTTGAGTTCCTTCAGAACTCTGGCATGAGTACTATCTGGTCCTGGTCACGTTGATTTGTGAAAGCTCTTCCAATTCATCACCTACAAAGTAAGGTGGGTATCTCCACAACATCCTCTGCAGTGAAGACCGAAGCAAATAATTCATTCAGCTTCTCTGCAATGTCGTTTTCCTCCCTAAGCCCCATGTCATCTAATGGCCCAACTAACTCTCTAGCAGGCTTCCTGCTTCTGATGTACTTGAAAAAGATTTTATTATTAGTTTTAGCATCTTTAGCAACTTGCTCCTCAAATTCCTTTTTGACCTGCCTAACTTTTTACATCTACTTTGGCAACGCTTATGTTCTTCCCTATTTACCTCATTGGGACTCTCTTTCCATTTTTTAAAGGATGTTTTTTTGGCTCCAATAGCCTCCTTCAGCTCACCAAATGGCAGACGTTTGGTCCTCTTCCTACCTTTTTTAATTTGTGGAATACATTTTATCTGACAAAGAGATGAAAGGCAATAGCAAGGGGAGGAAAAGGAAACAGAGCCACATGTACAGTTGTGGAGAGAGATTATTATTATTATTAGAATTTTTTTTGCATATTGGGATGGATCAATGCACAGAACTACAGAACTGTTAAATCAGGACATGCTAAGGTTTCGAATACATGGTGTTTCTTTGCATGCTATGCATATAACGGTCAGACCTGGGGACGAGGGAGGGTGCGGGGAACCCGGCTCATCTGGGGGGTATCCACGGCTCGCATCGCATCTGGGGGTTGTGGCGCTGCCTCAGCCCCTTGCAGCACAGCAACAGGACGTGGGGGGGGAAGCGTATTCAGCGCTTAGGGACCTCCCCCATGTCAGGCTGTAGAATCCAGGGGCGTGGCTACAGACACGCTACCGCCGCGGGCGGAAGCTACGCCCCCAACCTCAGTACCGCGGTGCTCAGAGCGCTTGCGCAACTTGCAGCCTGCAGGGAATAAAAGCGACTCCCTGCCATGCTAGCATTGCTGGTGATCAGTGCCTACGTGCCTGTGAGACTGGCCCCTCGTTGTTGGTTTGCTTGCCAATCCTTGCCCTCCTGTGAGATCTACTGTTGTGTGTGCGTGTGAGAAGCTTGGCTGTGGTGAGTGCTTGTGGTGTTGCTTGTACGGTAAGTGTGGGATTCCTTCTTGTACCTCCGCTGTTTCACTGTTCCGTGGACCCTCCCTGTGTGCCTGCCCTGGCCTGCTCCTGCGCCCCGGGTATTGGCACCGCTTACCCCGTTCACCATACGTCACCTCACCACTCCCCTTTCCTTCTCCTGTGTGTGTGGATGCATTGGCAGCCAGAAGGCTTGCGCTCATCCCCAATACCCTGTGATGATCCTGGCTGGGGGTTCTTAATCCTAGAAACCAATTTTGATCCTGAGGGTTTGTTTACAGGCACAGCCTTGCTGTTCAGTGTGAGTGAGAGAATTTGGAGTATCCCTTCCTCCTGTCCTCCTTCCCTTCCCACTCAAACCTCACAATAACCGAGCGCCAGTGTATCTCCAGGTCAGTGAAGATGGCTGTCAGCATAATGGTGTTTAATGGCTTCTCCTGACACTTGAACGTATTCCCTGAGCACCAGATTTATAGCCCCAATGGGACAGTCTGTCTTCAGAATGGGCATTTTATGCTGTGAACCTCCATCTTATTACAGACTGTCCAGCTGATCAATAGGAGTGTTTCCAATTCCTGGTATAATCTGGTTTCATTGGATTCCCATCCAATAATAATAATAATAAAAGTCTTAGGCTCCTACTGATTTAATATTTTACATGAATTGATAAAATCGATCAACGGTTCTGGGGAATTCAGAGAGGACAATTAGTGATGCCTAGATGAAAGGATTTCAGCACTCCTCACTGACGGCGATTTCATGGTTGTACAGCAAGCATATTCAAATGTTAGGGTGATAGGCTTCTGAAAAAAGAAAGTTGTTTCAAAAATACTTGTGTGTTCTTGTGATCCATATAAGTGAACGCTGCACAGACTGAGATAAAAGATTTTATCCAATAATTTGGCTGTACCCTGTGGAATTTTAGAGCCCTGTCCTTCAACCTTTATCCATATGAGCAATTATTGACTCTAGGAACATTATTTGCATCAGAAAGGCCTCATTGTGCCATTGAGATTTTCTAGAATTGAGCCCTTACTGCTTTAACATGGTTATCTCCCCCAGCCATCTGCATTTCTTAATTTTAATTACCATAAATGAGCGTGCCTTCCCTTCTGGTATTTCAAGCACCAGGAAGTGACAATAAAGACTCTTCTGTAGCTCAGAATTGAGCGTACGAACAATTACTAGCCAGTAGGATAAGCAGCCAAAGGAAGTGTATTTTAGCAGATCCCATTTGTCAGTTTAATTTCCCGTCAGTAATAGGTACTGTAAAACTTCAGCGTGAATGCATAATTTAACTGTTTTGGTACCGTCAACACCAGAGGCTCAAAATCATAGGATCAGATTCCTAAAAATAATGAGATTATTTTTTTAATTGGTTTCTTTTTATTTGTCTTTTGGCTTCTGCGCACACATGCAATAGTCACATTTTCAATATTTCTCTGCAACCAGAAAGGCTAAAAACTCTTTTAAAAAATTAAAATAGAAATTCCTACCATTTTATTTTCACAATTTTAATAATCTTAAATTTTAAACAATTTTAAATTTCACAATTTGAGGCTTTTATAACCTCCTAAAACTATGAGGCTTGTGATTATATCACAAAGGTGGCAACCATGGTTCTTTAAGGAACATTAGGGTTCATGTTTTTTAATCTTTAACCATAAGAGTTAGAAACCTTATTTTAAAATGAAAGCTGATAATTCTCATATTGGCGCTTTCCGGCATTATAAAACATGCACTGTTTGCCTCCAGAAAAACTCAAGGAGGCAAATGCTGTGCGGCTTTTGTCACGTGGGAAAACAAAGCCACAATGGAAGACAAAGCCATGTGGCTTTGGTGTTGATCATGCAGAGATGGAAAACTCAAACACATGCATCCTTTGCATGATCAGTGCCAAATCCGCAAGGCTTTGTTTTGCCATGTGACAAAAGCCGTGCAGCATTTGCCTCAGTTTATTGTGGAGGCAAACAGTGTGCATTTTGTAACATTGGAAAGCGCCACAGTCACTTGACTCCAGGAGCTGCGGCTTTAAGAGAAATACCAGTAACCAGGACTGGAGTGTGACAATACTGCTGTTTGTTTAACTGACTGAGCCTCTCAGGGCTAGAAAATCCAAATAACAAACACACAAGGGAGTGTGTTGTTTGGTTCTAATGCCACATTCTCCTTTGGTCTTGGGTTTGTTTGTTTTAATGACTGTGCATTTCCACTCTGTTTTGCAAGCTCTTAGGCTGCCGAGGGGGCTCAGGCAGGCCGGTGGGGCAACACAACCAGTGGGTTGCTGCTGCTTTGCTGGCCCACGTCCAGGCCTGCCAGCACTGGCCTAGGCAGCAACAGAGTCCACACAGGGCCCCCTGGGAAGTGGGGCCCGGGGCAGCTGCCCCGCAGTAAGGCCGGCCCTGAATGAGCTAAGTTAAGAAAGCAGAAACCATTGGAAATACATATTGCAATCTGCCATCTCTAGTTGTATGGCTGAAATGTACTGGATCAAAGACGATCCAACCATGAGTTTATTAAGCACACGCCTAGCTTTTAGTTAAATATTGAGAGTGCTTAATCTGTATGGGGCCCAAGTACACAAGGCACAGCCCCAGCAATCAAATTCAAGGGGGGCTGAGCCCTGGGAAATGTTTCCAGTAAGAGTGCGCACCCCAAAATGTGAAAGACCAGGAAAAGAACAATACTGGCTATTTCAAACTTGGAAACAAAAGCCAGAAAAAATCTGGATGATTTATTTGGCTTTCATTAGTGACTTTCTTGCCCAGTTCCCTGAACTGGCCATCATGTAGATTAAATCACAAGAACTCCTGTTCTGTATTCAGCAGTAGAGAGGCAGGTTAGTCCAGTGGTTGGGTTGCTTCCTGGAGAATAGGGTTCATTTCCCTATTCTGACAAGCTCTGGGCCGGGAGGCATGGCTTCTAGGGGTAAGCTTGGGCCCTGGAAATTCGTTTTTTTACAAATTAAGCACTGAATATTGATGTCTGGAAGACGTATTGTTTAAAGGAAGATTAAAAAGCCTACATCGGATTGAACTGGCTCGAAAGTCAAGATCATGATCCTGCAAATACTTGCACATGTGCTTGTTTTATGTACAGTGAACAATCTCAGTGATTTCAATAATTTTACACTAGCACCTTTACACACAGGGCCAGAGTTTGTAAAAACTAATATTTTATAGACTCTGACCAATTGAAATGTTGCCGTGAAATTAAAAAAAAACAACAGATTTTCATAACCAAATATTCTCTTGTGTTTGCAACCCACATCTTGAAACATTGTATTAGTGCCAGTGAAGGGATGCAGAGCAGAACTAACTATGAACAGAAGGGAATCTCCCATTTCTATTTGTTAACCAAATCTGACCTACGTTTAAGACAATGGGTAAAAACAGACATGCGGGCGGTGCAGCGGCCCCTTGGACTGGCCCAGGGTGGAAACGGTGGCCACCCCTCCTTGAGTTGGGGAGGGACACTGAACAAATGTGTCTGCGGCCAGCACCCGCACACCCCAGGTAGGGCAGGGAGCTCAACAAACATGCAGGCGACTGCCCCCAACCCACTCCCGGTGCCTGCTGTCCACCATTACGGACAGCCATGGTGGCCCCTGTGCGGAGGTGGGGCTGAACAAACATGCTGGCCTGCAGGGGTGGTGGCTGCACCTTGGCGATTTTCCAAGGACACTGGAAAATCCCACATCTAGCAGCGCGGGACCACACATACAAGTGAGTCCTGGGCCACAGTGGACCAGCGTCATGTTTTTTTTAACCAATGATGGCAGGAGATTTAGACACAGAACTGTTAAATACTGAGTCCTTGATATAAGGTCACTCCAACACAGGAATGGGGAACCGTAGCCCGTGGTCAGGTTTGGGGTTTTTTTGGTCCCTTTCCAATTCCTAGATCTGGCTCATGGTTTCAGCCCCTACCCTCTAGCACTGAAGGATCGCACTCAGACAGAAGGGAGTAGAAATGAGGGCATGCACTTGAGAGGAGAGCAGGGGTGAAAAATCTCTTTCCACCCAGGGGCCATTTTGAAAATTAATACAAGCTCTGAGGGCCACGCTGAAGTTGGAGATTGGGTTTTGTAAGAGATGCGTTCAGGAGGGGGAAGGTTCACATCATGGGTCTGTCCCCTATCCTTGTGCATGCCCTTGTCACTGATCCCATACTCCGAGTTCAGTCTTTCAGTGCTTGGGAGTAGGAACTGGAGCCAGGGGCCAGGGCCAGGAACTGCAAAGGGGTCAAGTAAAAACTAGCTGTGGGCCTCATTTGGTTCCCAGGCCTGAGGTTCCCCACCCCCAGGATGCATCTGTGGACTGGATCCAGGATCTGGACACTTCTTTCCCCACCCTGTCCTGATCATACCCCCTTCACATTTCCATTTCTCAACTCTTTTTTGGCGCTAGAGCTTGTGGCCTAAAATGGCTCTAAAGCTACTGTACTCAGTTACTGTAAGTTATTCTGCTCTTATTTTAAGGCTAAAATAACGGAAGCTATGTGGCTGAATTCCCTGTGGTGCTCTGATACACTATCATTAATCCCACTCTTGATCACATTGCATATCCCCTTCTGGAGAAAAGAAAAAGAATACGCTCTTGTATAATTTGGATCAGAAAAGGACACAGCAGGTGAAACAATCCAGTTAACTGAGCCATCAAAGGAGTCTTGGGGGTGAATGGATCTGACAAAACCAAGCAAAGGTCACACACTGTGCCACTCCCCTGGCAGGAATAAAAATGAAACTGCAGCATTGAAGCAAGAGCAGAATCTCTAAGAAAGTGGCAGGTCTCAACAATCAAATTAGCAAAGATTTCCCAGTTCAATAGCCTTTTCTATTAACTCACTTAACCCATCTACGTAGCAGTACTGCACTTTGCTAAGCTACAATCAATAATCAAGGAAAAGCTTTGGGCTTGAAAGTGCAGGACCGAGGAAGCATTCACACGAGCGTCAACTTCCGTTTTTTAAATGTCCTGCGGGAGCTAACACTTGCACCTTAGCATTTTTCACATATTGCCTTCACCACTGCCAGTCTTTCTTCCCCATTTTCAATTTTGCCTCAAATATTGCCCCTGCTGCTGCTGCTAACAATCCCATGACGCTGCGTGGCTGTTTTACGTCTCTATGAGGCTAACAGACTGAAAGTAGGAGACGTCTCTTTTTTATGTTATGAGAAACGTGCAAGATGGAAATAGCATGATTGGGAGACTGAGCATGCGCGCACCATAAGCGGCCGTGGTGAAGCGGGGTTCCCCTCCCAGGCTCGATAAAAACTCCCTTCCATAGCGCCGTGGAGCGCCGCAGCTACAAAGCGAATAAATGCCGGGAACAAGCAGAAGTAAAAGAAAGCCCAGCAGCCAGCAAAACATAGAGCGCTTCTATCTCTGAGAAAAAAACGGGGCCCAGTAGCGTGCAACCTCCAGAGTGGTAAAAAAATTGGTGGACGCGATGAGTCAGACAGAGGGGGGGGAGAGAGGCAGCTGCCAGCAAGGAGCTATCCGAGTTAATAAGGGGCCTGAGGCAAGACCTAGGAGCCGCAGCACAAGTGGGAAAAAAGCTGGCAGCAGAAGTAAACAGATTACAGGTGGCAATAGATCTCAATATTAAAAGGTTAGAGGGCTTGTCTAAGCGAATGGAGGCGGCAGAAACAAGAATAACCAGCACTGAAGATCACTCACTAGACAATGAAGATCAACTCAGAAAAATAAAAGAGAAAGTGGACTTTCTGATGGACAAAACTGAGGACCTTGAAAATCTCTCTAGGCGTGCGAATTTAAGGTTCACTGTTCTAACTGAGGGAACAGAGAAAGGGGACCCCAGGCAACTGATCAAAGAGCTACTGAACGAACTATTTCCTGAGGACCCAGACATCCAGCAGGCCAGAATCGAACGGGCGCACAGAACAGCTAGACAAGCACCAAGAGAAGGAGAAAACCCACGTACAATTATTGTGAAATTCTTGGAGTTCCAGGTAAAAGAAAAAATATTGAGGCTAGCCAGAAGCAAGCTGAATCTGGAATTCAAAGGAAAAACAATCAGAATTTTCCCAGACTACTCAGCAGCTACAGTCTTCAAAAGGAGAAAATGGGGGAAATTCTTTTCAACTTTACACGAAAAGAAGCTGCAGTCACAACTGATGTTCCCGGTGCGAATGAGTATTCTGTGGAGAGGAAAAAGGTAAGTTTTCACTGATCCTGAGGAATTTGAGATTTTTCTAAAAGATAATAATTTAGCCTAAAGAAGCAAGGTACCGAATCTTAGCAATGAACAAAGTTAAAAGGTTGAAAAAATTTGACAGAGACCTAAAACACAAACTGGGCATCGCTTATACTGTGGTCTGGTGGAAAGGGGGAGAGTTGTTAAATATAAAAATTTAAAGCTTAAAGATAAGCCAGACCACAAGGATGGGAGTCTGAGCAAGAGGGTGTGATAGACCCTCAAATTAATGGGGGTGACAGCCCCAGACAAAATAAAAAGTCCTGGTAGGGACCCCAAAAGGGTGGAATAGAGAAGAGACCACGGAGCTTGCTCAATTGGAGGAGGAAAGAAGAGTAAAGGGAGGGAGAAGGGGTTTGGGGAGTTGTTATAGGTAACTCTGTAGTCCAAAATAGGTCTGGGTCAACAAGGCAAACAATGAGGAACTATAAAATATCTTTGTCAAAATTGAAAAAAAATTCCTAAAACAAATAATGGATGAGTTGAGAACACTTACCTGGAATGTGAGAGGCTTGAATGAGCCGGTGAAACGTAGAAGAGTTAAGAAATTAATATGGGAGGTGGACTGTGATGTCTTCTTCCTTCAGGAGACACATTTAATAGAAAAAGACATATTTAGGTTTAAAAACAAGAAATTTGGCCACATACTCACCTCGTGCGCCCCTAAAAAAAGGCAGGAGTAATGATTGGCATCAAAGCAGCTATTGACTTTAGATTAGAGAAATTATACAAGGACAAAGAGGGGAAGTTCTTGATGGTCTTGGGCACATTAAAAGGAGATAGGGTTTCTTTGGTGAACCTATACGCCCCCAACGAAGAAACCCTGTCTTTCCTGCGTAAAATCATGATGAAGGTGAAAAGGAGAATAAATGGAAAGCTGATCCTACAAGGGGATCTAAACTCGCCAATAACATGGAGGGACCACTCTAACAATAAGCCTTTAAAAGGATGGCAAGGCAAAGTAGAGCAATGGCTTATTGATAATGAGTTAATAGATGTCTGGAGGAAACTAAGCCACACCCAGAGGGAGTATACGCACTACTCAATACCCCACAAAACATTTTCAAAGATTGACCATACACTCACCTTAAAAGGGGACCTTAGAAACTGCCGCAAAGCCTATATTAAGCACCAAACGATTTCGGATCATCATGGGATAGATACAATCTTTGCCTGGGGCCAGAATAAAACAGCTCAAGAGAAGGGCAACTGGTGTATGGATAGAGGCCTCCTTCAGAATAAATTATTTTGCTCCCAAATACAACAGGGTATCAAAGAGTACTTCGAGCAAAATGAGGGCACAGTAGGTTCATGGAACACTCTTTGGGAGGCTGCAAAGGCAGTAACTAGGGGTAACATTATTTCAGTAGGAGCAGCTATTAAAAAAAGAAACAGAGAAACCCTTAGAGACCTATATAAACAATTAACAATTGCTGAAAACGAACAAAAACAAAAACCGTCAATTAAAACCCATAAACAGCTGCTGAAAATAAAAGAAGCCATAAATACAGAAGAGTCAAATAAAATAATAAGAAAGTTAAAAATTATAAGAGCCAAACGCTTTGAACAAAATAATAAATCGGGCAAGATTTTGGCCCGACTAACCAGGAAAGTAACCACCAAACACACCATTAGGGAAATTAAAAGATCAATGGTCTCCACAACGGCAGACCTGGAGGAAATAAAAGTGGAATTAAAAAAGTTCTATGAGGAACTATGCAGCACCACAACCCCTCTGTAAGCGAAATCAACAGCTTTCTAGACAAATATAAAATCCCAAGGCTAAATGTAGCGCAGCAGAGATTCCTTGATGCCCCAATCAAGGCAGAGGAAGTAGCAGAGGTCATAAAACATCTCCCCAAAAATAAAGTGGTATGTCCTGATGGGCTACCAACCGAATTCTATCAATGCTTTGCCGGTGAATTGACAGCCCCACTTGTAGAGCTCTTCAACCAGGCCTTAAAAGAGGGAACTTTACCACCCTCGTTTTACGAAGCCAGGATTGTGGTGATCCCAAAGTCTGGAAGAGACCCAAAAGTCTGTGACCCATTTCGCTACTGAACAGCGATTATAAAATATTCACTAAATGTCTGGCCAATCGCCTTGCTGCAATAGTGGGACATCTAATACACAAAGATCAAGTGGGATTCATCCCAGGGCGATTGGGAATGGATAATATTAGGAAAGCAGTGAACATCATACACCATTTACAAACTACTGGGGCCCCAGCGATCGTTTTATCTACAGATGCGGACAAGGCATTTGATAGGGCGGAGCCAACATTTTTACTCCAAATGATGAGAGCAATGGGCATAGGTCGAAGGTTTTTGAACTGGACTATAATAATATATAAAAAGCCAGTATCCAGGCTCCAAATTAACAACAGTGCAACCGATCCATTTAAATTAACCAGAGGAACGAGGCAGGGGTGTCCCCTCTCACCCTTACTATTTGATTTAATGCTGGAAGGCCTAGTGATTGCCATAAGGCAAGATAATAAGATCAAGGGAATCACGATAGGCAAAGCGCAACATAAATTAGGACTATTCATGGATGATATGCTTCTATTTATTAGTGAACCCCAGACCTCGATCCCAGCCTTAATCAGATTAATAGAAGACTTTGGCAGGATACCGAATTAATTTCGAGAAATCCCATGCACTAGAAGACTTTATCAGGATACCGAATTAATTTCGAGAAATCCCATGCACTAGTTTTTGGAGAAAACGGTACATGAACAAATGGCCAAAGAGCAAATCCCATTTCAAATACAGGAAGACAGAGTTAAATATCTTGGGGTTAACTTAACCAAAAATCTGAAAAAGCTGTATGCAAGCAACTTCCCAGAGATACTAAAAAAAGTTTCCAAAGAGGTGGAAGAATGGAAGGGACTAGCATGCAGCTGGATAGGGAAGGTCAATTTATTCAAAATGGTGGCGCTACCGAAGCTACTGTACCCCATGATGGCGTTACCCATAGAATTACCTGAGTCCTGGTTCAGAGAAATAGATAAAATGATGTCCAATGCAATATGGACAAAAAAGAAGCCTAGAATAAAAAAAAGAAACGTTCTTTAGATCAAAAGAAATGGGAGGGCTCAACCTTCTAGACTTCTGACTGTACCATAAAGAAGCTTCTTTGAGTGCTTTACAACCATGGTATCACATCAGACTGAACACCAGGAATGGGTACAATTGGAAGCACACACGCTGGGAATAAATTTCAACAATATCTAGTAGATGAGGGGCAGATAGAAAGGAAAAAATGGAAAGAACACCCCTTTGCAGGGATGGAGTGGAAGTACTGGCAACAAGTGATAAAGAAAACCAAGAGCAGAAAAGATAAATTTCCATACTCCCCAATAAACTTAATAATTTTTGAGAAACAGCACATAGCGAGAAATTTGAGAACGAAATTACACCAGAAGCAATTTAGGAGAGTGGGACAACTGTTCGATCAAGGGGAGATGGTCACTAAAGAAAAACTAGAACAATTAACAAAGGAAAAAATAGACCCATTTCAATTTGCTCAATTAAGAAATGCCCTTCACGAAAGGGAGCAGCGGAGGAGTATGGTAGGGCCCCAACTAATATTGAGAGAGTGTTGTTTGAAAGAGACAACAATAGAGGTAGATTGGGCCGAATATATAGAACCCTAAAAACACTATGGTACAAAAAGAACTTCGGATTCATAAGGGCCTGGGAAAAAGAACTAGGGATGAAATTTACTGAGAGACAAGAGAAAGACTTGATAGATCACTACAATAGCTGTGCAGCCTCCCTAGAAGCTAGGGAAACCCAAGTAAAGCTGATGCTGAGGTATTACCTCACACCACATCAATTTAAACACTTTGACATAAAAAGTGAGGGGAAATGCTGGAGAGGGTGCGGGGAGGAGGGCACCCCATTACATTGTTGGTGGACATGTGAAAGGGTGCAGGAACTATGGAAGACAGTGTGGAGGTACATGGAAGCAATGGCAGGATTTATAATCCCATTCCGGTCTGAAACCGCACTATTAGGGGTATACCCTAGTCAAATGATAGTCAACAAAATAAGACCCCAATGTATAATTTTCTGTTTGGCCACCATAAATGTGATCGCATGAAATTGGAAAACCGATACAAGCATAAAAGAAGGAGAATGGTTAAATAGACTTTGGTTTATTTTTTCAATGGAAAGACTGCTAGCCAAACTGTAGGACAAAATGGACAAGCTACAGAGCAGATGGAGACAATGCTTACAACAGATGCAAGACAAGCCTCTTACAGAAGATGAAATTGCATATATGTTTGACTTTTATATATGAACAGAAAAGATAGTTTGCCCAGACCAAAAACGAAGAAAATAGGAAAAGATAACAACAACTATAGAGTTGACCTACATGAGTTATGTTATACTCAGATTGATCAACAGTTGAGTAAAGTTTATCCTAGTCATTAACTAGGAAAGTTATGTTTATGTATCATATAGAAAAGAGATGTTGGATTATCATTGTCTTTTACTGTGAAAACCCAATAAAAATACTTTAAAAAAAATAAATTTAAAAAAATAGCATGATTGTTAAACCTTGGGCCCCTTTTTAGATGAGCCTGCTCTCTTAGTAGATTTCTCAATCCGCTCTCAGCAACCTTGCTGGGGGGGGAGGCAGTTTAGATGTGCCTCCCCGCATCGAACGTTGCTCGGCCACCATTGAAAACAGCGGCACCGGGCAGCTCGCACATTCATTTTAAATCCAAATTTGTCAAACGGGTTTGACCCTAACCTGTTTGACGAATCTGAATGTAGAATGAATGCACAAGCTGCCTGACACCACTGTTTTCAATGGCAGTTGGCCAACTTCCAGTGCGGGGAGCCACATCTAAACTGCCCCCTCGCGAGACTGCTGAGAGCAGGCTCGTCTAAAAACACACAAAGCTTGTGCCCGGACACTTGGGAGTCATTTGTGCACCACAGGTGAGGCATCCTGAAAACAAGTCTTTTCACGTAGTTAAACAAACCTGCGGGAAACAGGTTTTGACATCTTTTTCGTCTCATGAAAATGCACCTTAAGATCTAACAATGAAGGAGATGGGTTTCAGAAACGTTCAGAATGGAGCATGGCAGTGTGCTGGCTAAAGTTGAGTCCTGGTAGGATAAGCTCCTAGACTAGCCAGCACCCAGCCTCCAGCACAGGTGGGACTAGGGAGGCAGCTGCGTTAGCCCACTTGATCCCAATCAGGGTATATAAGAAAGAGGATATTCCCAGAAGTGCTGAGGCCGCTGGCCACGTCACTCCCTTGGCTAAGGAGGCCGGACATCCCATTTTTGGTGTGACATTTATGCCTGGGGCTGCACCGTTACCCTGTGTCCTGGAAGTGAGACAAGACCATTTGAATGTTAGGCCTCCATCTCTGGGTACAGCAACGGGTTCCACTTGCTGCCTTCACTGCCAGCTACTGTGGTAGGACCCCCATATACAACTTCCACCACCCACCTTTAGTAAGTGTGTGAAATTTCCATAACTATGTATAAATAAATAATAAATAAATGTTGCAAATGTATACATACTAATGCAAATTGGGGTAAAAGAGGTGTCCCTCGGAGGTTTTTAAAATCTGGTCACCTTACAGACACGTAAATTACATACTTACTGTGACAGACTGTGTACCTGTTATTTAGAAGAAGTTGAATCTCTCACCCATGTGTTATTTTACTGACCGTATTATGAAAATTTGAGAATGTCTTGTATTGCACCTGTATGAGAGGGGGAGCCTTATTGTACGGACCCCACCAGAAGGTGTCCCGTTGGTTGAACACGAATTATTTGGCAGTTATGAAAGTGGTGGCATTATTCTTCCTCCTGATAAATCATAAGAGTAAGTCACTTCTCAGTGATAGATTATGGTAGATGTACCTGATCTGTATTCTATTTTTATTTCAAGTATTTTCAAGTATTTTTATTTATTATCCTTACTGTGTTTTGGTTCTCATGCTATGTAACGACATTTTTGAAATGGCGTACAGCTGTAATAAAGATTGATTGGACTAGGTTGGTCAACTTACCCTCAACTACTGTAAGCCAAAAGCATGCTGTGCCTCAATCCTGCTGAATCAAAGTGGCAAAACCACAGGTCTCACTCAACCATGGAGAAGCATAGAATCTTAGAGTTGGAAGGTAACTCAGAGGCCATCTCGGCCAACCCCCTGCTCAATACAAGAAATCCACAGCTACAACATCCCTGACAGATGGCCATCCAGCCTCTGTTCTGAAATCTGCTTTCTTGTTATTTGAGCCCATTGGTTCTAGTCTTGCCCTCAGGAGCAATAGAGAACAAGTCTGCTCCATCTTCTATGTAACAGCCCTTCAGATATTTGAAGACACCTATCATGTCTCCCCTTAGTCTTCCCTTTTCCAGGCTAAACATACTCAGCTCCTTCAAGCTTTCATCACAGGACTTGGTTTCCAGACCCCTGACCATCTTTGTTGCTCTCCTCTGAACCTGTTCCAATTTATCAATGTCCTTCTTAAAATGTGGTGCCCAGAACTGGACACAGAACTCCAGATGAGGTCTGACCAGCGCAGAACAGAATGGAACTATTATTTCTTGTGATCTGGACACTATGTGTCTGTTAATGCAGCCTAAAACTGCATTAGCCTTTTCAGCAGCTGCATCACACTGCTCACTCATGTTCAGCGTGTGATCAACTACAACCCCTAGATCCTTTCCATATGTACTGCTGCCAAGCCAGATATCACCCATCCTATACTTGTGCATTTGATTTTTATTACCTAAATGCAGAACTTTACATTTATATCTCTGTTGAATTTCATTTTGTTAGTTTTAGCACAGCTTTCCATCCTGCTAATATTCCCCCATAGCTCTGCTTACCGCTTGACTCCTTAAAGGGACAGTCTTAATTCATCCATACGGATTACACTATCATAAGAGAGAAACTCTTCTAGCACAAATCTTTCTTGGAACACACATTAGCAGAACTGTTTGCAAGATTTTCACGTTCAAATTAAAAGTTTTGTGAATCACACCAGCAAAAAGACATTTACCTCAGGGGCTGGCAGCAAAAACTGGGGCATGGAAACAATAGCAGAGAATTGGTAGCTTTTACTCAGCTCATGGTTTATTTTTTAGCTGTTCGCATGGATCAGCAAACAACACAGTTATTGAACAACAGGTAGGCATTCCAGTGGGTGTTATAGTAGTATTAAGTAACATTTCAGGGGCAGGGAGCCTTTGGCTATTTTTATTTGACTCCTGTACAATTCCTAGATCTGGCCCATGGAGCCGGTTCCTATTCTCAAGCCTTCCAAAGGTGAGCTCAGGGGAAGGGAGAAGAGAAGAAGGTATGCACTTGGAGCCAGGGTCTGGACTTGTGGCAGGCAACAAAGGTACCTGCCATGGGTGGTAGATTTGGAGGGGGGCTGCAGATTTTTGGGGGCTGGACACTTCGGTACTCAGCCCACGCAGTCACAGCACCTCCTCCCCCCACTTCCAATGCAACCGCGGCACTACCTTACCCACACCACCCACAGTCTGTAGCAGGGCCCCACCTGGAGAAGCCCTGTTCTGCCCCTGTACCCCACCGCACCCCCCATGTGCTCCGTAGTGGTGCCTAGTGCAGAGGAAGAGTCTGTTTCTGTGCTTGACTCTCTGCCGTTGTCTCCCTCCCTGCCTCAGACGGCAATCCACGCACACACCAGAGCCTGAGGGGGCGGGGGAGGGTGGGGACAGCAGCCTGAGTTGTCTAGGGGTGCTAAAATCCTAAATCCTTGGATCTTGGTGATGGATCCATACCATAGACCAGGGATCCATGATCTCTTCATTTCCCATCCTGTGCATACTCCTGAAGTGCTCCAACCCCCAGTTCCTATGTGGCCCATGGAGCTTATACTAATTTTCAAAGTGGCCCATGGGAGGGGTATATGTCCAAAATTTACTCTGTAAAAAATATTTATGTTGTAAAACTGAGCCATGAAATACCAGTGGTGGCTGAAGCAGGCAATTTTAATTATTTTTATACTTTATTATTAGATTTTTTTGTAAATGATTCACTTCCTTCTAATGGACGCAGTGATCACTTCTTCTGTAGTTTCTTGCCATTTAATCTCGTGAACATGCCTGCTAAAGTAGTGATTTATAAAGATATGCATTTTATTTTCCGTTAAAGGCTCCATGTGGAAATGATTAGAGAAATAAATTCAGCCAAAGGTTAATTGTTTTCTATGAACAATTTTTTTCTACATAATGCTCAAAGAAGCAGCAACGTCTACGCTATTAGCATTTGATTCAATTGGACCCAGTAGGACAGTCTATGACAGGGTTCCACTTACTAGTGGAGAAGTGTATGCAGGATCAAGGCCTCAAGAGGGCAGACACTCAAAGGTTACAAGTCCCAAACTCAGTTTATTCCCAACATATAGTCCATAGGCCAGGTACCAAACCTCCGGACAGTCTTTGCACAAGCACACAGTCAATTACATGCAAGTTAGTCTAGCCAATCACAGTCTCAGGCTAGCTCACATCAGCACACCTCAACTCCTCGTATCAGGCATCCTTTTTTCAGGGTGCACCAGGTCAGCATCCCCTAAGGCAGCCTCCCAGGAGATGTTCACTTCTCTGAGATCAGGAACAGACTACCCTCTACTTCCTGCTTCCTCTTGCTTTATACATCTAGCCACAACCACTGAGTTCCTCTTCTGGTCAATGGCCATTTTGAGTGTTCTCCAGGGCAGGCGCCATCTTGTGGCTCTCTTAAAGGGATATGATCCTTACTGTGGCACCACTCTGCCACACAGTCTTCTGTATCTGTCAGGAGTTCCATTGGGCAGGACATGTATCTAAACAGGGCTCTGCATGTGTGCAGGGACCTGACAATGGACACAGTCGCAAAACTGGATCGTTAGTAGCTGATGCACATTCTTTCCACTGTTTAATTAAATACTGTTCTCTGGTTTCAGCTAACCCACTTGAAATATAATTCACTGGATTTCACCAGACTTAGTCAGATTTACATCAGTGTAACTGAGTGTAAGCGACAGAGGGCATTGGCACTTGGGACATCAGAGGACACCAGGGTCAAGGCCAGGGTAAAGAACCAGGATTCAGGAGTAGTGTTGGGATCAGAGCTGAGAGTAATATCAGGGCCAGGACACGGAATCAAAGACAAGGCTGAGCAGGAGAGAAAGGAACAGGAACAGGAAGCAAGACTGGAAAGCAAGGTGCACAAACAGAGAACAGGGCTCGGCAAGGCAGGGTCAGGGCTGGGGAGCAGAGCAAGGGATTAGGAGTGCAGGAGGTCAGGAGCCAGACTGGAGCAAGGCAAAGGAACTAGGGACTGAGAAGAAGTGGAAGCACACTGTTATTGCACTGTTGTTAGTTATTATAGCTGGATGGGTGCGGCAAGGACTGGAGCAAAGGGAGCTACAAGGCAAGAACTGGCCTGAACAACACTTCTCCAGAACCCCAGGGGTACTGGTTCAAGACCCAAGTTTTCACACTAAGGCCTTTTTTACACGGACGATGACGCCGGCCCGGTGGGCGGAGATGGGTGGATGACCACACCCAGCGAACACCCGGTGGCGCCCAGCCAGGTGACATTTACACGGAGGGCACCACAGGAAGTTGTGGGATGGAAGGGGAGGGGCCAGCACACACTCAGCAGCCAAACACCCACCCCAGCAAACACCGAGCAAACACCCATGACGGTTACATGGACACGTGAGAAACCCTGCCCAGCACTGGCACAACATGGCCGACTGAGGGCAAATGAAGGCGCGGACGCAGCTCCGCCCATGAACCGCCAGACCCTATGCGGGCGGGGTAGGAGGGAGCTGGGATGACAGGAGACACACAGTAGTAGACCCCAGCCAGCCCCATGACAGGGCCAGCCAGCCAGGCGCCACGGACCCCCCACAACCAGAAACCACCCACACACAAGTGTGAACACAACCACACAAAGAAGGGCTACAAGGCCAAGGAGTTGGGGAGTCCCCAGCAGTGGGGCGGGGTGGGAAGGGGCACAGGGGAGGGAGGCAGAGGCCTGAGGCAGCAGGGGACCCCAACACACACACACACACACACACACACACACACACCGGCAGAGGCCCCGCACAAACAATGCCAAGGCCCCCAGACAAGGAGCCGGGAGCCGGACACATGCAGGCACGCCAGCAGGACCGGAAGCCCACAGCACAGCCAGGCTGGCAGGGAATGGCATGGGGGGGGAGGGGGAGAGACCCAGACCACACCAACTGGCAGCAAACCTGCTGCAGGCATCCCCACACCAACAAGGGATCTGTGCGGCCGACCGGGGGGGAGGGGCATCGCAAACGCAGGGAGGGGCAGGGCACCAGGACAGCAGCCAAGGGGATGGACCCCCGGCCAAAGGGACTAGGGGGAAAGGAGTGGATTGAGACTGGGATGGTGGGGGACAGAAGGAAACCATGACAGGTGGCTGACACACCACAAACACCCCAGGCCAGGAAAACCAGGGGGACACCCATAGGACACAGCAGAGCAGCTGCACATACGCTGGGGGGAGGGGGAACGCAGAATAACCAGTCCCTGCCAGTCAACAGTGCCACAACCACCATGAGGCGGCCACACAAGAGACCAGGCCACACAGAGGAACATGACACACAGCCGGAGAAGGGGGCAAAGCAACTTTATTACAAGGGGGAAGGGCGTGGAACACAAGAAAGGTCCAAGAGAGATGGGGAGGTAGCACATAGAGCGGGTCCGTGGGGCGATGCCCCGGCCTCAATAGGGATGCCGGCCCCATACCCGGCTCTATCTGCCCGCCTGGGCGCAGTCCAGGCGGTGCAGCCACTCCAGGAGGTGCAGCAGCAGCTGCACAACCTCCTCCTACTCCCTTGTCTGCTCTGCAATCATCACTGCACTAAGGGATAGAGAGAAGGGGCCATCAGGATGGAACAGTGCGCCCCACCAATGTGGAACCACAAACAGACACCCGGGGAGAGGGCCCCCCACACACACAGCACACTCACTGATCTCCTTGTACAGGCGAGCCCCAGTGCGGAGATCTGCAGCTGCCCGGCCATCTGTGCCAGATGGAGAATGGCCAGGAAGACAACCAGAGTAGCTAGAAGGGAGAGGAAGAAGGGGAGAGGGTGCACAGAAAGGGTGTGGGTCAGCAGGGGTCGGAACCACAGAGCAAGCACAACCCAGTGGGCAGGGACACCCAAGTCAGCACCCCACCCACTCAAGCCAAGGGGGAACACAGGCGGCCAACAAGAGACCCGTACACTGCCTGCACTCACGGTCAGCTGCCCATCTCACCTGCCAGCCAGCCATCACCTACAGTGCAAATGGTGGGAACCACCAGGGGGTGCCAGGAACAGTAGGAGGCAGGGCAGCCCAGGCAGGGTGCCCAACCAATGGGTATCCCCTGTCAGACAGGCCAGAACGTGACTGCAAAGGCCCCCAGGGCAACACCAGCCGCTAGGGAGGGGTTGGAGCCCTCAGCCTGCTCCCCCCCCTCCCCGCGTGCACTGGGGGTACAACAGAGAGCACCACCATGGCACATCACCAGCACACATGTTGCACACGCACGCCACGACTGCCTGGACAATCCAGCCAGGCAGTACGCCACACCTCCACAGGGAGAATCAGGGAGTAGGCCAGAGGAAGGGTGCCCACACATGGAAGGACACCAGGCAGCCACCGGTAAATGAAAGACAGGGCTCACAACGGGACGCGGTGGGTCCACACCACCCACCAGGGCGAACCCACGATCCATCCTGGAGCCCACAGGGGAATCTAGCACACACCACTGTATGCCACCCGACAGCCCCAGTCATTCTGAGCAGGAACGCCAGTGACCCCCAGCACAGTAACCAACATACAAGGACAGGGCAGCAGCCAGGGGAGGGGTGACTGGCATCGCACAAGGACACAAATGCACCCAAGGTGGTACAGGCAAAGGCACAGACTTTATTCATGATGGGGTGAAAGAGGGGGAACAGCCAGAGGCCAGTGATGGGGCGATCCGGGGCTCGTATCCATTCCCCACAAGCAGCACACAGGCGCACCGTTGCAGTCACTCCAAGAGGGAAGAAGGCACTCGGTAACAGTACAGGGTGATGGGGGCCGGAGTGAAGAGAAGCAGTGATGGGGTTTGCCTGACAGGCCAGCCTACCCCTGGGTTACACAGTACCATGGGTTGGAGCAGGGGGTGAATCGTTGAGGTGGCCCACAGCACAGGCACAGCAACGGCAATGCAATGGAGGGGCCATTCGGGACGCCCTGCTCATGGAGAGGTTGGAGGATGCCCCTGTCACGGAATAACATAGGGTCACACACGTGTAACATGGTCCTACATGTAGACTACAAGTCTGGTAAATATGTAAAGCAAAAGGTTCCACATGTATGTAATGTTATAATTGAGAACCGTAAAACTCAAATTAGGGCTGTGACACGTGACCAAGCTACAGGAAATGCAAAGAGATACAAAGAATGTGTATTTGAGAACCCTAGCCAGACAGACCTGCGGAGATGCAAAACGACCTTCATGTTTGCCTGGGTTGCCTACGTGACAGGTCACACATTTCCATTTCCCCAAAGGCGGGAAGCGAGAGACAAAGAACGAGGAAGGGGTACTTAAGAAAAGGCCATTAAGCCAGCTTCACTATCGCTTGCCCAGAGTCACCTCGAGCAGTTACATCTGCATACGAAAGCCTGCCAGCAAGTCAGGCTGGAGACCATGAACTAAGAGAGACATGATTTTGCTTTCTACCAACTAAGTCTGGAGACCCACTCGTTTACACCGAAGGACTGAGAGAAACTTATGGACCTTTATAGGGTAAGATGCGTATTTAGAAACTCAACCCGTATAGATCAGGAATGCATTATATTTACCTTTGATTTCTAGTAACCACTCTGTATCAACTATCTTGCTTATGTAATCAATAAACTTACTTCTTATCTTTATGAAGAAGTGTTTGTGTCTAACATTGGAACACAAGTGAGCAACAAGAGCCCTCAAGCTCTTGCGATCCCAGAGAGTAAAGAGTCTGTAAACGGGAAGGATCAGGCCCTTGAGTGACAAAGGAGTTGTCCCTGCGGCAGACTTGAATTAGCCAGAGAGAGAAACTAATTCAAGTGGGCTGTGCACGAGGGAAACTGAGTCACTCAAACCCAGTAGTGGGGGTGGAGACCCTCCAACCCGTGACAGCCCCTGGAACCATTGCCCCGGGACAAGCCCCTCCCAGGCGAAGAGACCCCTGCAGAATCCCCAGGAACGCATATGCGCATCCACCATGAAACGGGGCAGGAGGTGGTTCCCCATGGCAGCAGCAGCCTTCACAGCCCATAGGTTCATCACCAATCAGAGGGTGCCAAGTTCACATGCCACAGGGGTCCCAGTCAGCAGGGGTCTTCCAACATTGGCAGGTAGCAGGCCCAACTCCCCAAGAAGGATCTGACAGTCCGATCGTGGACGGGAGATGCCACGGGCACGCGGTACAGTGCCGGTGTAGTCGGTAGCAACATGAGGACCCCTGGCCTGGAGGGCCAGTCCATACTCCGGATGTGCAGCTACCAGGCGAACAGCCGTGATCTCCAGTGCAGTCCAGGGCACTGCAACAGTAGCCAATTGGTCCCACAGAGGTTGTTGAAGGAGGGTAAAGCCGAGCTCCCCAGCACACTTCCGGCAAGCCGGACCCCCCAATGGTGGAGGGTGGCAGTGGGTTAGCATGGCTGTCAATATGTCCTGGTCCCTCTCCCCCTCCCCTCTTTGGACCTCCCTTGTGAGGGCGAGCTCCTCTGCATGCACCTCGGCTAACCTTCTGGTTTCCTCCAGCAGTTCCCTGCCTAGATCCTCTCTCCTCCGCCTGTTCCGGGCCCTCATCTCCCGATTCCTCGTAGTGCTGCCGGTGGCAGCTTCTCACGCTGGACCAGAGCGCTCGTCTGTGGGAAAGATGGTAACAGGTTGGGATGCGAGTCCTTCCGAGTCCATATTCAGTGCCCTTAGCTGTGCATCCCTGTTGCCCCGGGGGGAACCCACCCCCCGCCCTGTCTGTCCCTATGGCGTATGTTACTGGTTGGGCGGGGTCCCAGAGAATGTGTCCCCTCTGTCTGGCAGCAGAGCTAGCCCCATCAGGGGGCACATTCACCCAGGACTGTGCTGTTACATCCCCTCCTAGGGGCCTGTCACTTGGTCTCACCCCCTTGTGATCCCCCCCCCCCC
>QEPC01001091.1:411735-434135 GCA_003113815.1 Sphenodon punctatus
CCCCCCCCCCCTGCATACCCCTCAGGGGCTGTTAACCCGTGTGGCTCGGTAACCCACCAGTGATGGTCACCGGCCCATCCCTGTCGCGCATGGGGAGTGATTAGTTCTAGGGGCTGCCCCTGTGGTCGGCCTGCTAGCCCGTCACCCCGGTATTGGCCAGGACCCATCCCTTGTGCGTTGTGACCTACCATCATTGTCCTGGTGCCCGGCTCTCAGGGGTGCTTCCGGTTCCTCCTCAACCACCTCCTCCTCCACGACCTCCTTCTTGTGAACCTCCAGGGTGTCTTGAACTGTAATGGGAATGTGGATCCATTGGTCAATCCCTGGTGCCCGGCTTTGGCTCCGGTCACTGTGGTCGCGACCCATCCCCCGCCTCCTCTCTGGGCCCGTCTCCCCCCGCCCCTGGTTGCATTCCTACCTGGATCGTCTTCCTCTGCTTCCTGGGAGGTGTTCCAGGTCTCCGTCCGCTCCGCGTGCACCCCCCTTCCCCACGGCCTGGTGCCCTGTGGGTTTTGTGGGCACACGCAGAGGGCGATGTTTGTGTGAGAGGTTTCCCGGGGCGCCTCCTCCCCGTGTGATGGGGCCGTCCTCTCCTGCATCCTGGCTTGCCTCGCCAGGGGCAGCGGACTCCCCCCACTCCGGCAGGTCGGGTGTTGTGAGCGCTCTCCGCCTGCCCCTGGCGAAAGCGGTGCCGTTTAAGCGGGAGGTGTCCTTGCAGAGGAACCGGCCCAGCTCCTCCTGGAACTCTGTTATCCACATGGCACGGCTGGACTTGAGATTGTGGTCCTTGATATGTTTATATCCAGACCTCAAGTCCTTTGCCTCCTGCATGCACTGGGTGACATCTCTATTGTACCCCTGCTGCTGCATCTCCTGTTTGGTCTTGTAGCTGCACACCAGGTTGTGCTGGACCTTTTCGGCCCCCCACACGCGTATGAAGTCCCTGGTCTCCTGCCTCGACCAGGGATCCTCCTTTTGGGTACCACTTGCGGGGGGCCTACCAGCTTGGGGCCCGCCCGGTAACTGTGGTGACAGTGGAGCTGGTCATCTCCTGTTGGGGGTATTGCAGAGAGGTTAGCATCTGCCCTGCAGCCCCCCTGTGCTCCTTTGTGGGGGATCCCTCCCCACTCCCACCGGGGGACACGGGTGCCTTACTTGGCTGTCATGGAGGTCTTCCTCGGCCGTCTCCCTGGTGGTGCATTGCTCCTGTGTCTGGGTGCTGTCCTGGGGTTAGGGTTGAAACCATTAGCTGTCAGCTGCCCGCCCTGTGCTCCCTCGGGTTGTTTTCCGCTGTTGGCGTATGGGCGTCCCTCCCCCAGGTTCTTGGGGTCCCCTTGCACATACCTCAGTCGCTCACATTCCCTTCTCTGTGCCCCATGGCTGTGCTGGAGTGGGGGGCTACGGTCGGCGCAGGCACCACAGTCTGTCCTTGGCCCTGTGGTGGGATGGGTGTGCTGTGTTTAGCGATCCTTCCCACATGCCCCCCCGTGGGGCTGGCCCCCCTCCCCTGGGCGTCCCAGGGTCCCTCTGTTTACCCTGGCCCATCCCGTGTGAGTCGCGGCGCTGGCTCCCTTCATTTTGTCGGAGGCTTTCCTTCCAGACATATTGGAAGCCGGCACACACATGTCCTGTTTCGGATCCCTTTTGAGGGCTCCCGGGCAGGCGTCCAGCATCTCCCCGGGTGGGCGTGTCTGCTTGGGGGCCCCTGTGTGGCCTCTCTAGTCATCTCTCTGTGGTCTCGGTGGATCCGTTCCCGTGGGTGTGGGTGTTTTGGTTTTTACATGGATGGGCAGTTGTTGAACACCCATCTCCACCCACCTTCACCCATGGAGCAAGCTGGCTCCTTCCTGGCTGCTCCATGGGTGTTGGTGGGTGTCGGTGTGTGGGTTGTGAATGCACACACAGCCACTTGTGGACGTTTACACGGTAAACGTGTAACCCATCCAATGGGTGTTTATGGGTGTTTGTGGGTGGGTGACGTCCATGTAAAAATGGCCTAAATTAACAGTATGGTCTTCACTTTTTAAAGAAATGAATCCTGTGATTTTTAGGCCACACCCACTTCCTCTTGTCTGTAGTAATTGAGTCCCCCCCACCACACACACATGTACATACACTTTGCTTCCTCTCTCCCTTTCCCCTCTGCTCTCCCCTCAACCCATTTCTCTCCCCTATCTCTTGTCACCCTCTGCTGCTCCACCATTTTTGAAATTCCCTCCAACCTGCCCAGACACCTCCCAGTGGACCTGTCATTCCCCCCTCCTGTTTTAGAACTACTCAACTGAAGACATCAACGTGAAGCAGCAGTCAAAAAGATAACTTGAATCCTAGACTTTATTGCAAAAGGAATAAAGAATAAAAGGGAAAGTATCATAATGCTGCTGTATAAATCTTTGGTATGATCCCACTTTGAATATTGTGTGCAGTTCTCCTTGCCCCATCTCAAGGAAGGTATAATGGTCGAACTGGAAAAGGTTCAGAGAAGGGCAACAAGGAGAATAGAAGGGATGGATTTAATTCCATTTGAGGAGAGGCTCAACTAGCCGGGGCTGTTTAGCTTGCAGAAGAGGTGATTAAGGGGGGATGCAATAGAAGTTGAACTTTCTCCATGTCACTCATGATTTTATATTTCTTTATTCAAATTTCTACCCTGCCCTTCCCCTAAAGCTTAGGGTGGCTTACATAATAAAAACAAACATTAAAAAAGATATAAAACTCCATTTAAAAACCTCATTAAAACCCTCCCTCATCCCTAAATCCTCCTACCTCAACCCCTAACCCGGCCTGCCAAATGCTTTGCTAAAAAGAAAGGTTTTACACTACCTACTCAGGCTCCGATGAACCTCTGGGAGAAGGGAGTTCTAGAATATTGGGGTAGCAGCCAAGAACACCTCTCTGCAGACCCTTAGAACATAAGAACATAAGTAGTGCCATACGGAGTCAGACCAAAGGTCCATTAAGCCCAGCATCCTGTCCTCCGACACTGGCCAATCTCGATTGCATGGGGGAAGAACCAACAGTCACAATGGGCAATCCATTCCCCATTCTTCACTCACAGCTCCCGACAGTAAGACGGTCATCCCGTAAGTTACTTAGGCCGCTTTTAGACGAGCGGCAGTCCGTTTTGCGTCGGCGTGGCGCATATTTTGAAACTTCCTCCTGGTCTAATTAGACGAGACGGAAGTGGCTTAATATGCGCATATTACGGCGGAGGTGCATTTTTTAAGTGCGCGAATTAAATACCTCATAATCGAGGTATTTAATTTGCGCACTTAAAAAATGTGCCTCTGCCGTAATATGCGCATATTAAGCCACTTCCGTCTTGTCTAATTAGACCAGGCGGAAGTTTCAAAATATGCGCCACGCCGACGCGAAACGGACCGCCGCTCGTCTAAAAGCGGCCTTAGTTAATAGCCATTAATGGACCTACAGTCTGCTCGTGTTTTAACTACGTTGAATAACTTGGTGTCATCTGCAAATTTGATCACGTCACTCTTAATGCCCTTTCCCACATCACTAAATCTATGTTGACTCTTCCCCATTAAGCCATGTTTATCAACATGCCCAGCGATTCTGTTCTTAATGATAGTTTCCACCATTTTGCCTGGCACAGACATCAAGCTTACTGGGCTGTAGTTTCCAGGATCACTTCTTGATCCCTTTTTAAATATCGGGGTTACATTTGCCACTCTCCAGTCATCAGGTACAGTGGCAGATTTTAGCGGTAGGTTACAAATTGAAATTACTAACAGGAGGTCTGCAATTTTGTATTGAAATACAAAATTTGTCATATGAACATGTTTAGCAGGTGGTACCCACAGGAGAGCGCTCCCACCTGACTGCAGGGGTTGCAATGGAGCATGGAAGGATAGGCGGTCTTTTAGATATGTGGGGCCCAGGCCTTTCGTGGATTTAATAAGGTCAAAACCAGCACCTTGAATTGTGCCTAGAAGGCGATAGGGAGCCAGTACAGATTACAGAGCACTAATGTAATGTGCTCACGGCGACCCACCCCCTGTAAGAAGCTGGGCTGCTGCATTCAGCACTGAGCTGCAGCTTCCAGACAGTTGCCAAGGGCAGCCCCACATAGAGTGCATTGCATTATCTAGCCTCACGGTGATGAAAGCATGGATGATAGTGGCTAGATTGGAGTCAAAAAGAAAGGGACAAAGCCTCCTCACCAGATGGAGTTGGTGAAAAGCGCTCCTGACCATTGCTGCAACCTGATGATCCAGCCGCATCAAGGGATCTAGAAGCACTCCAAGGCTGAGAACCTGGGTAACCAGAGGGGGCTGGACTGCATCAATAACAAGATGGTGTCCCTTTGGGACACCACAGCACATGTCCCAGGGGGATGAAGTCTCATCACCACCTGCTGGAACCTCCCCCAACAGGGGCGAATGGAACCACTCAAGAGCAGTCCTGCGCTCCCCTGCCAGCTCCCACAGTTGTGTCCACAGCCTTCTGATCAGCCATATCAAAGGCCACTGAGAGGTCTAACAAGAACAACAGGCCACAATTTCCCTTGTTGATCTCCAAGCAGAGATCATCAACCAAGGCCACAAGTGCAGTCTCTGTGCTGTACCCTGGACAAAAACATGACTGATATGGATCCAGGAATTTAATAGCATGGAGATTAGCCTGAAGCTGCTGGGCAACCACTTTCCCTAAAATAACTTTCCCTAAAAATGGAAGTGTGACAGCCTGGGTACACAGTTCCTGGGGTGAGTCCATGCAAGAACAGACCCCATTTAGTTACTTATTCTAGGGAATAAGCTAAGCAAACACTGTCTCTTTAAGGGATCAGCTCATAAACAGTCACTCTTGTGGGACTTAACTCATTACAGTGTCCTTTTATTTACACAGATCCATCTCTGTCTCCACCATACATAGGCTCTGGCCAGGTACCCAGCCTCTGACCTTTACATAGTTTTTATAGCACTCTCCACTGGATACAGTCTGTTTAATACCAGGAAACAGCCCTTCAGCAACCCCATCCCTATCTACAACCCAGCTGGGAAATCAGTACTTCCATCCCTCTTTGGATATCCCTCAGCACTCCATCTCTCAGGTGTTTTTGCTTATCCCCAGCACTCACCAGCTTCAGAATCATAGACAGTTGTCCTGCTGAGGTGTCTTCTCCCAGAAGCTGCTTCCTTTACCAGGCACAGACTGAACTTCCTCTGGGTACAGCTTTCCTTTATATCTCAGAGTGGGAGTGGCCAGCCCTGCAGTCTCCAGCTCTTAAAGGGCCAGTAGCTTCCCATTCCCAATCCTATACCCAGTTCAGGGTTCATCAGGTTCCACAGGGCTGGCTCTGCCAAGTCTTTGCCCAACAGTGCAGTAGCTGGAGCCCAGCCGACCTAGTCTTCAGGCTGGCACTCCCAGCTCTCTTAAAGTGGCAGTGACATTCCCAGGCTGCACTCTGCCACAGGAAGGTTAGAGACAAGGTGATAGCTGACTGGAGAGTCAGTGTCCAAAGATGATTTTTTAAGCAGGGGCTGGACAACCGCAGTTTTGTGGGTGTTCGACAACCTACCCTCCCAAAGGGAGGTGTTGACTACCCCGGCCAGCAACTGGCCGTCACCAGCCAGGATGGGCAAGCAAGGACCTAATTTACATCTTATCCGGTGGCTTCGGCCGTATCTCTCAGACTCTGACCTCACCACTGTCATCCATGCCTTCATCACCTCGAGACTGGTGATGCTGGTGCAGGAGGTGGTCCAGAGGCTGCAGCTGGCGCAGAATGCCGTGGCCCGTCTCCTTACTGGGGCGGGCCGCAGGAAGCACATGACACCTGTGCTCCGGGCTCTGCACTGGCTGCCTATAAAGCACCGGGCTAGGTTCATGGTGCTGGTTTTGACCTTCAAAGCCCTTCATGGCCTGGGCCCTGCCTATCTGCGGCATCACCTCACTCCCCATGTGCCCGTGTGACCCCTGAGATCATCTGTGAGGGCCTTTTTGGAGGTTCCCTGGGCTAGACGGGTGGCCACTGATGTGAGATCTTTTTTGGTGGCTGCCCCCATGCTGTGGAATTCACTCCCGGAGGAGGCTCGAGGTATAGGAGGGCAGGGACCTGGTCCTTCAGAAGGCAATGGTTCGACCACGACAACAGTGGTATTGTAACACACACACCCCAATAATCGGAACCCCTGTTTCCAGGTTGGTGCAAAACATCAAATCTAATATGTGTCCTGCCTCATGCGTTGGGCCAGATCCATAGTTGTCATGGAGGCTATGGAGGGAACCTTCCCCACAATAAAAGAATAAGGGGAAAGTCTCTGAAGTTAAATGGCATCAGATTTAAAACAAACGAAAGGAAGTATGTTTTCATGCAGTGGACAATACTCATTGCCAGAGGCGGCTGTGAAAGCCAACAGCAAACTAGCTTCAAACAGAAATTGGATAAATTGGATAAATTCTCAGAGGTAGAGCCATAAATGCCTACTAGTTGGAGATTAAACCACTGGCTACCAGTAGTTGGGAGCAGTCAGCAGGAGATGGGTCACACTTCCATGACCTATACATGTACTTCTCTTGAGCTACTGGAACTGGCCACTGTCGGAGACAGGAAGGGTGCTGGGCTAGATGGACCACTGGTCCAACTCACTTTGGCACTTCTTATGTTCAACTATACGGCTTCTGAGGTGCCTCCCAGTCAATACAACACCCCACATTATCATTGATCTTTAACAGAATTAGGAGCTAGCACTCTCATTTCTATGCGGGAGTCGCATTCAGATCTGTTCAGGTGTACTTGGTTCTCCTGTGTTGGTTTGGTCCCTTCTCTGCACACAAATACATCAAAACTGGTCCCCCGCTCCCAATCCTGTGTGTGTTTCACATAACTGATTATAATTAGCTGCTTCATTTGTAAAATTACTTACACAAAGCCTTGCTGATGGAGAAGGTTTTACCTTGTGTAGAGCCTTACGTTAAATGTAAGACTCATTTTACCTTGAATCTTACATTAAACGAGAGTCTTAAACCTCGGATATCATCCAATTTTGTAGCCATTTGATATTTTTCTCTAGTGGTCCAGGACATATGATATAACATATGAGAATGAAAACAGCAAGGGCTGGATTCTCATTTATAATAATAAATAAATAATAATAATAATAATAATAATAATTAATCATTCATCATAATAATTGTATTTTTATAGTGCCCCTCTTACCAAATGGTGCTTTTGGAGCATTTTACAAAACTCCACACAATAGATATTACAACAAAACAATGTAGATTGTAAGCTCTCGGGCAGGGACCATGTCTATCTTATTCTTATTCTATCTATACCATATATAGCACCAGGTACATCACTGGCACTATATAAATAAAATAATAAAATAATAAAATCCATTTTAAAACCATTTAAATAGGTAAAGGGAGAGGACTGAATACATTAAGGGGAATGAGTACTAGATCCTAAAATTACCTGGAGAATAAACCAGTTTTCAGGTGCTTTTTAAAGGCAAGGATGAAGGAAGGGAGAGCAAGTTGCCCACTGACAGGCCTACTACAGCAAAGGCCTGATTGCCTACCAACTTAAGGCACAATGGTGGGATCTCTAAACAGTGGGTGGTTCCTGAGCGCAGATAGCCATCGGGGTGAGGTTCCAGAAGCAGGTCTCAATTATAGCCAGGGCCTATACTGTTCAGAGCCCTGAAAACCGGCAGTGCAGTCTTAAATTCAATCTGCCATGCTACAGTCAGCCAAAGCAGAGAACCCCAGGTAATCAAAGTTTTCATTTTAACAACTTTGAAAATTTGCTTGGACTGATACTGGGGTGGGCCCCGGGTGGGGAGACAGCTTCAAGTTTCCTTTTTTTTTCTTTTTGTAAATTAATACTTTAAAAAAAAAAAAAGAAGATCTTGGAGTGAAAAACCCCAAAATGAAAAGGAAAAAAAATTGTGGTAGGAAAATTATGGAAATACCTGTCCAGGAATAGCCCCGTAATCACTGTAAATTCTGCCATTTACATATAGGGAGTCAGGATTTTACCTTGTTTTCTTACAAGCAAAAAGGAAATAATCATTACACGAAACTATGCCTACTTTCAAGGAGACTCTTCCCTAGCTTGTAGTGAGAAACAAGAAGAATTGAGATGTATACAGAATGTATTGCCTTTGCAATAAGAACAACAGAAAATGTGTCTTGGGGGCACAGTTTGAGAACAGAATTAAAGACGATGGAGTCTGTGAATGTTAACTACATTAAGGAAGCCAAGCACTGCTAAAAATAAAAGCTTGAAATGGCACTTGCTAGGTGCCCGATTTCTGTGTAACACACAGGCATACAAAATATGCAGGAATGTGGGTTGGTTTTGTCTGACTGGGAAGAAGAAACTGACTTGTAAATCACAAATAGAGTGGAAACTTTACAGAAAGAGTGAAGACAGAGTAATTCTCCCTGCCACTAAGGCAATAAATATAACATGCAACTTACTCCACCCTTTGTGAATAGCTCTTACTTTTAAGATTACTGCATATTATACCATGGTCAGGATGTTGCTCGTGAAATAAGATATTCAGGAGTTCATTTAAGCATTATCCTTCACATCAGTTTAAAGCTGGTGCGCCAAATTTTCCATTTATATCTGTGGATTTCAACTGGTGCAGCTCAGAGGAGGATATAGTCCTTTAGGTTTTAGAATAGGATGAAGGCAGCTTTCCAAACCATGCTGCGATTCCCACCTCTCACCCACACAATGCTCTCGGGAGTCTGCAGTAAGTTCTGCAGATTTCCTTACAGCGCTGTAGTAAATCCCCCAACCCTTAGGCAAGGTTTCCAGGGCAGCATCACTTTGTCGTCAAAGGAACCCGGGAACAATGTAAAGGCCAGGATGTTTCACAGATAGCACTTGGATAGTTCCGCATATTACATTATCCATGCTCCTATGTGCCCAAACAGGGACACTGGGGCCCTATGCAAAACCGTGAATGACACCCACTGACTCACCTCTTAGTAAAAGGAATGTGCTACTGTGTTTATTTTGTGATGTCCAGTTAGACATAATATCATCTTCAGGGATGAGGGCTTCTTGTATTGCAGCCCCACATGGTGTTATTTCTAGTTTACTCATAAGCCCCATGTATTGGGGGCCACCTCCTGAATTGTCATGGGCCGTCTGTAGATTGAGGCAGCTTGCATTTGAGGCTTGATGGGCCTGTATTTTATGCCAGTGCTTCTCGGGGGAGGCATGGGAAACTGTGCAAGATTTCTCTTCTCCTCCCCCCTGGAAATATGAAGGTGGGTTACAACAAGAGACCAGAGGGCAGAGGAGTGGGTTCCTCCCCCGCACTCTAGGGAGATGGGGTGCCCCACTTGCCTGCTGGGTCACCAACCCTATCCTGCACTTTTCAGTAGGGGTGGGACTATCAATATCGGATTAATCCAATAATACTGATAATGGCCAGTATCAAATTAATCCAATAATACCAATACTTACCAATATCGGAATACCGGATTTTTAACATTGCCAGCTTTACCGGATTTTTAACATCGCCGCCATTTAACAAAGACCGCAATGTAAAAAACCCGGTAAAATCTGCAATGTTAAAAATACGGTATTCCAATACCAATAAATCCGGTATCAGGAGATCTGATACTGGTAAATCTGGTATCCGGATTTCCCCTGGAGTCCCACCCCTACTTTTCAGCATCCACTGGCAGAAACAAATGGTGCTTATGGATGGGATAGGGGTGATACTATGTTTCCAACTGGATTTCATTTTTGACAGATCTAGTCAGTTTGATCGGTCTGAATGAAATTTGGAATGAACAATCATTTCTATTTTCGTTCATTAGAATGATTGAAAAAATTTCAGCCGCTTTGTGTATGTGCAAAATGGTGCCTAGCCATTCTGCACATGCGCGAAATGGCAGTGCCATTATGGCCACCAGCATTTTGTGCTTGCTCAGTAGGCCGCTGTTCAGTACGGCCAATCAGAATTTCCATTGATTGGAATTCTGATCAAAATTTCAACAGCTGTTCTGTTTTCACAGAACTGTTCTGAAAAAAAACAGACGGACTGTTTTGTATCAGTGCTAAAATAGGGTGGGATTTACACATGGAGCTGGGGAGCATTTGCTCTCTGAGTCAAGCTTCCCTGACCCAGTAGATCTCTCCCAGGATATCCCTGGAGAATTTAATACTGGCTCATCTCCCCTTCACGACGGTGTCTCCCACAGCAAAGAGGCTCCCACTGTGAGAGGAAGGAGCTCCAGGTGGGAGACTGGAGTGTGTGTCTGTCTCTCCCTGTGTTCCCTCATCCTTGTTAATCTTAGATTGTAAGCCCACTGGGCAGGGACCTGTCTCCAAAATCTGTGACTTTAAAGGGCTCCGTATGCCTAGTAGTGCTATAGAGAGGAGGAGGAGGAGGAAAAGATTCTCGCCCAGGTGACTAACCCCAGCTACTGCTGCTGGTCTGTGGTGCTTCCCTGGAGCTGGCTGAAACAGCAGCAGAAGTAGTAGGATCCACCCAGAGAATAACGGTCCATTTCTGGAGCCTCTTTGAAGATCCATTGCTGCTACTTCTCCACCAACTCACCAGCCCCTTTGAATACTCTATCCCCTGGGCAACAAGGGCCAGGTTTTCTGGAGGCCTGGTTCCTAGGTCAGGAGCAGGATTGCTGCACTGAGGAGTGAGTGTCAAGGGCACTGGCAAAATAATGTTTGGGGATGGGAGAGAGTCTTTGCTCCCCCCACCCCCCCCGATTCTGACATGACCATGCCCCTCCTTTCTGAGCACTGACGCTTAGAAGGGGGGTGGCAGGTGGAAGCAAACACTCCCCTTGCACTCCCAGCACCCATGTTGCAGGAAGGGGGCACAGTCTATAATGTTTGAGAACCACTATGCTACAGAGTGAGGTGCACCCTTTGTGCTAACATATAAACTAATACATAAGTTAGTGTACATACATGCAGTAGCAAGTAAGTACACTAACCTGCTCCGTTAGAGGAATGGGAAGGATGCTGGTTAACTTAACACCACTAAGTCCTGCAAAGTCACTAAAAACCAGATCTTGGGGAGGAAGCACGTACAAAGTAAAACAACTTTCCCATACTCACTTGTTATCCAGCCCTTGTGGGAGGAAAATAAATCATATCCTATAACTACAGAACAACAATACAACCGGGGGGGGAATAATTTGGTATGAGAGCAAACTTTCCAAAGGCTTTTTTTTAGGAAGGATAATAGCAGAGGATTAGTAAAACAAACCCTACCCAGATTTGAAACAAATAAAACTTGAACCGGTCCAGCAAGAAAGTGGGAGTTCAGAAGAATTAAGTATGGCAGTTTGGGGCTATGAAACAAAGCCTAACGATCCTGAGCTTGGGCGGGATGAAGGGGTACAAGATTCCATCTTTCTTTGCATGCAATTTCTGGGAGGAAATGTGATCAGCTTCTTAGAGAATCAAAGCAGGAAGCAGCAATAAAATAAAATAACCTCATATAAGTAGAAGAAACTGCCAATATAATGGGCCCAATTAACCATTCTGCCCAAGTTGCTTGCTTGGTGCAAGGAGGAAGTGAGTGACTGGGGGAGAGAAAGGTCAGTTTAAGCCACCTGTGCACCTTATTTTGGAGTCAATTGTGGGGGATTGTCTTGTTTGGTGCCGGACGCTCTCATTTATACACAGCTACAATGGCTTCCAGGGACTCCTCCAGGAGTTGAGAATAGACAAAGTACAGGACAGTAGACGGGGACTGAACTAGAAACAGGAACAGCCAGGTATATAAGGGAGGACACAAGTGGATTCATAGGTCTTCAAACCCAGGTGCCCTGTCTGCCCTCTGGGCAGATACTCTGGCTACTTTGCTTTGGTCATTTAGCTAGCAGTACCATATCTAGCAATGCCCAAACCTTGGTGGGTACACTCTGTTGGCGAGGGGCAACCATTTAAGGAGTGTGGGCTCCTGCATTAATCATAGACCTAGGACATTTATAGACGATCCCGCTTACAAGCCGGATCGCTAAACGCCGGTTTTTCCCCCCGCGCAGTCTCTGCATGCCGTGTCTGCTGATCAGACGCGGCGCAGAGTGCGAGTGCACGCGCGCATGCGCACTCGCGCACGGAACCAGGAAGTGCGGCGTAAAGCCAGCACTTCGAGAATCCGCATCGGAGGGGGCAGGATCGCCTGCCCCCTCCGACGCGGATTAAAAAGCAGCCCCAGCAAGTAGACGAGCACCAAGAAAGGCGGCTGATCAAAGGATCAGCCGCCTTTTTTGTCTCGTCTATAAACGCCCCTAGAGCCCACTGACTTAACTTCTCCTAACTAGTCCCAGCCTTGTCTCCTTCCTGGGTCCACCTGCTGCCTACGTCCAGCCTTGCACCCATTCCTTTAAACATAACAGTCTCCCGGTTATGTTTGATCACTGAAATATGGATTTTGCCAAAGAGTAAACACGGGTTTGCTGCCGGGATATATTCATGGGACTCCTGAGGAGACCCATGGTGCACAGACACAATTAACACAGACACAATTAACATCTGATAACACAGACACAATTAACATCTGTTCAAAGCCACCACCCTGACCCTGCATGCAACACTGATCAGCCAGGCCACCATTCATAGCACTGAATTGCTTGATTCAATATCACCCTGGGCTGGAAGAACTAATTTGTGTGTAATTAGCCAGGGAGAAAGGATCTCAGTCAGTTTCATCCAGTGACTTAGGATGTTTCCGCAGGAGACATTACTCTGCGTGTGCACCCCTTAGCCCCACATCTGAACGCATGTCTGAAGGGGGCGCAGCTGGATGCACACTCCCACAATGGAGCATCCACTCTCCGCCATTCATGCCAGGAAACACAAGTGCACTGTGTGGGGCAAGCCAAGTAGCAGCAATGCGTGGCCACGTGGACACTGTCTGTCTGAACGGCTGCAGCTAGCCACACCAGCAAATAGGTTCGCCAGTACCAGAGAGCAGTGGTTTTCAACCCTTTTTTCATTTGCAGACCCCTAAAATGTTTTGAATGGCGATGCAGACCCTTTTGGAAATCTATTGTATGTGTAGTTGGGGCATGTCACTTTCAGCTGCTAGGCAGTGCGTGAGTGAAGTGGCCTTTGCTACTGACAAGCACCAGCCAGGAGTGCTGGGGAGCCTGGGCTCAGCCACGTTCCTAGCCAGGGCTTGTCAGTTGCAAATACCCAGCCCAGCCTGCTCCCGCCCCCCACCCCCAGCACCTATCAGATGAGATGGGGGAAAGGGGAAGCAGCCTTTGAAACTGACAAGCACTGGCTGGGAGCGCTTGGGGTGAGTGTGATGATCTCATTCACCTTCCCTTGTTATTAGTGCTCAATGAAGCCTGCAATTTGCTCCCTGCTCTCCGCATTCTGTGAGTGGTGTATTGGGGTTCCTGAGCCTGGGCGTTGCTGGCAGGTGTCCTGCCTGGTTTGTGCCTCCATGTTTTGCCGGGGCTGAACCACCTCCCAGGCTCATGGGCAGGAAGGGGTTTATGACTGCTGTGGCTTCTTGTTTCCATGGTAGCTGTGGTTATGCACCATGGCAGAGGGTGGGCTACTGGGCAGGGCGGTGCCAAACGGCTGCCCGTGTGTCACGTTTCTGGCGCTGCTCTTGGGTGGAGGAAACGTGTGGCTGCTGCCTCCACAGCCATGGTAGCCACGCTGGGAGCTGGCCGTTAGTTTTGCTCCTCACACAGTCCACGTACACACACGTGCTGTGTGGCAGAGCCATGGGGCGACCACAGACCCACACAGCTGACTTGCCCCCTCCACTCTGCTCGACTGCTGACCAACATGGAGCCCTAACCAGGGAATTCATAGCAGTGTGCCAGGCACCAAGGGATAGCTCTTGTGTTTACATTGCCATCCAAGAGACTCATAAGAACACCAGAAGTGCCATACTGGGTCAAACCAATAATCCATCAAGCCCACCACCCTGTTTCCAACAGTGGCTACTCTTGGACGCTTTGGAGAAGTACCAAACAGGTCATTGTGGAGTGATCTATTGCTGCTGTTGACTCCCAGCCAACAGGTAGAGGTTGCATACCCCAACCTACTTGACTCTCTGGAGCCCCTATAGCAGCAGTATAAACACAAACCAGTATGAACATTTGATCAAGCTGATCCACCTCAGGATTTAGTTAGTACCACAGGATTGATTTCCCTGTGATTAACATAATGTGTAGAGACACACACACTGGCTCTCATCCATTGGCTCATGACTTGACTTGATCCCTTTTCTCGTGATGGTGGCTGTGGCCTCTTGTAATTTGTCTTGGCCCCAGCTGCTGGCCTTGCGTCTGCCCAAGTCCTGACAAACTGCATGCCACTGGGGAAGCCACCTAAGGTAATTTATTTCCTGGTAACTTCATTTCCCAGTTCTATGGCTCCTTTGTGTTGGTGCAGCACTGATAAGGAGCGGTCTGTGTGTTGCAATCCCAGGCAATAGGAGGCAGGGAAACCTCTCTAGTAGCTTCTGACCCTTTTACTAGCAATGAGGAGAAGAAGGCAGCTATCTTCTGACTTATCAGGAATAAGCACATCAGACAGTTCATGCTGGGAAAGCTTTAGGCAAGACAGTTGTTGTTAGCTTTGATGGAAAGAAAATCCAAAGGTCTCTTTTCAGAATTAACTAGATTTATAGGAAAATAGCAGAAATTGTCTTATTAGAATGAACATCAATGGGAAAAGAGAAATAAAACTGACTCAGTGGAAGCCTCAGCTTTCCTAACAAGCAGAATGCTAATAACTGAACTCATCCTCCATGAAAATCAATGGAAGAAATCCAAGACATTTGCATCCTGTAGTAGGTTTCCCACTATCAGCCTGATCCTCTGTAACCTAGGCCCATTTCACATGAAATGCCCCCCCCCCCATATGTGGGATGGGTGGGGGTGTACATGTGACCGCCCCGGCAGGTGGATGGGGGTGCATATGCACTCCCACACTCCATCCATCTCCCACACATGGAGCCATCGGCCAAAACAGTGATGGCTTCGTGCATGGAGGTGGGTAGAGATGGGTCTGCGTCCATGTAACAGCTGCCCACACACCGCACATCCACCGTGGCCATAGTGTGCATGCTACCAGCTAGAGAACAGAACTAAGGTATGTGGAAGGGGAGAGGCGATGCACTCCTAACCGCCCCTCTTTCCATAGACAATGTAAGACCTGGCTGTTCCACCATGCCTTTCCCGAGAGATGGGGTGGGTTAGGGTGTTGAAGTGTTTTTTATTAGTTTTTAATTGTATTTGATGTTATTTGTTTTAATTTGTTTTTAAGATGTTGTTAGCCGCCCCAAGATGCTTTTAGCAGAAGGGGGTGGCATACAAATTTTATTATAAATAAAATAAATAAATAAATATTATAAATAAATAAACCTCCCATGCCTCAACCCCCACAACTTTGAGAGTGTATGTGAGGGCTATGGATGGCCCCATGCCCCACAACTTTTGAGTCCCAGACAAAGCGTTTCAACACTCAGTGCTATAGGTAGAGGTCTATGGGTGAAAAGGAGTGGGGTCAGGCTTTGGGGAGGGGGCACAGTTCTTTATGGGCTAATTGAATAGATTAATTTTCAGGATGAGGTTTTGGTTGGGGAGAAGCTGTCTCACTGGGATTTCAGAAATGAGTAGGGAAACATGCCCTCCTCAGGACGTGGAGTGCATCTCTCTGAGACAAAGGTGAAATTTGCCTTTTTAACAACAGGATGGTCAGGCTACATTCCTCCACCTATTGACAGGGGCGTAGCTAGCTTGGGATGGGCCCAGGGACAAGAACCGTCTGTGGGCCTTCCCTCTTTTTTCCTGCCAGTGGCAAAGCCGCCAACTGGCCTACAAGCACCTCCCAGCTCGGCCTAGGGGTGCTAGGCTGCTGGTGCTCGGGATTTACTTGCACTCTGCAGAGTCTGCGGTGTGCTGCGGGTGGTTTGCTGCTGGGCCCATCCCTCTTCTGGGCTGGCGGCGAGCTGGTCCCATGGTGCACTCTGTCCGCAGCTCGCATGCTGGGTCCGAGCGCGGCCAGCAGCAGCAGTACCATTGCTGCCCTGGCCCACCTGACCAGCCCTGGAGGCCGGGGGCTGGGCAGGTGAGCTAGCTGGGCCAGCTCAATGCGGGGAGCTCCGGAACGGGAAGGTGTCTGGCGGTGGTTCCACTCAGTTACTAAATGGAGTCGCCGGCGGGCACCTTTCCGCTTGGGCTGGGCCTCCCTCGAGCCAGCCCTGCCTGGACTGGGTCCGGACTGGTGGGGAGGACTCCTCCTCTGCAGTGCCGGGGGGTGGGGGGCGAGCTGAGCCGCGACGCTTGTGAGTGTGACCTGGCCTGACGCAGACTGCTGCATGGGGCCCCTCCCTGCCCGCGTTTGCAACACTGTGTCAGACCAGACTATTCCAATTCTAGCTGATACTAGTACATATTATATGCTGGATAATCATGAAGACAGACATTCACCTTAACTCCGCTTTAACTCTGCTGCAACATTTCTTATGCATGTTGCAAGGCTGCATAGAGTACCAATATAGTCCTGCAACATGCAAAAGAAATGTTAAAGCGGAGTTACGTGCATCTCCATTTGCACCCATTGTAAATGTTCTGATCATTCTTTCAGCTATAGTTGGGGGCATGTTCACAAGAAATATTCGACTTCAGGTAAAACTTAGTCCCGCACTAATGTTTTCTGTGGCCACTCCTAATTCTATATCATGGAGAAGGGGGTAATTTATCAGCCAGATGAAATTACTTTAAACTGCCTAGGTGATAACTTAACCAGGGGTAAAGGTTTTGTGTGAAGTGTTTGTAACTTAACTTGTATCTATTTCATGACCAAATGGTGTCCAAGGATACCAGATGTAGGTAATTGGTACCTACACTATGAAAACCTCACCAATCCTTATTTTCCCTATTTTTTCAAGCAGCATAATTCTCCAGAGCCTTTTCTTCCTCAGCAAGATGACACCAGCACTAGCCTCTCCCTGCCCTTCCTCCTACAAACTCTGTTCTGTACTGGATTCTAGCTACTCACAGTAATGGTCATGCTTGCTAACTTCCATCAGTCAGTACACTTTACAAAAAAATACACCTGTTTTCCAGATGAGAAACTGGAGGCATTAAATTAAAGTGACTTAACGAAGGTCACTCAACAGGTTGCTGATAAATCAAAACCAGAACTGCGGTATCACTGGGTGAAAACAGACATGACGCTAACCACACTTTAACCACACTTGGTGGTCATTTATGCATGTTGCAGGGCTGTATAGGGCACCAATACAGCCCTGCAACATGCATAAATGACCACCAAGTGTGGTTAAAGTGTGGTTAGCGTCATGTCTGTTTTCACCCACTATTCCCAGCTTTGTGCTTTATCCATTGACTTGTGCTGTGCTCTGTAGAATTCTACCTGTGGTAGCATAAAGGCTCAATATCTGAAGTGGAGACACGACCAGTGCATCTGTGTGACACACTGCTCAGAACCCTCAAAGAGGGGTGGGACACAGCAGTAATACCTGAGAGGCACTCTGCTGTCTCCCAGCGGCCTCACCTGGCAGGAAAGATTTAATCTTCTGTGGAAAATCTCAAAGTACAAGGGTTGCACTTCCTAGAGATATTTATAGGGAAAGGATGGTTTCTAAACAGAATGATCTTCAAAAGCATCAGCAGCTACTTTAGATAATCCAGGGGGATTTCACAGGGGCAGAGATGAAAGAACTCCCTTGCATAAAAGGAACGAACCCAGAGGGTTCAACAAGACAAATTAAGATGACTTTACAAATTTAGGCAATAGACATAAAGTAGTACAGTGATCTCTTTTATTGGACCAACTCCAGTTGGTGGAGGTACGGAAGCTTTCGGACCTCCCAGAGGCCTTCATCAAGCAAGTCAGGAGCTAGTTAGTTCTAACTCCTGACTTGCCTGATGATGAAGAACCCTGTGATGTCTGAAAGCTTCCATACCTCCATCTACTGGAGTTAGTCCAATAAAAGAGATCACTGTACTTTGTCTCTATTGCCATTTTGGGGACCAACACAGTAACCTTACTTTCTTTACAAAGCAAGCCTAGAGAACAAAGTTGATAAGAGGGTTATGCTATATTTATTATCTCTAGAGAGTCACAGTGTGTGAGATTGCCATGTCGGTCCCAAATATAAAAGATGGAAATAAACGGTTTTTAGATGAGACGAACACCCACAGGTCTACTCCCATCCCACACACATTCACACACCTGTCTGAAGGGGCAGAGTGTGCTCCTGTGACCCACGCACCACCCAGTAAGAGAAAAATCAATTTTCTCATTTGGGGAAAAATCTGAGATGTTCTGTGCAGGGTCAGGCCAGAATGTGCATGGGTAGGGGGGCACACACCTATCCCTGACCTGTTTGAATCCCCCCCACACTCACCCAATGTGCGTGGGCAGTCTACAGCTGTCCTATGCAGTACCGGCACACAGACCCGCCACCCCAGCTGTGCCTGGCCAAAGTAATTCAGCTGATATCTTTTATTGGACCAATTACTGTTGGTGAGAGTATGCAAGCTTTGGGGCTATGCAGGGCCCTTCCTCAGGCAGGCAACAAGTCAGAATTATAGACTGAACAAAAGCTCACCTACCCTCCCCCAAAATAGTTGGTCCAACATCAAAACCACGTTGTCTCTATTTGTTAACTTGTTAGAACTGTAAATTTAATTGCAATGTAGTCAGACCTTGATGAAGAATATAAGTTTATTGCAAGCAACCTCTCCCCTGAAGATGAAAAGTCTAAATGAAACATAGATTAAAATATTAAGGGTCTGCTTGAAACAAAAACGTTTCAACAATTTTGCCATACTGCACTCAGGATTGGCCTTAGAATTTGCAGGGCCCTGGGCAAACATAAAATGCGGGGCCCTTAGTGGCTTCTTCCTAACTCCCCCACTCCCCCTGGTGGTGGAATGGGAGACCAAATATGCGTCAGGTCTGTAGAGTCAAATATTAGATATTAATAACCATAAATGAGAATGATGTATGTGTCTGTCAGGGGACCAGGCGATGTGGGAGGGTGTGGGGTCCACAGCTTACCTGGGGGCGTATCCTGGCGTGGGTCTAGGGCCCCCAGGTACGGCACATGTCGCGCCTGGGAATTGTGGCGCCGCTGCAGCCCCTCGTAGTGCAACACCAGGACGTGGGGGGAGGCGCCTCCAGCACTCAGGGACTTCCCCCATGACTGGCCGTTCAGCCCGGGGGCGTTGCTACATACATGCAACCGCTGTGGGTGGAAGCCACCCCCCCAGCCTCAGTTCCACGGCGCTCAGAGCGCTTGCATAATCTACAGGCTGCAGGACATAAAAGCAGCTCCCTGCCATGCTAGCACTGCTGGTGATCAGTGCCTACGTGCCTGTGAGACTGGCCCCGTTGCTTGGTTTGTTTGTTCCTTGAACCTCCTGTGACAATCTACTGTTGTGAGTGCATGTGAGACGATTGGCTGAGGTGGGTGCTTGTGGTGTGCGTCTACGCTTTAAGTGTGAGATTCCTTTTTGTACCTCCCTTGTTTCACTGTTCCTTGGACCCTCCCCGAGTGCCTGCCCTGTCCTGTTCCCTTAACCTGGGTTTCATCACCCCTTACCCCGTTCACTAGACGTCACCTCCCCACTCCCCTTTCCTTCTCCCGTGTGTGTTGGTGCATTAGCAGCTAGAAGGCTTGTGCTCATCCCCAATACCCTGTGATGATCCTGGCTGGGGATTTTTAATCCTAGAAGCCAACTTTGATCCTGAGGGTTTGTTTAGAGGCATAGCCTAGCTGCTTCATGCAGGTGTGAGCGTTTGGTGCATCCCTTCCTCCTGTCCTCCTGTGACAGACCGGTCGGCCCGGGCCCCGATGCCTCGGAGGGGCGCGGGGGCCTCAGCGAGGATGAAGAGCCTTACCCGACACCGGCAGTAGCCCTGACGGGCCGCAGGAGCGAGAGGCAGACCGGCAGAGAGGAAGAGCCTCGCGGCAATAGGGACGATACGCCGGGAGTGAGGAGCCACCCGGCAGGAGGGGCAGAGCTGGGAATCGCAGGGAGCGACAAGCCGTGACGTCATCAGGGAGCGCCCCGCCGAAGCCGGAGAGAGGCAGACGCACCTGTGGAAGAGGCGTAGGCAGCATAAAAGAGAACTGGGGCGCGAGACACGGGGGGGGGTGAGAGGATCCGGCGGTGCAGGGGGTCACGGGAGAGGACTGTGGATATAGCCGGGCAGGACAGGGGACCCAGGGGGAAAAGGGGAGGCAGGGTCACGGAGAGGTTGGGGGTTTGGAAGGAGGGCCTTGAGGGGGGGGCAGGTGCGGGGCATGGAACCCTAGGCCCAGGCCTTGGCCTGCGGAGTGTCCCTGCAGGAGGGCAGGGTGTTGTCCGTGTCCCTCAAAGGGGCACCCCGGAGAGAAAGGGGGGCTCCCCGCCCGGCCGGCCCCGAATTTGGAAGCCGACTGGGCACAAACTTAGGGGGCCCGGGACACCTCCATTCCTTCCCACCCAAACCTCACAGTGTCATAATAACATTATACGTGGGTAACCATAGACATGCGACCCTGTTACCATTTCTTACACTCCGGGTCACAAAGGGACATCAAGGACATCAGGCACCACCCAGGAAAGGGAGAATGGCCCGGAGGAATGTGAAGCATCCAACCAAGGACTCTTAAGGACCTGTTGGAACCAGGGAGGGAGCTCGCGCTGAGAGAACTCAGGGGGCACTCTGTGCCCGGGAGCCAAGAAGGTCGGCTAGCTCACCCGGCTTTAAGGGACTATTCCACCCTGGCCTGGAGAACTCAGGCAAGACTTGCTTCCCATTAAGCCTGAAATTTCAATAAACGTGAGGACTAGAGTCATTTCAATAAATGTGAGGACTAGAGGCAGGGAATGCTAGGGAAGTAGCCTTGCGTTTCTTATGGTTTTATTTTCCTACTGCCTTTTCCTTGTAGTTCACTCTGGACCATACATTAAGCAATTTCTATAAAGCTTTTCACCTCAACCAAATGTGGCCTTGGACAGGTCTCTGAGCAAGAGGGCAAGTCTGGGACCCATAGCCTACACTGCGAGTAAACCTAATCTCGAGTGAACCCCTAATTGAGGGATAAGGCCACTGGGGGAAAGGGGTTCCTGTGATCAGGTAGGGAACTGGGCAGCCCCAGCAGTGTTCTCCAAACCCGCTAAGGGTGGAAGCTAGGGGGGCAAACTTGTTACACCCCCCTCTGTGCAGCTCTAGAGGTGGTCATGTTTGGGACCCTGCTGGGAAGGATTGGGGGCCTCACACCATGCACTGGTGAAAACAGGGGCCACTGCGCAGCCCCAGAAGTAGAGAAGAGAACAGAGCCCAGTGCAGTTGCTTCAGGGCACTCTGTGGAAGGCCATTCCCAAGTGTACTTTATCCCATGGATTTCAACGGAGCTTGACTGGTGTAGCTTTATTGTGAATCTCCAGCACAAGATTTCTAAGCCACATACACTGAGGAATGGATGGTCCAGTGGTAGGGGTACTAGTCTGATTTTTTGGGAGATCCAAATTCAGTTCTTTGTTCCATCAGACTTCGTGTCTGACAGGAGACAGATCACAGCTTCAGTTCCATATTCGTGCTTCCCTAAATCTTTTCCTCACAATCACATGAGATACTGTGGTAATGGTGGGGATAATTTTGTAAGACCCTGTGTGTCTCAGGCAGGGTATTTGCCCCAGGGTCAGCCATAGAATTTGTAGGGCACACGGTGAAAATAAGATGCAGGGCCTCCTGTGAAGAAGGCCTGCTTCAGATGCTCTTCTTTGCAAGATCAGGGTCCTTATTCCCTGTCGCACAGTCCAACACTCCCCTCAAGCAGAAGGCAGCAGATTTCTTCAGGTAGCACCAAACACCAGTTTATTTCCTTCACCCATATAGGTACAATATAACACACCATATACAATCCTTTATCTTGTGACTAGACAGCTAAACGTTCCCCTGGCCCATAACATGCTAGCTTGCCCCCTTGTAACTGGGTAACCTTGCTTCAGGACCTGGGACAGAATAGAGTGAAGAAACAACACGCACGCACGCACGCACGCACGCACACCCCCAGCCATTTCTTCTCTCTCTGACCCCACCCGACTGAGATCAGCCAAGCAGTTTACCTCTATATACCCTGGGAAGGGGGCGGGTCTACAGTGATGGACAGCCCCAGTCTTAAAGGGCTGGTAGCTGTACATCATACCCCCATAGCTCCAACCTCCATAGCATCACCTCTTTAACAACTGGGAGTCTGGTGCTACCTTATAAAAAGAATTATCATAACTGCGTATGCAACACACGCACATAGCTCATGGACTATTCCACACTAGTAGCCTGGAACCTGATGCTGACCAGGCCTGTACTCCATTGGCTGTTCAGGACTACACAACGAAGCAGAAAATGTGAGTGTTTGTGTATTGTGCCCTAAAGGGTCTAGGTC
>QEPC01001091.1:443434-472285 GCA_003113815.1 Sphenodon punctatus
CCCCCCCCCCCGGTCTGGGCTAGAGGTGGATTGAGAGGGAGGCCCTTATACAGCTGCCCCCAGTGAAACGCTCCCTCTTCCTAATCCGGGGTTGCTGCAGTGGGGTGCAGCTCAGGGCTTTGGAGAGTTGACAGCTACCTGCAGCTCGTGTGTGAGGAAGAAGACCCCAGTTTTTAAACTTTAAGGGGCTGGCAATTAAAACCTATAGGCTTTTAAACAGAGACTTTTTAAATTATTATTAAACCTCGTCTGTCAAGGTATCTTCCCACAGATTCCCCAGCAGCGATTCGGGCAAGATCTCATTGGTAGTCTGTTCAGTGTGTGGTAATACTTTGCCTCCCTGCTGCCAAAGGACTCATCTTAGACACCTGAGGTGCTGACGTTTTAATTACCGTTTAGTTGAGACTTGTGCCAAGGGAAAGTGCCTAAACCGGAGGTTCTCTGATCTAGGGTCCAATCAAATGTGGCCCACAGCTAGTACTTGTATGTCCCCTCCAGTTCCTGGATCTGGCCCTGGTTCCAGTTCCTACCCACCAAGGAGTGGAAGCCTGAACTCAGGGCAGAGGAACAGAGCTGAGGGGCATGTACACAAGGAGGATAATAATAATAATAATCTTTATTTTTCTATAGCGCCCCCTGCCGCAGAGCAGCTCCATGGTGCAGATCCATGATCTAGACCCCCCTCTTCCTGAGTTCACTCCTGAGTACCACCATCTCTTCCTAACTTCTGTGTGTCTCTTGGAGCTTTTATTAATTTTCAGAGTGCCCCATGGGAGGGGAAAAGTTCCCCATGTCTGATCTAAACCTTTTAAAAGGGTGAGTTGGAGAGGTTAGTGTGCTTCAGTTTGGAGAAGAGACAACTGAGAGGAGAAATGATACAAGTTTGTAGAATTGTGAGTGGTGTGGAGCGAGTAAACAGGGAATGACTATATATCTTCTCAAATAGTACTAGAACTAGAGGACATCCCATGAAACTAACAAGTAGCAGATTTAAAACAGAGTATTTTTTCACTCAACACACAATTAAGTTGTGGAATTTGTTGCCAGAAGATGTGGTCAAGGCCAGTAGTATAGCTGGGTTTTTAAAAGGATTGCACAAGTTTCTGAAGAATACTTCTATTAGCTGGGTAGGTTTGAGGGAACTTAACCTCTTACTGTTGGGAGCTGGAAGTGAACAACCAGGGAGTGGATCCTCCCATTGTGAGATTTTTGTATTTGAGAGTTTTACCCATGTGAGGTAGAAAGAAGGATGTTATAATGACCAAAATGAAGGAAATTGCTGCTTACTAATTTTATTAAAGTACCTTTCTTGCTCAAAGCTGTAGTTAAGCTGTAGTTAAGATTGTCAGCACTTTTGTTGAAAAGATCTCTCTCTTCTGGCCTTTACTCCGTTGTGAGAGTCCCCCCCCCCCCCCCCTTCATTAAAAATATGTATGTGCATTGTGTTTTGGGGGCTGTCTGTAAAGTAACTGTTTTGTGAAAAGTGAGCATCTCCCCCTGCCCCTAACAGTCTTAAAACTAAACTAGTAAGGGTTTTGTCCTTAAAGATTAAGCTTGGCCATGATCACAGGCAAGGCTTCTTCCATTACTTTCCAGTGGATGCCTTTAAGACGCTACCTGTGTCTTTAGACAAGTGCCTCTCCCCACCCATCATACATGTTGCAGGGCCACTTTGGCATCCTGTGCAGCCCTGCAACATGCATGGTGGATGGGTGATGCATGGGGAAGCGCTCCTCAAAAACACCCCAAGTTCTATACAACTTAAATATTGCAGCCTTGTGCTACTGACTTGAAGCTGAAAGTGAAACGGACCAATCTATTTTCAGTCATTGGTTAGGCTGAGAGATGCAGGTAACATTACAAGTAAGAGTCGGCAAAGAAAACCAGTTTCCTTACATTCAGAGGTGGAACAAGGCTACTTCCTTTTTCTTGGCTCTTAACCAACCTTGCAATCTGCTTTTTTGTGCTCTGAGCTGAATTTAAGATTTCATAACTGCAAATCTAGCGGGTTGAAAGGATATCAAGGCTAAATTGATGGAAGCAGGTTTTTAATAGAGCAAGGTTTCTATAAGCAACAATTAGAATAGGGTTAGAAAAAAGATGTAGATTGAATATCTGTTTATATTTCTGGTCTATGCTAAGAACTGTGAATTAGTGGAGTTCTTCCTTCTTTTTTTATCCTGTCACACTCTTATTGGCTTACAATCCTTAAGTTCACTATTGCATTGCTTGCAAAATAATGTTAATTTGCTAATATAGAAAAGCTATTCTAAATGGAGGTATATTTTAATGATAATAAAACTTTAATATGAATATAAATATACATATTGATAAAGGCAAAACTTCCATTGTACTGATGAATGTAAACTTAATATTTGGTGTCCAGTCAGCAGTTGTGTGTGCTTTTGCTTCAGTGGTATACAGGTACTAGATTTAGAGTAGCATTCGAGCGATGAGAACATCAAATATTGCACATACATCACTAGAATAAACATTCCAGGTGTAGATAGGATTAAATACATCTGTTAATATTTCTAGAGAATCTCATCTTTTTTTACACGTCTTATACAAATCTGATTTACATCCTCTTGTTGACTTACCGAATCCCACAACAGCTGGGTAAGTAGTAGGATAAAAGAGCACTTGAGTAGAACAAAGACGCATGATTTGTTTGGAGCCTGAGATTCTCACACCAAAACAGAGTACTTTGCCAAGCTGTAAGTAATTTGTGTGCCATGCACTAGCCAGACTTCCAGCATCAAAATACTGGGACTATGCAGATCTAGCATTTTGTTTCTTATGCCAGGAATGCATCAGCCAGTGTGAAAACAGCTAAACTCAAACAACGCTGACCATGTAAACCAACTAACAGCAAGCAGAAAATCTAAACAGCAGCAAATGATGGTCCTTCCAGGAGATGCGTGCAATTTAAACTCTTTGTTCGGTTTTGCTGTGACCTTTGCCCCCTTGGGGGAAAGTGTGTGGGAATAACTCCAGCAAGAGTGTTTTGAAACAGTGTTTCTGTACAGATCTATCTTTTGTAAAGATTCCTAATTGTGTTTACTCCTGTTTCTCACTAAGTATCATTTCCTATTTCTGATAGCTGATTGTGTTCTGCTTCTTGTTGTGTAGAGATCATGTGTGAAACTAGCAGTAAACAACAAAATGAATAAAATTAGAAACATCTAATTTAGGACCTCAATGTTTTGTTTTCTTCTTGTTATAATGGAGACTAAAATAGCCAAAGGAACCCCTTCTGGATTTACTTCAGCTCTTGTGCACTGATATGTTCATGGAAGCACTTGCAGCTCATGATTTTGCTAGAAGGTATTGATTTAATTGGTAGCCACTACACTGAAGCTCAAGCACCCTGAAGCTGGTTTTTATGTGACAGTTTTCCATTCCTGTATCTCTCCTCCTTCCCTCCCCATAAATCTGGAAGTCTGAGCTCGGTGTTAGGAAGCAGAGATAATGGACTGCACTAGGACATGAAATTTGCAGGAGCCATTGGTGTCCAGACAATGAAGGATGGCACTGGTGACTGGTTCAGGGTTGTAGTGGGGCAAGAACAGTTTAATATCATGATAAAGTCTGGTGACCAAATTTTACTTATTTTTTTTGTCTCCCTGAGTTTGATCTGAAATTTCATGCTCTGGACTGCACACAACAATAGGGAACAGATTTATGGCACACACTTAATCTGGCCCCTTCTTTTCTCAAGTGCACCCTTTAATCATCCCAGCTTCTCTGTGGCCCTTGGTGCTTGTACTAATGTTCAAAGTGGCCCTGGGAAGGGAAAGGATCCATATCCCTGATCTAAGTGTAAACAATGTGGAGCTATGTTCTTGAATTTGAAATCACAGAAATGGTAGTGTTAATGATGGCAACTGAATAAACTTAGTAGAATCCACAGTAAAAAAAAATAATTACTTGTGACATTGTCTGGGGGATGGGAAAGGAAATAAACCTGTCATTGGCAGTTTAAAACAGTTGCAGAGAGCTGTTGGGATGAAAATTATTGGGGCTGTCCCAGCTCCATTTGTTGATATTATAGAAGAGGCAGCTGATCCTGAAACGTGTGTGGCTCTGGAACACAAGTGAGTAGAATCTAGACAGCTGAGACAATGCAGAATTGGGTGGGGTAGAGGTAGTTTTTGCCAGCAGACTTCATAGAATCCCTGACTTAAGTAAAAGTGGTAGAACTCCAAGCTAAAGCAGAGCCAGAAATACCTTTTTGTTGCGTATGTTAGAGCCACGTGCCCATCTGGTGCAATGGCATAGTTTTGTATGCGGAAATTAATTCGGCCTATTTGTTAAATACGGCATTTCCCCTTCTACTTTGGAAGACTTAAATCTCTAAATAAAATTGCTCTTTATTAAAAAATACTACCCTTTTTCTTGCACCTGAAGTCCGTCTTATCCCATCCTGTTCCTCAGGAAAGTTCATTTTAAGTAACTTGGGGATATCAATGTGTTCTCTCATCCCTTAATTAACAGGAATAGAAGTATTTGAATTCTCAGCAAACTGAGGAAACTTTCTCTTGAGTGTATTAGTTAGAAGTTAATACAAACAAAACTGATAGTTTGTGGGGGTTTTTAAATACCAACAAACTGGATAAAAATAATTTCTCTCACTTAACCAGGTTCTAGCGTCACTATCATCCTACCAGCTCAGTCATTCAAAACAGTTGTATTTTTAAAATATTTCTTTTAATGCCAAAGTTATGTTCTTGTTTTCAGGGTTTCTTCTCTCTTTGAGAGGGCACTATAATTAAGCAATGACAGTGGCCCCAAATTTTCTTTTACAGACCATTTTTAAATGTGAGCCCTCTTTAAAAAAAAAAAAAAAAAATCAGAAATAGCCAAAACCTTGTGGGTGGGAAATTTAAAAGATATTGAAAACTTTCTCTGATCTGTAAATCTCATCAGTAGGATATTATGACTCTCTGAAGGTTCTTGGACAGGGTTTGGTATTTGTCAAGTGTGTTATAAGCATTAGCTGAGGATGCTCTTTTATACCAGTTGCCTTTGTTTTGCCCTGGTCTATATCACGGTATTCATCCAGAAGGCAATAAGTCCTGTCTTATATTTAAGGTTGAATCTCGTACTTTTTCTCCCATGCTCTTTTACTTACTCTGGAGAACAGTTTCCTCATCTGATGCTAGGATACAAACAAGGACCAGGTACTAACTGTTGCAAGATGGAAGTCTGAGTGCATTTATGCTGCTAGCTTGTTCCAACACTTTCCCTGTTTATAACATCTCTTGCTCTGGACTGGACCCTGTTGTTTACTTGGGTCACTCTTAAACTCACCAGTATGGATGACAAGTAGAATTGTGCTTGCTCTGCTGTTTTTGTTGCATTACAGTTGGGCCTAGAATCTCTGTCTGGGATTAGGACAATGGTTCCCATATAATTTCACACTGTAACCCCATAATTGTATATGTATTGGCATATGCAATTATGCAGATTCAGCCTTGTAGGGACCATTTTTAGCAATGCTGTGACACCACTTGGGGTCTCATCTCCTAGTCTGAGAACCTCTGGATTAGGGCTACAGTGTGCTAGTATGACTGACAAATTTACCACTATTATTATTATTATTATTAACAAACATTTATATAGCGCCAGCAGTGTACCTGGCACTTTACAAAGTAATAAAATAGACATGGTCCCTGCCCCTAGAGCTTACAATCTGAGAGACAGGAGCTGGGGGAGAGACTTAGGAAGGGGAACAGAGGGAGAGACAAGGGGTCTAACATTCATGAAGATGCGAGGTCTCAAGTGCACGTACTTGGCTTGGTTACGATGAGAATGACAGCAGGCAGGTCCATGTTGCAAGGATAAGGGTAAACCGATCGTAGGTATAGGAATAGTGGCTCAGCAGGATAAAGAGTCAGACAGAGCAGAGCGAAAGAGGTGAGTTTTAAGGAGAGATTTGAAGGTATGAAGGGAGGGGGCAAGGCGGATGTGGACAGGGAGGGAGTTCCAGGCATGGGGGGCAGCAAGTGAGAAGGGACGAAGGCGCTTAGGGGAGCAGGGAAGGCGTGGAAGGGTGAGAGAAGGGACAGAGGAGGAGCGAAGTGCACGGGCTGGAGTATGGAGGGCGATAAGTGCAGAGAGGTAGGGGGGAGCAAGGTTGTGAAGAGCTTTATAGGTGAAGACTAGGAGCTTGTGCAGGATTCGTTCAGGAAGGGGAAGCCAGTGAAGCGAAGAGAGGAGGGGCTGCACATGGTCGAAGCGACTGGCGAGGTAGATGACCCTGGCAGCAGAGTTTTGGACAGAGATGAGGGGAGAAAGGTGAGACCGGGGAAGGCCAGTGAGAAGGAGGTTACAGTAATCGAGGCGAGAGATGACCAGAGCATGAACAAGAGTTTTGGCAGACGAGACAGAGAGAAAAGGGCGAATCTTAGCAATGTTATGGAGGGAGAAGCGACAGGATTTAGCAACAGAGTCAATGTAGGGTTTAAAAGAAAGGGCTGAGTCAAAGATGAAGCCTAGGCTACGGGCTTGGGGGACAGGCAGGATGGTGACTCCATCAATAGTTATTGACAGTGAGGAAGGAGAGGAAGGATGAGGGGGGAAGATAAGGAGTTCAGTTTTAGCCATGTTGAGTTTGAGTTGACGTTGAGACATCCAGGTAGAGATGTCAGAGAGACAGTTGATGAGACGAGCTTGAACAGAGGGAGAGAGAGAGGGAGTAGAGAGATAGAGTTGAGTGTCATCAGCATAGAGGTGGTATTGGAAGCCATGGGAGGCAATGAGTTTGCCTAAGGATGAGGTATAGATCGAGAAGAGGAGAGGGCCAAGAACAGAGCCTTGAGGAACACCAACTGAGAGGGGGAAGGAGGAGGAGGTGGAGTTGGAGAGAGACACATTAAAGGAGCGGTCAGAGAGGTAGGAGGAGAACCAGTTATGGACAGAGCCACAAAAGCCAAGGGAGTGAAGGGAATCCAGCAAGAGTGAGTGGTCAACAGTATCGAAGGCAGCAGAGAGATCAAGGAGGACAAGAATGGAATAGAGACGTTTAGATTTAGCCACCAGAAGATCGTTGGTGATCTTAGCGAGAGCAGTTTCAGTAGAATGAAGGGGGCGGAAGCCAGATTGGAGGGGGTCAAGGGAGGAGTTGGAGGATAGGAAGTCAAGGCAGCGGGAGTAGACAACACGTTCAAGCAGCTTGGAAGCAAAAGGAAGGAGTGAGACAGGACGATAGCTAGAAGGGTCAGAGGGGTCAAGAGTGGACTTTTTGAGAATAGGAGAGACTGTGGCATGTTTGAAGGGAAAGAGCCAGTAGAGAGGGAGAGGCTGATGTGCAGGAAGGAGGGGGCAACAGTGGGAGTAATGGAGGTGAGGAGGCGGGAAGGAATGGGATCAAGGGGGCAAGTGGAAGGGTTGCAGGAGGAGAGGAGATTTCCTTAAGGGAGGCAGGGGAGAAGGAGGACATGAGGGAGAGGTGTGGGAAGAGGAGAGGAGTGGGAAGCGATGTCGAGGCGGATCTTGTATATCTTGGAGGTCTATCTCTTGTGGTAGACTACTGCTTTAAGGGCATGTATCCTGCTCTACCGAATTGAAGACCAAATTTGTACACACTCTCCCCCTCTCTCTCTCTCATGTGTTGTGTTGGAGAGATACCCTTGTGCATGTGTGGTAGGGACAGCAGCCCACAGCGAACACCTAAGAGACTGTCCCTGTCCAGAAGTTTAAGATCTAAACAAATAAGTAGCAATAAATAAGCAGTAGTCAAAGTGCAGGGAAGGGAGTATTTCCCCTATTTTAGAGATGGGGAGCTGAGGCACAGGAAGGCTGACTTGCCCAAGGTCATGGAGAAAGTCTTTGCAGAGCTCTAAAGTCCATAAACCAGTGCATGGTCTGTATTTAACTAACGTCAGTTTTTAAATCATTTTGACCAAACTTGTGCAAACTCCTTGCTTCTAACTTTGCAGTGCAAATGACTACAGACAGTATGTAGTCAACAGTGTGAGCTCACTCTATGGGCTTTCTCTCATGATCACTGGCATTGAAATGGGTCACCTGTTGCATAGCTGTAGCTATAATTTGTGGATACAGAACAGTGTGTGTCGCGATCTGCCCCATTTCCAAAAACACAGCGGATCTCTGCACATCCATTTGAAAAGGCTGCTCCCCAGCACTGAGCCATGTTGCACATGCACACTAATAAAAATAATTACGCATGTACAAAACAGTATTTTGATTCATGCACCTGCGCAAGATGCAAATGCTGTGGTGGAAAGTTAGAGCAGCCACAATGGAGCTCCAATGGAATGGCGATCAGATCACAGTTGGTTTCCATTCTGCCAGACTACGATCGGACAAGGTGAATTTATTGAAGATGGAATTTGCATAGAAGCTCTGTTTCAGCCCTAATTGAGCACTTCTTGGTAGTAACTACCCTCTAGCTTGCTTTAACCTCCCTGGTGTTTGTATGAACATGGCAGTTGAATTAGGCTATAGGAGCCAAAAAGGCATCCTTTAAGAAATGGAAGGCTAGTCCCAATGAAAACAATACGAAAGAGCATCAAGACTGGCAACGTAAATGTAAAGTATTAATAAGGCAGGCCAAGAGAGTTTTTGAAGGGAGGCTTGCTAAAGAGGCAAAAACAAGCAACAAAAACTTTTTCAAATACATCAGAAGCAAGAAGCCTGCTAGGAAGTCAGTTGGGCCATTAGATGACAAGGGAGTAAAAGGGGTGCTCAGGGAGGATAAGGCTATTGCAGGGAAGCTGAATGAGTTCTTTGCGGTGGTCTTCACTGCAGAGGATTTGGGGGAGGTACCCACGCCGGATCCTTGCTTTGTGGGCGAGGCATTGGAAGAGCGGTTACAAATCAATGTGACATTGGAGGATGTTCTAGGGCAAATTGACACACTGAATACTAACAAGTCACCAGGGCCAGATGGCATTCACCCCAGAGTTCTGAAGGAACTCAAATATGAAATCGCAGACCTACTGTTAGTAATTTGTAACCGGTCACTAAAACCTGCCACTGTACCTGAGGACTGGAGGTTGGCAAATGTAACCCCGATATTTAAAAAGGGATCCAGAGTTCCAACTGTGATCCTGGAAACTACAGACCAGAAAGCTTGATGTCTGTGCCGGGCAAAATGGTGGCAACCATCATTAAGGACAGAATTACAGGGCATGTTGACAAACATGGTTTAATGGGGGAAGAGTCAACACTGATTTAGTAAAGGTAAGTCATTCCTCACTAACCTGTTGGAATTCTTTGAGGGTGTAAATAAGCATGTGGACAATGGAGACCCAGTAGATATAGTGTACCTGGATTTCCAGAAAGCATTTGATAAGGTGACTCTTGAGAAAATTAAAAAGTCATGGGATAGGAGGTAGTGTCTTACTATGGATCAGAAACTGGTTAAAAGATAGAAAGCAAAGGGTAAGACTAAATGGTCCATTTTCACAATGGAGAGATGTAAAAAGTAGTGTGCCTCAGGGATCTGTATTGGGACCGGTGCTGTTTTAATGTATGTATTCATGATCTGGAAAAGGGTGTTAAAAGTGAGGTGATCATATTTACAGACAACACTAAGTTATTCAAGGTAGTTAAAACATGAACAGACTGTGAAGAACTGCAGCAGGGTCTTGCGACACTGGATGCCTGGGCATCTAAATGGCAAATGAGATTTAATGTGGACAAGTGCAAAGTGATGCACGTAGGAAAAAATAATCCAAACTCTGTGTATGCAATGCTGGGTACTAAGCTAGGAATTACCTCTCAGGAAAAGGATCCGGGGGTGGTTGTGGACAATACAATGAAATCCACAGCGCAGTGTGTAGCAGCAGTCAAAAAAGCAAACAATGTTAGGAATTATTTGGAAGGGGATAGAGAATAAAACTGAAGATGTCGTCATGCCTCTCTACAAATCAATGGTGTGACCGCATCTTGAACACTGTGTGCAGTTCTGGTCGCCCCATCTCAAAAAAGGCACAGCTGAACTAGAAAAGGTACAGAGAAGGGCAACAAAAATGATCAAGGGCATGGAAGGGCTCCTGTATGAGGAGAGGCTTCGTAGGTCGGGGGCTCTTCAGCTTGGAGCAGAGATGACTGAGAGGAGATATGATAGAGGTCTATACAATCATGAGTGGTGTGGAACTAATAAATAAGGAGCAGTTCCATGAAACTCATGGGTGGCAAGTTTAAAACAAATAAAATATTTTTTCGCTCAGTGTATAGTTGGGTTGTGGAATCTACTGCCAGAGGCTGTGGTTAGGGCCAGTGCTATAGCTGAGTTTAAAAGTGGTTTGGACAAGTTTCTGGAAGATAGGTCCATTAGCAGCTATTAGCCAAACAGGATCAGGGAACATGATGGGAGCTGAGGGGAAAGATGGATCCCCCATTGTGACCTGTTGGGTGCTTCTCCCAAGCCACCGTGATTGGCCACTGTCGGAGGCAGAATTCTGGGTAAGATGGATCATTGGTCTGACCCAGTATGGCACTTCTTATGTTAGAGTGGAGTATGCTTACCACTCCCAACAAGTTGGGTTAAAGTGTGGGAGGAGGCTCCTGTTTTGAGGAGCCTGCTCATGTGTACTGCTTTAGGGGAATTCCTCCTTATACAGCCCACTGTGCAGTCTTCGCTGTCCCACGTAACTTGGTATCTCTTCCTTCTTGTGTGTGTCTCATACACGTTCTCTCTGCCTGTGGCTCTAGTGATTATTTCAGCTGCCTTGATGGAATCTTCTTGCAAGTTGCAAATGAGCTGTTTAACCCCTACTTTCCCTGTTTGTGCCCTCATCCGCCTTGCCCCCACTCTCCACTCCTTCAAGTCCCTCCTCAAAACCCACCTCTTCCGCTCCGCCTTTCCTAACTCCTGCTAATCCACCCAGGATTATCCCCTACTTGTTATCTGCAAACTCCTATTTACTGTAACCAAGCCAAGAACGTGTACCTGAGTTCTCGCATCCTCATGAATGTTGCATCCCTTGTCTCTCTCTCTCTGTTCCCGTCTCCCCGCCCTCTGTCTTTAGATTGTAAGCTTTCGGGCAGGGACCGTGTCTATTTTATTCTCTGTAAAGTGCCAGGTACATTTCTGGTGTGCTATATATATGCTTATAATAATAATAATTAATTAATAGATGGAGGTACTAGCCTGCTTCAGGTACACTTGTGAGAACAAGCTCTGTATTGCAACTCTTTTCTTCCACATTCTGGAGTCTGGAGGAATAAATACCTCAGGGGGCAGGCAGCAGCAATCTAGGAAGCTTGCCTTGAAAAAGCTGTGGATATTGTGACACAGGTTAGTTTGCAGCTCCAAGGCAAGGAATTTCTATTTCGATGACCTTTGTTTCTGGTGAATCCTGACATCCATATGGATCAAATGCAATCGGTAGTTTAGGATACTGGAACTCTGTATCCTTTGCTAAGGGACAAAATGTGTCCATCCTTCTCTGCACACCAACACAGGGAAGAGTAAATGACAACTAAGTGTGTGGGTGGTGGGAGGGCATGACAGTAGGAACATAACTGAAATGCTTGAAGGTTGGAGGAATTTTCTATAGGCTTGACCTCAAGCATATAACTACTAGAGCAATGTGATGAGAGAGAAAAAGAATGATTTTAGAAAACAGATGAGGGGGTGGGGGTGGAGTTTCCCAACAGCAGGAGGTAGTTAAGTTAGATAATCTTCTAAATGAAGTTGTGGGAATGGAGAGCTAGAAAATCTCAGGGAAGGAGACCAAGATTATCTTTTATTGGACCAATTTTGTTGGTGAGAGTTGATCCAATAAAAGAGGTCTGACTTGCTTTGTCCCCCTCTCTTTCATTTGGGATGAACATGGCAGCAGTCCTTAAAAGCCAGGGAGCCGGGGGTCTTGTCTACCTCTAATTATTAAAATAGGGCTAAGTGGTGTATGGACCACTGCAGTTGTTGTGTAGCTCTGGCATCGCTTAGTTCATCTCCTAGGGCATTGTCATGGTGGTTAAAACAAAGTGTCCAATTTAGAAACTTGCCTTTGCATGTTGTTTTAAGCGCTAATAGGCTTTTTAAATGATGTAAGCAGGAAGAAAGTTCACTTCAGAAGGAAAAACAGAGCTATTCGGGCATATTCTAGGAAAATGCTCTGCTGCCCGCAGTTAGGTGGCCTATGGTTCTTCGCCAGGAGCTGAATTAAGCATAATTTTTTCCAGCTCCATTTTTCAGACTTGAGAGGGGTTGGGCAAATGGATTTCAAGTCTTGCCATTCCCCCATCCCACTGCCCTTTGCCACCAACAAAAAATGTCACTGGCTTCCCTGCTGCTGTCCTGCACTTTATAGCTGTGGATGGTTCTTCAGGAATCTGGCAGCTCCTCTCTGCTCCAGCAGCTTGTTCTCTAAAGGGACAACTGGAGGCAGCATGGTGACTGAATCCCACAGCTGTATCGTCTAGGTTTGAGTAGGAGGGACATCCAGCCCCCTAGTCATGCTCTGCCTGGCTGAGATCTAATGGAGCCAGCAGTGGCAGCCTGGGGGGCTGGACCTCACCCCCTGCCCCTCAATCTTGAACAAAATGACTGAGGGAGCCAGTCACCATGATGAAACCTGTTCGATTAAGAGAGGTCTACAGCAACGACCACTTTTGTTCCCTTTTCCAAAGCAGTCGTCCTGTTTTTTTTCTAATCCAAATAGCAAAATATTTAACAGAAGCAGGTTCACGAGGAACCAGTGAGCTCCTGTTTATTGGAGCTCAACTACATGAAGGATTTGACAGGCTTGAGTACTGAAGGGGGCAGTAGTGCAGTCACTAGCTCAGCATAAGTGCTTCTGGCTAGTTCGTAGAGCAGTGCTGACTGCCAGCAGAAACTGTTCTTAAGGTTGAAAACTGGGTTAGGGGCTCTGGAAGGATATTATCCTCTAATGAATCATGGAAAGGAGTAGCGATGTTGAGGAAAAGAAGACTGTACTTTAGCGTACATTCTTACATTTGGAAGGGGTATTCATTAAGTACACATTTTCCTCACCGTGTCTGCTTATTGTAGAATCCAACAAGAAGTCTTCCCAGGTAGGCATTTTTGGTGGAGAGGGGGCATGGGGGAGGAACAGGGGTAAGGCTTTTGTTGTAGGGTGTGGACAAAAATGTGTTTCCTGTATGTCCTTATAGTGGCAAAATTGTACCAGATAAAATGTACATAATGTTTCCTAAATGTGACAAGACTGAGTTCAACTAATCTCCTCAGAGGCAGCAGCGTCCCTTCAACTGTGAGAATGATTCTGAGGCTTGTAAGGGTGGCAGTGTAGTAAAGTGGATATGCACGTGGAGCGGGATAGGGATTCCTCTGTGGAAAGACTGACCAGAATGACTAAACTTCAAAGAGATTTCCCAGCAACGTTTGATCCCGTTGGATGAGAGCTTTAAAAAGCTCCAAGCAGATAATTTCAATGGCATAAACGTACAGCATACAATATATCTTAAGGACATTTTAGTGTTGCTTCATTGGATTTTTGGAGCATTAAAGAAGTTAATTATAATGGTGTCTGAAAGGCCGTAATCTGATTTCTAATGTAGTTTAATGGGGAGAAAAAATAAACTGGGAAATTTAATGGGAGAAGTAAAACATTTACTGCAATGTTAGATTCTAAAGCAAATCAATGAGAAAATTTGTCTTGGCACTGTGTTAAGCCTTGACACTTACACAGTTTTTGTTTATATTCAAACACTAGAAATACTGGGGCTCACCATACAGCTGTCCTCCTACACTTCATTGTAACTAGGTAGTATTTCTAACTCGAGAATAAATCTAACTGTGGCTCTGGTGTGCTAATAGTGAATTTTAGAGGGAGTTCAGACTGCAAATTGTGTACTTAAGTGATGCTAATAATCACATGCTTTCCGTCATAGCCATGAGCGTCAATTGGTTTACATATGCTTTCCTTTCCCCTCCCTTCCAAAACTTCCATGCTTAAAATCCGTCAGTGGGTCAGTATTTAATGCATCTGCTCTGAAATGGGAACTGTATGAACATCAGTAAAAGGATTGTAAAGATAGCATTTGTTTTAGTACTTCTGTAAGCCTGTTGAAATACTAAGCGAATTTCAGTGTATTTTGTACAATAGAAGTCTCTCTAATGTGCCCTATCTTTTTTTTCCCCATTCCCTTCTGACAAATAATCACTTGTCTTGATTCAGCACAACTTTCTGGCATGGGGCTTTTTTGTGGTAATGGCCATAGAATTATTCTCATCAAGAGCATAGGCCTCTGTAATAGACAAAAAATAGCTATTAGAGTCCTTGTTCTACATGGGGATCCTAGGCATTTGAATGCCGAAACTCTAATCTGAATGTTTTGTATGTTATCTACAATGGAAAGATGATGGAATATGTGAACCATCTAAACAACTCTAAACCTGGAAATCTGTAGCTGGTGGGACTTCTCTCCTTTTTTTGTGTCCTGCTTCTATCTAGTCTAAGATGGATTTTGATAATGTGGTGGAATTACTATATAAAACACCTATTCCAGCAATGGTGGTGTAGTGCTGAATGCTATGGAAAAGGTGAGTTGTGATGTTAGGCTTCAACAGGAAGCAAGTGGGGGAGAAGGAAGCAGCTTCATTCCAAAAGTGACTCGTTAATGTTTAAATTTTATTACATTTCACTGAAGGCCCAGTTTTGCAGTTCTGTGCAAACACCTAATGGGAATTTCCATTCTGAATCTTTCCAGTGGCCCATATAACCAGGTAACCGGTCTCCAACAAATGTCCGTAGCAGTGCAGATGCTTCAGATTGAGTGCCAAAAATACTTTAACCTCACAGTGAACAAGTATAGAATTACATCCTTTGGGAGAATTTTTTGCACCTTCTGTTCTGAAGAAGAATGGCTTGCTCTTACCCCTTTTAATTTTTTTTTAAAAAAATAATGTAACATAAATGTGGATGGTCCCATTGCCTATACAGATACGTAAAGGTATATTGTAAGGATGAGACTGGATTAATATTTTTCTAAGTTGTAAATGATCTGCAGACAATTTATTTTAAAAACTAGCTTTCTAGGAATCCATCACATTTTTAATGTGCAATTAACGTACTGATGATTTTTACCTTGGAATGCTGTCAGTATCAAGGCTGAGTCTCTGCTTTTGCTGGAGGGGGTGGGGGGTATCCAATGGCTAGAACTCTCAGGGCATTTTTTGTTGAATTGATAAGTCTGGTTCTTCACAAAGTCTCTCCTTCCCCCACCCCCCCAAGTCCTAGTTTAAATGCTCAAAAAATTAAAATGTCTGAGGGGGTGGGGGAATTGCAAGTCTTATCCTTTTCTCTCAATTGCTTCACTTTAACTCTCTTGGGTAGCTCTTGTGAGTCATTTATTTTCCTTAATTCTCTCATCAGCGTGGAATATTCTACCCTAGAAAAGACTAAATTCTAATACTTAAGAAAAGAGGGGGATGGGTGGGGACTGAAGAAGGAAACTATTTTTTTGCAAACATTTTTTCTTTCTGGTCTTTAATTTATATCCTAAAAAAGCAACAACCACACCAGTCCAATGTTTTCCTGCTTCTCCCTCACCATGTAGAGGTCACCTTTTTAAGCTTGCTGCTTTCAGCTTTGCAGAATGTTTGCTTGTTCTTGTATTACCCATGAGTCAATTAAAGTTTTGCCTGTGGAATCAGAGGTTTTTGTTAATTGGATTTGGTGTTACTTTAATTTTCTGCAGAAATTTATTTGTTTGGAGGAAGAAGGGGAATTCTTCCCACTTCAGTACCTAGGGAAGAATTCCCCTTCTTCCTCCAAACAAATAAATTTCTGCAGAAAATTAAAGTAATACCAAAAGTAATACCTTCCCCCTACTTGGGGAATTGTCCCACCTTCAATACCTACTTGGCATGACTGGGATTTTGTAGGAGGCTTGTTTGGACCCTTCAGCGTATGGGAAGCATTTGTGTAGAGTTCTAGTGATCCGCGCTCATTAAAAACTCGATGGCTTCCAGGATGCATTTTATTTGTTTTTTCTCCTGACTCCACAAGTACATCACCTTGCTGCGCAATTATTATTTACTTTGCAATTACAATCCTACTAAGTTCTTTTAAGAGATGGTGTGTTCATATTAAATCTTAATTGTACAATAGTGTACAATTCCAACTTACTGAACTGTCTTGCAGCAGCACCAAAAACACACTTATAACAAAAACAAATTATTATAGAGTAGATGTTGGGGTTCTTTAAAATGACTTGGAGCTTTGTGGAGGTGTGTTGTAATGAGGAGAAGGTGTGTAATTTTGTGCCATTTTTTTTTTTCTACTTCTCACCTTGTGAATAGTTGCTCTGATGCTAATCCTCAAATTTGTAGACCTAAACAAGTGCTACCTATAAGAAGTGTGTTAGTAATCCACTCTAAGCCAGGCTGGGCAAACTTTATAAAAAGTGAAGATCTGCTTCTCGTACTGCTGCTCTGAAAAATTTCATAAGCGGTGGAGACAAATAGTTCAAGCGATAATTTTTTATTGGACCAACTGTAGTTGGTGAGATGACGATGCAAGCTTTTGGGCGGCCCCAGCAGGCCATTCTTCAGGCATGTAACAAATCAGAACCATAGAACGAGTAAATGCAAGAACGGTATGTATGAAAGGCAGGGCCGGCCGCCTTAGAATTCGTGGGGCTCAGGGTGAAGAATAAATGCAGTGCCCCGGTGATGCCACCCCCTTCCCTGTGGCCCTGCCCCTTCAGGGGTACATTCTGTGGGGTCCTAAAGGTGGTCATATTTGCAGCCCTGCTGGGGGAAGTGGGGGCTCTGCGCCCTGCCCTAATGGGGCCCTCAAAAATAGAGAAAAGAGTGGGTCCTGGGGCAGTTGCCCTGTGGTCAGACTGGCCTTGATGAGAGGAGGCTAGTCTCTCTAGACCAGGGGTGGGGAATCTCCGACCCGGGGGCCAAATGTAGCCCCTTTCCAGTGCCTGGATCTGGATCCAGTCTCTACCCCCAAGCACTGAAAAACTGAGCTCAGGATAATGGAGCAGAGAGGAGGGCCTGCACACAAGGTTAGGGAACAGATCCACAGCACAGATCCATGATCTGGGCCCTCCTTTTTTCTTGAATGCACCCTCACCCCCAACCTCTATGTGGCCCTTGGAGCTTGTACAAATTTTCAGTGTGGCCCCTGGGACAGAAAAGGTTCCCCACCGCTGCTCTAGACTAAAGAGATTCAGTCACATTTGGGGCTTATTCACTTTAAAAATTTTAGAATACGGCTGCTTTAAAGTAGCTGAATACACAACCTAATTAATAGCGCTTGTTTTAAAAAACCAAATGCACAATCTGCTTTATAGATCTGATTTAGGATTGCACTGAACTCATTTGTATTTGCTAGAAACTAATATTTTCCTTTCCTTCCTGCCTAGGTGTTAAAAACTCAGATTTGGAAGTCTGAATGGGATCAACATGAAGAGCTTGAAAGCAAAGTTCAGGAAGAGTGATGTAAGTCGTCCCCAGTTCATTCTGGCTGACTCACATTTGTTAGTTTGTATTGTTGAAACATTCCTTCACTCCCGCCTTGATAAGGTTGTCGGTTAATGAACTACAGAGAACAGAAACATTTTTACAAAGAGTAATGGAACAGCAGAGTACATCTCAGAATTGTTTCTATTTAAGAGCATTGTTCTCTTCACAGATTAATCACGCTTGCCTAATCATTTTAGCTTAGCCAAAATATTGGCTGCTTTCTTACCAGTTTGGGTCTATAAAACAGAGGTGGGGAACCTTGGGCTCAGGGGCCATATGCAGCCCATGGCTAGGCTTTATTTTGACCCTTTGCAGTTCAAGGTTTTGGGCTATGGATCCAATCCTGATCTCCAAGGTTTGAAAGGGAACTCAAGGAAATGGCATGTAGATGAGGACGGGTGATAAATCCATGGCATAGATTCGTGTTCTGGACCCTCCTCTTCCTTCCCCCACTCAACATGCACCCCCAACTTCTGTGTGACCCTCGGAGCTTGTACTAATTTTCAAAGTGGCCCCTGGGGGAGAAACTATTTCCTACCCCTGTTGTAGAACCTCTGCCAAGATGGTGTCGTTTCGCAAACACTAGCCTCCTATCTGGAGCTGAATTTCAGCTTTCTTAAAGATTGTAAAAAGCAGTTTCTGGCTAGTCTTTTTATATCTTTCTCATTGCTGGGCTCTGAGTCTTTAATTATCGAAAACTATGTGCTCTCTAATGGGGGATGCAAGGCTCTTCTAAAAGTGTTGCTGAATGCGCCTGCAGGTCTCTGTATAGATAAGGCAGGTGCAGCTTGTTAACACTACCAGGAGTGGAGCAGTGGATATGAGCCTACAGCAAAGGAGGGCTGGGGCAGTCAGAGAGTTCCTGCTGGAAACACTAGGAAAGGCTAAGCTTAGGCTGAAGTCGATGTTCTGTTTACCATATTTAAGAAGGGACAGAGAGCAGAGTTTTGCCTGAATACCATGTTTGAAGATTTTTACATGGAGTAGCAGGAAAGACTCCTGATCACATTGATTTGCTCTTCCTGTATTCTTAGCTCCTAGTCACTGTATTCTTGGCAAGCTGGAAGTTGAATGTGTTTGAGGTGTACAGCATCTCACGGAAGCTGAAGTTACGCTGTACATAACCTTTTTGTTATAGAGAACCTCCTAGTATGTGACACAGCACTATTAGTATATGTCTTTGCAGTGTGCATACTTCATTATAGATGAGCTACAATGCCTCATTTTATTTTGTTTTTGCTTGATGAGCATGAATTGCTTCTTCCGTTTCCCTCCCCCACGTCTTTTTTATTTTTTTGGGAAGGTGACTTCTTGGCAGTAGAGTGGCACACTGAATCCCACATTTCTAGATTTAAGGTCATATGGACATGCTGAGAAGATCAAGCCTGACTAGTCTTGATTTGAAGACCCACCCACCCCAAGTGACAGGGAATTCATCCACCTCCCCTCGACTGTGTGTTTTTAATCCTCCTGTTTTCATCTCTGTCTCATGTCTGATTATAGATACAGAGGAGGGATAGAGAAATCTATCTCTGGGTAAATTCCAACCCCCAACCCCCAAGAGTTCTCCAAGCCAATTGGATACATTAGTCTCCAGAAGCAGACCAACCTAGCTGGTCCACCACCCCAGGGGGGCACAGGAGGGTGGGGATCTGGGTGTTCAAAAGGTGATGGTCTGACTGTGACCATGTTATTAACCTTGCGGGGCCCCCCCCATACACTCACACTAATCGGAACCCCTCTCTCCAGGTCGGTGCGAAACATCAGATCCATGTGTCCCACCTCATATTTGGGATAGACCCATGTTTGTCATGGAGGCCATGACATGTCATGGAGGCTCTGGCCCCCAAAAGTTGGTCCACGTAACCAAAGGTGGAAAACCTCTTTTCATAAATTGCCAAAATAGAAGCACTTAAACAAATTGCTCAGTATATTTCTATGAAGGATATAGAAGATTTCAATAAAAACAAGACAATCCTCCAAGAATTATCATACAACCAGCCACAAATACTAAAAGCTGGGTAGTGACAGTCTCCGAGTGTCCCAATAGGTTGGTCCCAGCATGTATGTTGAAGTCACCCAAGACTATAAGTCGGGGTGACTTCAAGACCACCTCTGAAATCAGCTTGGTCAGGGAGTCTGCTGTGCAGCAGGGTGGTCTGTGTAGCAGCAGAATCCTCAATCTATCCCATGCCAATTCCAATGTGAAATGGATTGGACACACTATATTGGGAGATTTAGGCACTGGATACCTTCAGAAGACCAAGGTGTCCTTACAGATCACCACCTCCTCAGCCCCCGATCCTAGGCTGATGCTGTGTTGAGTATCCGGCTGGCACCATCTGGGACAATATAGGCCCATATTCCTCATCCAGCCAGGTCTCTGTAATTGCATACAAGGTCGGTGCCTCATCCTGAATAAGATCCAAAATGGTCAATGTTTTGTTTGCTACTGACCTCATTTGTTTGCCACTGACCTAAGCAGCATTAGTTTTAGATTAAGGGCCCCATTGACCTCAACCCCCAAATATTCCAAGACAGGAGGGGAGCAGGTCACAGGAAAAGACACACAATGCCTTTCTGATGTCCCTGATAGTTTTTCTCCCCTCACTCCCCACTTTACCTCCCCATGCCCAACGGGATCCCAGTTGGTTCAATTACTGTCACACACTCTACCTCCGCAATGGAGTCCCCACTCCAGCTCCTGATAGCTAGTCCCCAGCCCCCAAACACAAGAATCCTCAGAGGGGCACAAGATACTTGAGGGAAGGGTGGCCAGAGATTATGCCCTGAGCTTGGCATCCCCGGAGGCAGATTGGCAATAGGGGCAGGCAGGAAGTCCCCCCCCGCCCCCCCCACCTCCCTCCAATTCAACCCTTCCTGAGAAGAAACACTTCCCTACCTCAACTCCACCAGACCCATATTCCTCATCCTCTTTCCCCCAACCCATCCCAGCCACCACAATTTCCTTTTCCACACCAATAGAGCCCCTGCCCATGCCCTCCCATTGGTGGGCTATGGCACCCCTTCCCACCCCTGAGACCTCATGCCTGTACCCCCTTTGATACAACCCCCTTTTCCTCACACCTGCCTGTGCCCCCCTCTCATTTGAGGGCTGTGGCACCCCTCCCCACCCCTGATCCCCCATGCTTGGGCTCTGGTGGACCTCCACGGGAAGGGAGTTCCATAATACCGGGGCAGCAATAGAGAATGCCTTTCTGCAGGCCCTTGTTGTATGGACAAGATTGGTAGGTGTTAACAGCAAGAGGGCGCTCTCAGAGGACTATAGGGGTTGCAGTGGGGCCCAAGCTGTTCAGGGCTTTAAAGATCAAACCCAGCACTTTGAATTGTGCCCAGACAGCTATAGGAAGCCAGTGCAGAGTATAGAGCACGGGTGTAATGTGCTCATGGAGACCCACCCCTGAAAGGAGCCAGGCCACTGTGTTCTACACCAGCTACAGCTTCTGAGCAGTCACCAAGGGCAGCCCCACGTAGAACACATTGCAGTAATCTAGGCTTGAGGTAATAAAAGCTTAGATGATGGTGTCCAGATTTGAATCAGAAAGAAAGGGCCCACAACCTCTTCACCAGAGGGAGTTGGTGAAAAGCAGTCCTGACCACCGCCACAACCTGACAATCCAGATGCAGTAGGAGGTCCAGAAGCACTCCATGACTGTGAACCTTAGTAACTGGAGGGGGCCCCAATCACCTTGAAGTCCACAAGATCAGTCAACCATCATCACTTCAGTTTTGTCTTAATTCAGCTTCAGTCGGACTACCCTCGTCCAGTTCCCAACAGCAGCCAGGCACTGGGAAAGCACTGAGACTGTGGGATCTGGGTCAGACGAAAAAACAGAAGTGGTAGAGCGGAGTGTCATCAGCATACTGATGGCACCTCATTCCAAACCAGAGGGGAGACAGAAGGGAGGTTCTGAGGGGACGATGAGCAATCCCATCACCACCCGCTGCGTCCTCCATGGCAGGAATGAACAGAACTGCTCGAGTGGGCTTGTGCACCCCTGCCAGGTCCTGCAGATGTCAACATCACCTCATGATCAACTATATCAAAAGCTGCTTAAAGTTCTAACATATTCAACAGGGCACAATTCCCCTTTGTCAATCTCCAGGTGTAGATCATCGACCAAGGCCACAAGTGCAGTCTCTGTGCTATACTCGGGATGAAAACCTGACTGACATGGGTCCAGGAATCTGAAAGCATTGAAATGAGCCTGAAGCTGCCAGCCAACCACCTGTTCAGTAACTTTCCCTAAAAAGGGAAGGTTAGAGAGAGTGCGATTAGCTGACTGGGGAGCGGGCATTGAAAGATGGCTTCCTAAGCAGTGACTGGACCACCGTAGTTTTAAGAGTGTCGGACAACCTACCCTCCCAAAGGGAGGCATTGACAACCCCAGCCAGCAAAGGCCCAACATCTCGTCCCAGCTGGCTTTCACTAGCCAAGATGGGCAAGGATCTAATTGACAACTGGTTGCCTGCATTGCTCCAAGCTCATTGTTTGCATTGGTGGGTGACGCTAATTGAAACTGATCCAAACAAGTGGGACAAGGCTGAGCTTCCAAAGACCCAAACTCTGAAGTCAAAGTAGCAGCATCCAAATCATGCTGAATACAAACAATTTTGTCTGCAAAGTAATTAATAAAAGTTTCAGTGGTCAGTCGTTGACCCAGGTTCATGGTGAAGATGGACCAGATTGATCAGGCCACTACTCACCTGAAATAGCTCTCCAGGCTGGGACTTTGCAGATGCTGTGATAGCAGAGAAGAACACTTTCTTTGCCACCATCGCAGTCACGGCATAGTCTTTCAAAATTGCCACAATGGGTTGGCTTCAGCATGAGTTGAGTGCCACCTGTGGTCTAACGGCCTACCCTCCTGCTTGGACCTCCTCAAGTCCGCTGTATACCAAGGGACCTATGCTGGCACAGCGTTGGGATCAGATGCCTGGATGCAACTGTGTCAATGGCCCTGGTCAAGATGTCATTCCATAAAATGACCAGGTCATCAAGAGAGTAGCCATCGAGGTCGGGTCACATTCTGGAGGCAGTGCAAAACTTTCCTTTTCGGCAAAGCATTTGGTAGGCACGGATAGGGGTTCGAGTGAGTGGGGTTTTGGGTTGGGAGTAGGGATTTTTATTATATTTTCATTATGATGTGTTTGTTTCTGTAAGCTGCCCCGAGTCTTTGGGGAAGTGCAGGGTATAAAATTTAATAAGCAAATATACAAAAATACCTTACTAACTCTGGGCACTTTCCAAAGAGACAAAAATCGCAGCCTTTGACTCCGGGACTTCCCCGCGGAGCCAAATGACGCATAGCTTCTGCCTCGTGGGAAGGGAGTAGGTACGGATCTTTGCTTGCAAACATATGCATCCAGCAGAATGGTGACCTCCTATTCTGCCAGGCACATATGTTTGCCAGCAAAGGCCTGCCCTTCCCACAAGACAGAAGCTGTGCGTCATTTACCTCTTATAATCCTGTGGCAGTGGCGCCGAAAGCTGTGCATTCTCTCCTGGGTCTTCTATGGTTTATTGTTCAGATGGTCGGAACACTGGGGGTATTTCTGCTGCATCACCACTAGGAGGCGTTAGAAAGCTTCCAAAGTGCTTGCTTGAATCTTTCCCGCCGAAAGATTTTACTTTTGTCTCGCACTAGGCAGGAGGCTTTCTTTTCTCTCCGGGAAAATAATATAAAGAAGAAACTGGACAGACAGAACAGACCGAAGACTATCTTCACAAGCTCTGTGCTGCTGGCCGAGGCTAGCGTTACCCTTGGGGCGCAGCCCGGTTCACCCTTTTCCCTTCTGCTGGGCCGACTGAACGGACCCGTGCAGGTGTTACAGAGGGGTCCCTCTGACATGGCGGAGACAGTGAAGACTCGCAGGGCCTCACCCCGCCTGCGGCCAGCGCCTCCGCCAGTGCCTCTGCAGCAGGACCCAGTCGAGTCAGCGAGGCAGGAGGAAGCGGCTGCCCGGAGAGAGCTCTCGCCTGAGCATGAGGTACAGGCATGGGGGCCCTCATCTGTCACAGAACTCCAGCAGCAACAGCTTGAAACCATGCAGCAAATGCTGCAGACCCTGACAGTGCTGCAGTCTGGAGCAGCCAGGTCGAAAGGGAAGAGGAGGAGGAGGAAGTGAGGCCTATTCCTCTCGGAGCAGGGGTTCAAAGGCAAGTCCAAGCGGGCTGATAAGGGCAAGCATAGAAGCCTCCGGGCTCATCATGCCCCCCCCCCCCTTCACAATCTCCTGCACTCTTCCTTGGATGAGGAGGGGAAGGAGGGAGACAGGCTTGGCCCTCAGGAGCGGAGTCCTCTTGCTCCAGCTCTTCCTCCCCACCCCACGCCAAACGCAGTAGAAAAAGGGCTTTCACTCAAAGGGAGACACCCAGGCCCTCAGACTCCGATTCTGAGGTGGAGACGCTGGCCTCAGGCGAGGACAGGGAGCCCCGTTCAGTAGGGGAGGTCCTGCCCCATTGCTCGAAGGATTTGAATAGGGAACTCTCTTTTCCCCAAGTCCATAAGATATTGAGCAGAGAGAGTGCTCCTTATTAAACAGAAGCAGCGCAGGAGTAAGGAGTCTGAGTCTGCCTCTTCTGACTCTGACAGAGACTACCTCCCCAAGCTGGGCTCGGCTACTAGGGTGTCCTGACTCAATTACAAATTTGAGAGCCTCATAAGGGAGCAATGGAGACAGCCTACCAAGCTTGTCAGGCTCTCTAGAACCCAACTAGAGCTTTATGAATTCCATAGAGCCTGCTCCTCTATCTTTGGGGTCCCCAAGATTGATGCAGCAGCTGCTTCTCTGGCTAGACAATCAATCAGTGTTCCTCTCTGAGGGTGATGTCATGCCAAAAGATCCTACTGACAAGGGCATTGAGACTGGCCTTAGGAGAAACTGAGTGCCTCTCCAACCTGCTGAGAATGGCAGTCCTAGCCTCTTATGCCTCAAGAGCCATTCTCAAATGGTTTCACATTAGCAAAGATAAGGAAGTGTCTGAGGCTGAAGCAGACAAGCTAGCTGAAGGTATCACCATGGCACAATCCTTTTTGGTTGATTCCTTCCTGGACTCTGTCCTCTGGGCGGCCAGGGGCATGGCAGCTAACGTGGTTGCCAGAAGGCACCTTTGACTCCGTTCCTGGAGAGCAGAGGCGCATGCTCATAATCTCTTGGTGAACAGCCAGTTCAAAGGTGCAAAGCTCTTCGGCTCGGCGCTCGATAGGGCGATCAGACAGGCCTCAAGTAAGGAAAAGAAAACATCTCTTACCCAGCTTCAGTCAACTAAATCCTTCCGGCCCTTTCAACAGGCCCTTTTCAGGACAACGCAGAGACTAGTTCCTCTCGTTCCTGGAATTTCTCATCCCGAGCAAGAGGAGCCAGAGGTAAGGGGTTTTGGCCCCAGTCCTACCAGCCCACATCATACGGTAGGAGGGGACCCCCCCTTGGCAAAGAAACATGACTCCTGACGTCCTTTCCCCGGTAGATCTCAAGTCTATCGCTCTGGGGGGCAGGTTACAGTTTTTTTCAGAAAGGTGACTGAATTCCACTTCCGACAGACGGGTAAGGGACACCGTGTCAAAGGGCTACTCCACAGAATTCACACAGTCCCCCAGGGAATCCTTTCGATTGTCTCCCAGGTGCAGGAACCCCAAGAAGCATTCAGCCATGCTAGCAGAGATCCAGAGGCCCCTGGACTTGCAGGCTATCGAACCCGTCCCGTTATCAGAGAGATTCATGGGACCTTATTGAATGTTCTTTTTGGTTAGAAGATGAGTGGTCACAGGGGTATACTGGACCTAAAGAGGCTGAACAAGTTCCTAAGGTACCAACACTTCAAGATGGAAACGGTAGCCTCCATCTACATGGCCATTCGCCCCAACCACTGACTAGCCTCCTTCGACCTGAAGGACACTTACTTACACCTGCCCATCCTCCCGGTCCACATGAAGTGGCTCCATTTCTCTTACCACGACCTTCACTGGCAGTACCGTGTTCTACCGTTCGGCCTCTCCACTGTTCCCTGGACTTTCACCAAGGTGTTGATCCCCGTGGTCGCCAACTTGAGACTCCGGAGGATAGCAGTCTTCCCATACCTGGACGATCTGCTGATACGTGCTCGCTCAGAGGCAGAAGCTACATCCCACGTTCAGGCCACTCTTGCTTACCTGCAGTATCACGGCTTTGTGATCAGCCGGGACAAGAGCCACTTGTCCCCAGCGCAGCGAATGAACCATCTAGGGGTAATTATAGACACAGTAAAGCACAAGGTGTTTTTATTCCAGCAGATCGCAGATCGACAACACAGGATATGCCGTTTCAGCCGGAAATCCGGGCAGTCCCAGTCAGTTCTGTTGATGCTTCTGGCCTCTCTTCTGGGTCTGATGGTCTTGTGCTTCCCCCACCTTCAGTGGACAAGATTCGACACCAGGGCACTACAGAGGCTTCTGTGCCCCTGGATTCACCTCATCATGTCCAGATCCACAAAACACTTGCAGCTAGACGATTGCACAGTAGAATCCTTATGCTGGTGGGAGGATCCGGATCGGTTTTCAGAGGGAAGCCCCTTACAGGACCCCCTCCCCCAGACAAATCCTGAAAATGGATGCCAGCCTATCAGGCTGGGGAGCCCATGCTTCCAGTTCGGCAACCCAGGGTTGATGGCGACAGCAGGACCTTCACAACAGCATCAACTGGCTTGAGCTGAAGGCAGTCCGGCTAGCCCTGCAGCGCTCTCCTGGGACATTCAGACAGCATCATATCCTTGTGTTCTCCGACAACTTGACTGTCGCTTATATCAACAACCAGGAGGGATCCAGATCGCCAGAGCATCATCTAGAGGCCTCTCACCTATTCCGATGGGCGGAGGTCAACCTGGCGTCCCTAGTAGCCTGACATATCGGGGAAAGACAGCAAGACGGCAGATCGGCTGAGTTGAGAGACTACGGATCCAGGAGAGTGGAGCCTCAACCAGGCGGTCTTCAACCAGGTGACGCAGGGGTTCGGCAATCCCCTTCTGGATCTCTTTGCTTCCCAGGCCAATGCCAAACTCCCTCTCTTCCTGTCCAGGCACTTTTGCAGGACTGCACTAGGGACAGATGCCCTGTCATTCGAGTGGCCCTTGGAGATTCTGTATGCCTTCCCGCCACTTCTGCTCCTGAGCCAAACAATAGTCAAATGCAGGCAAGGCAACCACAGGTTAATCCTCATTGCTCCATTTTGGCCCCGCAGGCCATGGTTTGCAGATCTCTTTGAGCTGTCAAGAGGCCAATTCTGGAGGCTTCCGCAGGTCTTGGATCTGCTCAGACAGGGCCCCTTGGTTCACAACAACCCGACGTTCCTCAAACTAACCGCCTGGCCTTTGAATCTCGGGCCTTAAGGACTTTAGGGTATACAGATTCCATCATTCACACTCTCACAGCGGACAAGAGAGATTCGACTAGGAGGATTTATCCATCTTCATGGAAATTCTTTGTCAAGTGTTGTAGAGATCAGGACTGTTCACCTGAGTCACCAAGTACATTACAGGTTCTGCAATTTCTTCAAAGGGGCTTGAATATCGGGCTGAAGCCACCCACTCTGACGCGTCAGCTGGCTGCCATTGACTCTACAATGTCTTCTTTAGGGACCGACAGACTGTCATCCCATCCACACATTCGTAGATTTTTTTTAAGAGGGGCTTGGCAGTTGGCACCACTAGTGGTTCATAGATTTCCCACCTGGAATCTGAATATCGTCAATGCGATCACGCAAGCCTCCCTTTGAGCCCCTCGTGAAGGTCTCCCTTTATTTTCTCTCCATAAAAGTGGCTATCCTCATACCCATTACCTCAGCAAGGTGAGTTTCCGAGCTGGGGGCGTTATCCATGGACCCCGCCCTCTGTATATTCAAGAGAGAGTTGGTTACTCTTCGCCTTGATCCTTCTTTCATACCCAAAGTTAGTTCTCGTTTCCACCTTGCACAGGAGCTGGTGCTCCCCTCCTTTTGCCCTAATTCTCGTCGTCCTCTCGAAAGGACATGGCACACCCTTGTTGATCGCAGGCTCTTAAGATCTACCTCTACAGGACCGAGCCCTTCAGGCGATCCTCAGCCCTTTTCATTTCCTACTCCCCTAGATATAGGGGGGAGAAGTCATCTAAGACTAATATCTCCAAATGGGTGGTGGGGTGTATCAGAGAAGTGTACAAGGCTTCCAACCTTCCGCCTCCCTCAGGGGTAGTGGCTCGCTCTACTCGTGGGATGGCTTCTTCCTGGGCCTTTAGGTCTAGGGCTCCCTACTCGGAGAGATGGAAAGCAGAGGCATGGAGGTCAGTCCATACCTTCACGCGTCACTATAAATTGGACCTTTTTGATTCGGCTGAGGCGACCTTTGGCCGCAGGGTCCTTCAGGGCGTCCTGTCGTCTGATCCTGCCTAATCCTCGGGGGTTCCACTACTAGGGAATCAGCCGTAGGCTCTCCTCCTCCCCCACAAAATTGTTTTTTCCATTCTGTCTAGTTTACACTGCTATATATCTCCCAGTGTTCCGACCATCCAAACAATAAATCATAGAAGGAACAATTGGGTCTCTTACCTGGGAATTGTTGTTCTGTGGTTTATATGGGAGTATGGTCGGTCCTCCCATACTGAGCCGAAGGCAACCAGTTCAGGGACCCTGTCACTCCAAAGGGTGACTCGTTGGGAGACCTGCCTTTTTTAGTTTGGCAGATCCTCCCCCTTTTTCAGTCATACACCCTTTAAGGGCGGATCCTTTTTGCTATAGACTCATTAGGGGCGCACTTTACATGTTATTGGCCTAGTTCCCTAGGTTAGGGAGGCCGTACACAAGCTAATTCCTGTTACTGTTACGTAAGTCTCTGTTCATATAGTTCCTGGAGTATTCGGCTTCTTACAACTGAGGAGTTTCGGCGGGAAAGGCTCAAGCAAGCACTTTGGAAGCTTTCTAATGCCTCCTAGTGCTGATGCGGCAGAAATACCCCCAGTGTTCCTACCATCCTCCCATATAAACCACTAGGGGTGGGAATTTCGGTTCCCCCGATATCCGAAACTGCAGGTATTTTGCTGTACCGGCAGTTTCGGATTAACCCGGTAATCTGGGGTACCAGTACCAGTTCCCCGTGCCGGATTTTTTTACATTGCGACCATTGAAATGAATGGCCGCAATGTAAAAAAAAAAAAGCTACACCCCCCTCCCCCCCACTTTCCCTCCCCCCCATCCAGGCTGCATGGGTGGAAGGGGGGACAACCCCCACCCACCCTGCCCAGCCTGGATTTTTTTAAATTTAATTTTAATCCGAAGTTCGGCTGCTAGTGCAGGCTCCGGGCCGCCGCCATGTCGTCGTCGGTGACCCGAGCCCGCACCAGCAGGTACTAGGTGATCCCTGGGGTGGTTTAAACCCCCCCCCC
>QEPC01001091.1:472605-522577 GCA_003113815.1 Sphenodon punctatus
CCCGAGTTGACTGCGTTGCTGCAATTTGCAGTGATTTTTGCAGAATCAGCCAATCCTCGCAGTGCCAGGCTGAAATTGCAGTGACACTGCAGTGGGGGCTGTCTGCAGGATCTTTAAATCCTGGCTCAGGCATAAACTTGTCGCCTGACCCCAAACTAAAACTGCTGCTGCAGCTGCCGTCTGTCCGGAAGGTGTGACCATGACCCAAGGGTAAATAGGCCCCTGGGAGATGAATTGTGGGTGGGTAGGGTCTGAAGGCCCTATGTTTGGGTGAAGGAGGTCTGGGGTCTTAATATGTGGTGGGGTGCTGAAATTCCAGAGGATTTGAGTTGTTTGATTAGCAAAGTTGTGATTCTATGTCAAACCTGTTGCAAATTTGCTTCCTAGCATGCATAGTTATGCAAATCCAGTTAATTATGCAAATATTAATGCTCGCAGTGAATTTGCAGAATTTGGCTTCACTGGTTGCAGAATTTAAGATTTTTTGGTGCAGTGAACTCGGGTCCCTGATTATGTCCCTAATCAGGAAAAGGCCAGGATTTCAAGCTGTCTTGCACTAATGCTCTAGAAACCCCTCCAAATAAAGTAAATCTTGTATCAAATATCTTTAAAAAGTCATGTCTTTGTACTACCTTTTCCACTCTCTTTTGTGATGGTGACATCTCTGTAGTAGCCGCCAGAAACAGCGTGAGAAACCAATTTGATGTGACCAGCAAAAGTGTGTTGTGGACTAAGTTTTGGAAACCTCTGATCTAAAAGAAGCATTTGGAGTAGGCAGTAGCTGTGCTGACTTTCTGATACTTTCTTCTTCTTTCAATTGGGTGAAGCCACCAGCAATATTTGTGTCATCCCCCTACCCCCCACCCCACCTCCCCTGCAAAGACTAGCTTGGTTGCCAGGCATAGGTTGGTCATAAATCTTCTGGAACTGAATAAATAATGTAAATCTGTACAGAGGCTTTTGTGATGAGGATACACATCAGACTGAAATGACACATTCTTTGTACTGGTGATATCCAGAAAGTAAAGCAGTGAATGGATGAGTCTACTAGTTCACTTCTTCAATGTTTATAACAAATGCTAAACAACAATCACATCTTTGATTTTTTGCAAAGCTACAGAAAAGGAGTTTGCAGGTGTTGGACTTAGGTGGGATGTGAACAAATATGAGGAAATCTAGTGTAAACATAAAATTCTGTGTCATTCTAGTGGGGATCTTATTGTTAGAGTGCCAAAATAGTGTGGCGTATGTGAGTTCCTTCAAAGGCTTTTGAGTAGCTCACTCAACTAGGCCGAAACATTCATTTCATAGACTGGTCAGTCTCTTCCCCCTTCCCCCCCTAGAAATATACTTCAGAGCTTGGTTAGTGATAGCTAATTACTTTTCATCGCTTCTGAGCTGTGAATTTACTGGAGCTTTAGATAGACATTTACTTGAGCATTAGGACTGGGAACAATGCCCTTAACCAATGTTTTAGAACACTTCAACTCTGATCCCGAAAGTGCTTCATTGGCACAAGCCCCAGGGCTACTTCTGGCATGGCTGGTACCCATATCTCCCTATTAGGAGGATATCATTTTGACTTGTAGGGTAGCTGGCTGTATTGTTACCCTAGAGTGACGGTATCCTGCTGAGTGGTTGGTTGGTTTGATGTTACAGGGTCTCAGTGTAGGTAGTTCCATCCTCCAATGAAAGTGACTTATATGTTGACAATATTGTGACAGCCTTCGTCCTCTTCCTGAATGAACAAAACTGAGCAACAAAGGAGAACGTTAAGGCTCTTGGTTTGTTAGAACATCCTATGCTGCATAGTAGCTAATGCCTAGGACCCCCCACAAAGGCTATTTGGGGTGTCCAAATGTGGACAAAGAAGCAATTTATGTTCCTGACCAAAGCTGTTCCTATTCACCAGTAGAAAGACAGTTTAAGGGACATAATTCCAAGTGGTCACCAGTAGCTGCTAGATATTCCTGTGTGAGAGGCAAGGAGTAAAATGACGCTATCGTGTGGGTTTCATCAACAGAGCATTCTTGCAAAAGGGACCCGTGTTCAGAATTGGTGCCAAGAATTCAGCTCATGGTTTAAAAAACTGGATTCTCTAAGGAACTGATTCAAGGTCTATGCACCTGGCGCATGCACAACACATCTGGAACAAGTGTACACTTAGAACATACAATGTGTGTGCTGAGTACGCAGTGCGCACACGTGCTCACCCTACACCTGGGATTGGGTCCATAATTTGCTTTCAAATAAGTTTGCCTTATAAGGCCCGTAGATGAGAGGTTATGTCAAGTTTTTCTCTGGAACTGTGAGGGCTAGAAACTTTTAATGTGAAAGCTGAGAACTGATGTAATCCCAATTCCTGGAGGAGCTGTGACTTTAAGAAGGAGAAAAAGTCCATTATTGCAGCATTATGATTAACTTTGTGAGAACTGGCAACACTACAGCATGCTGAATCCATTCCAGTTCCACTTAATAACGCACCATTGGCATGATAAGCTATATTAGTATTGCCTGCCTATACAAATAGGACAGATGCTTCAGAGGGGAGTACAACCCACCCAGGATGAGGTCACGGGCTGCATGCTTGGGGATGTGTCATCTGCTGTGCTTATTTCTCATTATTTTCCTCGTTCCAGATATAGTAGCAAGATGCTACATAGCATGATGCTAACTCTGCTGTCCTTCTCGAGCTAGGCACCCAGGCATGGAGTTTGATCTCACTGAAGTGTTTCATCTGTCTTAAAAAGGCTGCTGCATGCAGGACCAAAGAACAAAGGCTGTATTTTTCCCTGCTGCTCCACCCAAAAAAAAAAAAAAATCTCAGACGTCAGGAAGAATGGATAATGACTGTTAGGAGTCCAAGACCCACCAAATGCTAATAGGTGTGTGGACTTGAGAGTAGTTGCTCTCACTCGTGCTTCAGTCTGTACAGCTAAATTAATATGATAAATACTAGATTTCACCCCTTTCGTTTCTGCCAAAAAACTTTGCAAGCACTTATGTGGTTCAGTATAGTAGCTATTGTCCAAAATGTAGTCAAGGAGGATTGGGATTTCCCAATGTTAGAGACAATTTAAACTTCTGGTGTTTCTGACGTATTTCTGCTACAATCAAATGAAAGAGAAGTGTGAAAAATGCCTCTTTCAGTGAGGTGCCATTTACATAGCGCCAGCAATGTACCTGGCACTTTACAGTTGTAAGAAAGAGACACGGTCCCTGCCCCAGTGGGCTTACAATCTAAGAGAGACAAAGGGGGTGGGAAACAAAGGAAGAGACAAGGATACGTACAAGAACTCTTGAGGTCTCAGGTGCACATGCTTGTCTTAGTTACAAAGGTGTAGTTACTCATTTAATGTTATATAAGATATGGTGATTGAGGAGAAGTCAGCGAGGGGAATGAGGAGCCGAGGAAAGCTTGACGGAAGAGGTGGGTTTTGAGGAGAGATTTGGAGGGAGGAAGCCAAGCAAATGTGTTCAGGGAGTGCTTATTTAGTGCTTGTTTTGTAGCAGATCTCTTGGTATGTTTGCGAAGTGCTCAGTTTACAATAGCATACAACCTTTCAGTTGAAAAAGGAGAGTTCTATAATTAGGATTTCTGGTCATCGATTAAAATGAACACTTTTACGTCAGTGAGTCTGTAAAATTTGGATCAAATTCAACATTTGTGCAGTGTAGAATATCACAATCCTATATATTCCTGTACTAACTTGGAACAAATTACTTGCTTAGGAAGAACCCATATGCTAATCTCTGGGAGCACAGGATGAAGGGGAAGTTCAGCTGTTCAAAGGAAAACCTGGAGACACTTGGTTTTGTTCTGTTATTTTAAAAAATCCCCTTCCCCCCCCATACATTCAATTTAAAAACAAGTAGGGAGAATTCTACCACATGAACTCCATGCACAGTTTCAGTGCTCTGCTTTAAAAATGAGTTTTCATTTTTCTTACCATGATCTACTTGCAAGTGAAGCAGCAGCATTTAGATGACTAGACCTTTTTTGCTGAGGGAAAGCAGAGGAGGGGGAAGGGTGCTCAGCATAGGCACTTTCCATGGTCACTGGACAGGACTCATCCAAGTTTTTTTTATTTAGCCATGTTGACTTTAGCCTTTTGCATTTTAGTTGACTTTTGGAATATCCAGACTTCTGAGACCCAGTGCCTCATGCAGCACCTCTTCTCCAGGAAAAGCAAAATTGGGCCAATCCATCTCTGAGGGATTGGGCTGAGCAGACCTTCGGTCTTTCTCTGGGGACAGGGGCAGGCAAGAAACAGCACAGCCAATGAGCCACTTGTTCTCTTGGGAGGAAAAGGCCACAGCAGGGAGCAAAGCAGCAGAAGTCACTGCTCCTTTGAGTAAGGACAGGAGAGGAGCAGAGGATGAATGTGGCTAGCAGAAAGCCTGGAGCCCTTTTTTCTTTTCCATATGTCACTACTTACTGGTATGGGGTCCAAAACATGGTAGCCCATCAGTGAGAGAGGAACCTCTCTTAGGCATCATAAGGAGAAACAAGAGGTTCCATGAACTCCATTAAGGACTTTACTACACTCGTAGAGCATGGAAAGCACTTGGATACTATGGTGGGATGTGACAGTAGAAAATTCTATAGTAGATAGCCTGGAAATGAGTATTTGCTACTATCCATTATCTGACCAGATATTGTGGTATCCAGTTTAGTATGCTCCAGCTGTCTGGGTTGCTGGATTATCAAATACCTAACTACCGTTTTAACTTTTTTTTCACTCCCTCTCTCCGACTGATTTGGTAAATGGCAACATCCGGTATTCTGGTTTGGCAGTTAATCCCTTTGGGATATTATTATTGTAGTTTTTTACCCTGCGTTTCTCAACAATGGACTCAAGGCAGCTTACAAACAATATAAAAATACCCAGATCCATTACCAACCCATGCTCCAAAATACAACTTACATTTTCAACAATTATAAAAGCATAATACAGATATTAAAATAACAATCTTTGTTTTCCCCCTCCTTTAGGGATAAAACATAGAATGCCCTCTCTTCTCCCCTCCCCTCCATCCAACCCCCCCTCTCTCACCGAGGGATCAAGACATAGCCCATCCCTATCCCCCCACCCCAAGGCCCCCCTTTCTCATCAAGGAGTCGAGACATAACCCCCCCCCCCACACACGCACACCAAGGGGTTGGGGTAAACACTCCTACCCTCCATTTTCTCCATTCCTACCCATACCACCCCTCACCAGGGGCTCATGGCACAACCCTTCCCTGCTACTTCAACCAGTTCCATTTCCCCATGCCCCTGAGCCCCACCCTGTCACTGGGGAGTGGGGGCAAATAAGACTACAATTCGTACCCTTCCCCAAAAAATTTCCCCGTTCCCTAAACCCATAACAGAAAAATAAAATGGACAAAACCCCAAACCTCCTGCCAGGCAGTCATATAACCCATTTCCAATCTAAATCTCTGGATGTTCAACAAATTGCTTCTTTTCATCACCAGTCGTTTTTATCGTCTAGTAAACTTCCATACAAATGCTAGTTTTGTCTAGGTCATGAAGCTGGAAATTAAAGCATAAATAAACGGCTGTATCTTGAAAGAGATTGACCCCCATCTGCCCTAAACAATATAAACTAGGAGAAAGATACGGGAGAGCGTTGGTGTTCTTGTTTGCACTGGGAACAAAGGACATTCCTATGAATAGTGACTCTGACGTTAATTACAGAATAAAAAGTGTGGTGTGTGGGCAGCGACTTACTTATTTTATCAGATCTTTCTTTCTAGTTTCTAATTAGAGCATAGGAACAATTGTAGGCTGTGCTGAAAGAAGCCTTGTGGCTTTTCCTGGTTACATTAAGCACCGATCTCAAGCCCACTGAATATTGCAAAGGCACTCCTCTTCTGACTTCACTGGAATTTATATTTATTTTATTTCGTCATACTTTTAAGCCGCCCCCTCCTGCTATGTATCTGGGGGCGACTAACAACATCCTAAAAACAAATATCAAAAAATAAAACATTAAAATAACCCAAACAAGAAAAAGCTCCCACCCATTACCGGGCTCCCTCTGCAAAGGCCTGGCAGAACAGCCAGGTCTTACACTGTCTATGGAAAGAGGGAAGGCCTACAGCCAGGCGGACCTCCAATGGGAGGGAGTTCCACAGCCGTGGAGCAGCCACTGAGAACACCCTCCTCATGGTTGACACCTGGGGGACCTCAAGGAGGGCACCCCCCGCTGACTGCAGAGGCTGATCCAGGATCCGGAGGGTGAGGCGGTCCTGCAGGTAAGTGGGGCCCAGGCCGTTCAGGGCTTTAAATGTCAAAACCAACACCTTGAATTGGGCCCAGAAGACTATTGGCAGCTAGTGCAAAGAACGGAGCACCAGGGTAACGTGCTTGAGATAAGTTGTCCCCCCTAAGGAGATGGGCTGCCGCATTCTGCACCAGCAGCAGTCTCCGGACTGTCACCAAGGGTAGCCCCACATAGAATGCGTTACAGTAGTCCAAGCTCGAGGTAATAAAAGCATGGATGATCGTGGCAAGGGCTGAGTCCGAGACCTACAACTTAAACCGTCGTACCAGATGTAATTGGCGAAAAGCGCCCTTCGCCATAACTGCCACCTGGGCATCCAGGCGAAGCTGTGGGTCTAGGATTACCCCCAGACTACGGACTTGAGATACTAGGGGAGGACGGACCCCATCAGTGATGGGGGGCTATCGCTCCCCCCGGCTTTCCCCACAACCTCCGCTATATATCCAGCTTCTTATGGGGGCAATTCTTTGGTATGGCAGTGTTATCCTGTATCAAGCGGAGATGCAGACACCTTGCTTTAACAGTTTTCATGGAGAGGGAGTGAAAGAACAAGCCTTTATTTCAGAGTGAAAAAGTCTGCCTTCCAACAATCCCTATGTAGGAGGGACAATCCCTCTTTCAGTACTGAATTCTACTGTCCCTCTTTCAAGAGAGACGCAGAGACAAAAAGGCCAGTATTTAAGCCTCAGGCACTTCTTTCCTGGTTGCCTTCCAGGAAAATCCCTTGAGAGGACAATGGGGAGATGGGAGGACAGACTAAGGCCCTTTTCACATGAGACGTTTACCCCCCCCCCCCCCAACGTGCCCATGCAGGTCAGCTGTATGGGCATGGGGGGTGCACCTGTGTGACCGCCATGGCCGGTGGGGGGTGCATGTGTGCTCCCGCTCTCCACCAACCTCCACTCATCACCCACGCAGCGACTGGCGGTTGCTCCACCTGTGTAATGGCCACACACACACACACNACACACACACACACACACACACACACACACACACACACACACACACACACACACACACACACACACACACACACACACACACCCATCCCGCGGTCCATGTGAAAAGAGCCTAAGAGGAATGATGAGAGAGAGCATCTATTCCTCGTTATGCACTTGAAAGTCTGGGAGGTGTGTGTGCAAGTGTATGAGGGGACAGAGTTTATTGGTGAAGGAGGTGGCACTTGCTTCTCTTTTGCTGCTTGAAATGGTGAAAGGTACGGCAAAGGCAAATTTGTTGAATAATGGTGAGATCTCTTTGAAAAACTGGTTCTATTCAGCATAAGTCTTGTGTATCTCTTGCCTTGGGCATGAGATAACATTGGAAACTTTTATTTTTTCCTCTTTCTAAAGATCTGTTATAAGGAATTGAAAATGTCTCCCTATCTGTTCTCAATAAAAGCACTACAGCATGCTAACACTTGTACTGCTATTGGTTTGCCAAATGCAGAACCTAAGGGCCCAGATGATGTGAGCAGCATAAAGGCTTTTATTATCAATGAGATCATGGACCATTTTTAAGCAAACAAATCTGACACCAACGCCAAAAAAAAAAGTAAAAAAAAATAATCTTGGAGTGCTAATCTACTTTTGTAAACATAACTAAAAAAGATGACCACAAGGCCATGTAGGTCAAATAGACTACACTGATGTGGACCCAAAAGTAAACATAAAAACAGTGCATGTCATGGACTCAAAATATAGTTTTTTTTCATTAAACTTTGGGTCAGACTAAATGTAGTACAAAATTGTATATCTTGTGGGGGGGGGGGGGGACCCACCAATGTCTTGGGGTGGGTTATCAACATAGCAGCTTATTTTTAGGTGCCTGTGGTTGCTCTTTAACTGTTAAGAAGCTGAACACTTTTATTAAGAGGTGTTTTGAATTTAACTATGGAAACTTCTTGGTGTTAGCCTAGAGGTGAAGTTGTTTGTTCCCGATTTTGAGCAGGTGGGAATCCACCCTAATGACGTGCGTCAAAACATTGAGGCAACCAATTTTTTGCAATTTCATTTTGTTTATTTTGTCCATTTCAGGTTTTCTGTTTCCCGCCAATAACAGTGGAAATGAGTGGTAAAACTGGGAATGGCTGGAACGAATAAACTGAATGAACCGGCTGGAACAAATTGTAAGCTGCCCTGAGCCTCTGCAGGAAGGGCAGCACAGAAATAGGAACAAATAAATTTAAAATAAAAAGCTGAAAATAGACTAGGATGTAGTGTTCAGTGCTCGGCTTGGTTTGGGTTGGATTTAATGGGTTTTCTCGTCCGGTCTAGTGTTAGCTCTTTAATGCACAATATAGTCAACTTAAAGTACTTTGGAATTTGCATAAGCCTAACTTGTTTAACTGGAATTTCCTTTAATTGACCTTGGGAAGCAGGAGTTTGACTTTAAACATGCTACATTTTATATTGTTCCCCCTTTATGCAAGACTGAAGACGGGCTCGAACCATAATTGTTTTCAAGGGATAACGTCTCTGCTCCTATTCCCTGATATCTTGAAGCTGCTGCTCTGAAAGCCTTGTTAAGTGGCAGTTTAGAAATAACCTTTTCAACTTGCATATTACTTGGGTCCTAAGGCTGGATTTGAACTATTAAACTGTGGTATGTAGGATGAAAAGAAAATGTGCAAACTGCCACTTGACAGATTCAGCAGGAAACTTGCTTTTCAGCTGATCAACAGGGAAGCTGACTCCCTCCTTGCCACTCCTCTCCCGTCTCGCTTGCCCCGCCCCTCGAACATCATGCTACCTTCCATTGTCAAATTTAGTCTCCTTTTTAAAAATGAAATGTTGAGTGGAAGTTGTTATACTAATTTCTATTGGATTGAGTTTTTTCTAATTATTAAATTTAGTTTACTTGTTTAACATTGGGCAGACTACAGTATCAGACAGGCCATTTTGTCAAGATCTATTTTAAGGTGAACCTCTGATAAGTTGAACTATTTTTAGATAGCCCACTGAATTTTGAAGAAAGCTCTACTCTAATCTGGGTCGCTGGGAAACTGACTAGAGAAGAATGTGTCATAAAGGGGATGTAGTGACACTTATTGATCAGGGTTTGGATTACAGGTCTAATTTTTAAAAAATAAATAATTGATAAAGGCAGGGGCCTGTTACTGCTGCATTTTCCCTGTTGCAGCCAGTGGGGAAAACAGTAGTGAACACGCATCCCTGGTTAATGGTAAGAAGAAACTGAGGATGGGATTATGGCAGGGGGAATAGAGAAGATGCATGTAATTTTTAGATGTCTCAAGGTGCCTCCAGATGTCTGGAGGGATCTGGTGGTGATCAGTGATGGGGATGGAAAGAGAGACGTTACGTCAGGATTGCTGCAGACTAAACTTCTGTACCGCAGAGTAAAACCGTGATACAGCAGTGGAAAAGTTTCCTTGGTTTGATAGAAACTAGAGAATTTTTTCTGCTGTCTTACCATGTGGTCCAGTAATTTGGATGTTGTAAGAACCCTAATGTAAACTCCCCTGGATTACCATCAGGGACTTCAATGGGGTTTTGATGTCTGAAAATGTCCTAAATGGTGTATAGAATTAGTTACTAAAGGTTAACACTCTGGCTGCTTGTACATGAAACTGGAGGGGAGAAACTGCCGTGAGCCAAAATCACGTCAGCGGGACCACCTGAAGCTTTGCTCATCTGCATGAGGTTTTTAATGTCATCGGCACATTTCTGTCTTGATTTCACTCACTGGTCATAAGGCTGGATTTTGAGCCCTGTCACCTGCGAGTGGAATCATGGTAGAAATGGGCTAATGTTTAAAACCCCGCGCACATGAGTGCAGTGATCCCCCTGCTGTGACTTTTTGGCTTGCAGCAGTTCACCCCCCACCCCACCCGTCTTGTGTGCAAGTGCCCTCTGATATGAAGGATCAGAGGTAACTCTATGTATGGTAAATAAAGCTGGATACTCTTTCCATGATTGACTGAATCCAAGACAATTGCATAATGTGTACCTTCTTTTGTGGCCATTCCGGAGAGGCCACATGTCAGGTTACAACTGTTCTAGGGTGGCGGCGGCTGCTGCTGCTGTTTTTACTGACATGTTCTATTATTATTATTATTATTATTATTAATTATTTTATTATTATTATATTTATATAGTGCCAGTTGTGTGACCTGGTGCTGTACAGAACATAGAATTAGACGCGGTCCCTGCCTGTGGCTTACAATCTAAAGCTGTGAGAGTCTTTGGCCACCCATTAACATTCCTGTCCTACTTTCTCTCCCCAGTGCACACAGCCTGTCGCTTCATTTTTTTGCTGAACGTTTCTCTCGTCTCCCTCGTTGTTATCCTATGATAAGTGGAATAAAAGGGTGACATGTTCCCTGTTGCTACAGGTGCTGTGCACAGGACTCCGATGTGCAGACCCTGCTGCGCTGAATGCCATACCAGGTCCTGTTCTGTGCAGTACAGCACACATCTCTTTCGTGCCAACATTTAATTCTTGCCTTCTTTATTAGAACTTGTTTTCTTTCAAGTAGATTTCTCATCTACAAGTACAGTCTAATTTTACCCCTAGATTTCTGTGGTAAATATTTAGTATGCTATGCTATCAAAGGACCACTATTCTTTTTGTGGTGAGGATCAGCTCTGTTAAACACCACTATATCTTCCTGGCAGTGAATAGCTGTTAGCATCAGACTGCACCCCAGTGCTTTTCCTTTACTAAGGGTGCAGTCCTCTGCCATTAAAGTCAGCAGGAGTGTTGCCATTTTAGTGGATAGAGGATTGTCTTTAGGCAGTATATTGGAAAGAAACTGTCAGTGTCTGCTTTCTATTGTTGCCATGATTTGAACACAGGACTGGTGAGGGGTAGGGTAATATAGTAGTTTGTCAGAGAGGAAAAGCTTACAGTGGCATGGGCTGGAGATTAGCACTGCAGGTGTGTAGGGAGATGTACAAGTTGCTTCACACACCATCTTGCAATGCTTGTCGGAGACTGGCCTCTTAGAATTGGATTTTTAGTGCGGATGCACGTTCAGAATTTCTCCTGGGTTTAAAAGGGGTTTGTTTGCCTGAGCCAAAAGGAAGAGTGAAGGATTAATCGTCTTTAATAAGAGTGAAAGCAGTATCTAATAGCTAGAGAAGTAGCCTGATAAGGTTTGTCACTGGGTCATGCGAGTCGGGACAGATCACAGCCTGTCTTCCTGTCCCTGACTCTCTAAATTACAAGATAACGCCCACGTCACTGAAACCTTGCATTGGGAAGCTTTGTTCATTGAATCTTTCTAAAGTATCCTTGATTAGAAGCCCAAAGTAAAACTTAGAGAAATTTCCATCAAAACCCTCAAACTCCAAGATAATTAAGAATTCTTCAGCTACCTGAACGGAGAGCTGAAATATCCTTGGTATTTTCTTAGTTTTTCTTTTCATAGTGTAGGAATGCAATTGTTTTCCCATAGACTATTTCCCCCCTGTCCATACAAGGGAGTTTCCATGCCTGGAACTTTAGATTTGTAATGGTTTTGTTGTTTTTCTAATGCATTTTAATACGAGATTTTTATGTGGAACTTGACCTTGGTATTGCTTAACAGCTATCCTTGAAATGTTAAATAGCCCATTTCCTCTGACACTGCCTGAAAATGACCCTTCGCAAAGTGAATCTGGCTTCAGGCTGCACTGCCTAAAAATAATCTACCTAAATATTAACTCCTCCATGTTACTTAAAGAGAGATTGCTTTAACATAAATTTTCCTCAAGTTTGGCTGACTGTTTAAGGCAGAGTTTTGAAGACTTTGCTGTGTTGTTAAAATGTTTCTGCAATATATCCATGGCCTTAGCTTTCAGGCTTTAAATGGGAGTCTTCTCTGAAGCATGTAAAACTGCAATATAGTCAGGACACACATTTGCAGGCGCCTGGGAGCCGTTGGTGCCCAGAAAATGGAGGCTGGTGGCTGGTTTGGGGGTGTAGTGGGGCAAGAACAGTTTAACATCGGGGGCAAGTAAAAAAAAATAAAAAAAATTATTTTGCGCTCTTGGACTTTGATCTGAAATTTCATGCCCTGATAGTTTTTAGTAGATTGGACATCCTCACAGAATGTTCTTCTTCGAGGCTCTCCGCAATTCTCACTATTGGGATTCACTTCCTGCTCCACAGGTACCGGAAAACCTCTTGTCAGCAGTTTCCAGGCAGAAGATAGCCTGGAAACATCTAGAACAAGGTGAGAAAAGCGTGGTTTCCAGATTGCGTGAGAGCGGGAGTCTATAAAAAGGGGCGGAGCCCTCGCCGCCTCAGTTCCTTCCAACCGCGCCACGTTAGAAGACCTCTGTGCTTTTCAGCACCGTCAGTAGTTCCTAATAGAATAAATAAATAATAGTACAAAAGAATAGATTAGAAAGCTACGTTAGAACGAAGACCTTACAACTAGTGCGGTTGGGCTCCGCCCGCCCCACGGGGCTTCCCCCGGGGCTCACCGTCTTCCTCGAGTTGGCAAAGCATGCCCAAGTAGCCGTGCTTTAAGCGGTGCGCTTCCTGCCCAGCGACGCCCTCGGTGAGTGACACTCACGAACTGTGTCTTACCTGCTTGGGAGAGGGGCATAACACCAGGACCTGCCCCTACTGCGCTAAGCTCTCCTCCCAAACCAAAAGAGCTAGGGCCCTGCGGCTGCAGGAGATCCTCACGAGGAAAGCTCTTCAGGGCGGTGAAGACGGGCCTCTGTCGCTCTTTTCTCATTCAGCCCTCATGGATTTGCCTGTGGTCTCTACCATGCAATCTCATGTCCTGGATTCTGCGGACGGGGCTCCAGTACCGCTATCTCCGATGGTACCTGAAGTGCCCGGTGAGGGGACGAGCTCCCCCTTGCTGCCCTCTGCTACCACTCCCACTGCAACCAAGGAGCGTCACCCGACGCCAGGGAGAGTACAGGAAAACGAAGAGGAGATCCCGGAGTGCGGATGCAACAGTTCTAACCCGCTCCAGGTCGAGACTCTTCTTTCTCAGCCAGTTCTGGAGTCTCACACGCTTTTTCTGCACCTGTTACCGCAGGTTCCGCCTGTGGCACCCACTCCGGTACCTCCGGCAGCGGCAGGAACTCCGGTACCGCCGGTTCCGTCTACTGTGCCCACACCGGCACCGCCTCCGGGACTGCCCCCAGTAACGCCTACGCAGCAACCATCCCCAGTGCCTCTCATAACAGAGCATCACGGGTGCTCACACCCAGCCTCCCAGACTCGATACCACGGGCACCACCGGTCCCGCTCTGGTTCACTACACAGAGAGGAAGCCTCGGAGCCTGAACTCCTAACTGAACCTGACTTCCGCGAGCTACAGCATGGCAGACCACTTTGGGCCTCTAGGGACCAGCGTTCCTGATCTCCGTGCTCCTGCTACTCCCCTCAGTGAGGCACGGTACCGCCACAACGACTTCTCCCGATACCATGGCTATGGGCACCTAGATTGCCGGTACGGCCGGTACCAGCACCTATCACGATCACCCAACCCTCCAGATAGGGACTTTTCTGTCATTGAACAGGAGACCCATTACCAGCCTCCACACTAATACTTACCTCCCATGCCACCTCAAGCACCTCCTACAGCCACGATCTCCAGGGCTCCTCCGGACTCTCCCTGCGACCGTCCATCCCTGCTCTACTACCGCAGCCGCGTGGTGCCAATAGTACTGGCTACGCTTCCGGTGGTGCAGATGGCTCAGTTGGCGCACACCTCTTCCACCTACCAACAGGAACCAAGGTTAGACCCACCAAGGGGCCTTTCTCTTATTGATCCACTGCTAGCTCCCCTTCCTCCATCTAGGGACGCGCCCCCTCCTGCTATAGCTCCAGCTGCTCCTCCCCCTGACCGGGAGATTTTCTCTGAGTGCTCCGCCTCAGTATCCTCCTCCTCCTCTTCTCTGCAGGATGAGGAGGATAAGACTACCTCGCCACTTCCTGCCGATGCTATCTCTGATCCCATGTCCTCCCTCTCTACTGAGGATACCAAGGCCTTTCAATCTATGCTCAAAAGGCTAACTTTTGCCCTTCCTAATTTACCCACTAAGGTGGTTAAGAAGTCTCAGTCGGGCCCAATTTTTGGAATCCTGGGATCTGGAGAGTCAGGGCAAATCATGCTCCTCATACCAGATCAACTCTTGGAGCCTTCCAAGACGGTGTGGGCGAAACCTTCTTCTGCCTTACCCGCTAATAAACTGGCAGATTCGCTCTACGCAATACCAAGGGAGGGATCAGAGATGTTTTATAGACACCCAGTTCCTAACTCCTTAGTCATAGCTGCAGCTTCCCTAAAGTCTAGGGCAGGTGGTATCCAAATGTCTCCTGCAGATAAGGAGGGTAGATGCCTGGATGTGTTGGGAAGAAAGATCTTTTCATCAAATACCCTTTCTCTTCATGCCGCTAACTACAGTTCCACCCTCTGCGGATACCAGCACTGACTATGGGCCCAGCTGACTAGAGCCTCTGACCCAGCCCAGATCCTGGCCCTACAACAGGAGGGTATGCAGATAGCTAGGTTCCAAATTACGGCTAACATGCATATTGCGGACTCCAATATCAGAGGCATGGCCTCTGCCATCACCCTTAGACAACACGCTTGGCTGCGATCCACCACCTTAGCTCCCCAAAATAAAACACGCATCAAAGACCTCCCCTTCGATGGGGATGGACTCTTTGTGGCTTCCACTGATGACACCTTAAAGTCAAGGAGATGTGTCAAACGGCCAGATCTATGGGGATGATTCGCACAATTAGAAAGAGGTCCTATTCTTCTTCTACCTCGTACCCATACCACCCGTACCAGACTAAACACCGCTTCCAGCCGCCTTATCAATCTAACAGGCGGTTCTCGCCCCAGTATCCACAACCGCAACCTCCTCTACCCAATCTCGTAGGCGATTCTCGAAACAGAGGGGCAAGGGTAGATCTTCCTCTACTGGACTCCCTCTCAAGCAGCATTTTTGAACAAGGCCAGGTCAAGGGAGTTTTTCTACACCCCCTCCTCTTTCACAACCGTCCCTGGCCCTTTTACAATCAGTGGGCCTCTCTTACCTCAGACTGTTGGGTTAGGGAAATAATTGCTTGTGGATATTCCATTCAATTCCACTCCCACCTGACTCCCCTCCCTCACCCCTCCCACCCCAATCTCAGATACTACTTAAAATTCAGGAGCTTCTTGCCAAGGGAGCGATTGAGGAAGTTCCTCCGTCTCAGCGAAATACTGGTTTCTATTCCAACTATTTCCTGGTCCCTAAAGAGGATGAAGGTTTCAGGCCTATCTTAGGCCTTCGTCAATTAAACAAGTATATCCGAAAATTCAAGTTTCATATGACCTCCCTTCCTATTATTTTTCTGGGCCTCCAACAAGGAGATTGGTTGGTTTCCCTTGACCTAAAGGACGCTTATTTCCATATTTCCATTAACGTTGCTCATAGACGTTACTTACGTTTTGTTGTAGGGAATCGACACTTCCAGTATTCTGTTCTTCTCTTTGGCCTGTTTGCAGCCCCCAGGGTCTTCACGAAGTGTGTGGCAGTAGTCACCGCCCACCTAAGGACTCTGGACATATAAGTGTTCCCGTATTTGGATGACTGGCTGCTTGCAGCACCATCCGCCCACACTTTAACAACCCACCTCAACCTCACTCTGGAAATCTTGCAAAACCTAGGGTTTGTCATCAATTTCAAGAAGTCTCACCTTCTCCCGACTCAATGACTCCAATTTATAGGGGCAGTTCTCGACACCCTACAAACAAAAGCCTTTCTGCCCATCGACAGATTCCACGACATTGTATCAACCATATTGCCTCTACAGACAAAGCCCAGGAAACCCGTACGCTTCTTCCTTCGCCTTCAGGGTCTGATGGCAGCAACCACAGCTGTGACCCCTTATCCACGTCTGCACTTTCGAATGCTCCAGCAATGGCTCACATGTGTCTACGTCCCCACCCAGCACCAGCTCTCCATTCACATAACAATCCCTCCAGAGGTTTACAACGACCTCCTCTGGTGGGTCGACCCACACCACGTACTTACGGGCATGCCCTTTGATTCCCCACCAGTTCAGATCTCCCTCACCACCGATGCCTCACTTACAGGCTGGGGCACGCACATCAACCAAGTCACAGCGCACGGTCTATGGTCTCAAGAGGAGAGACTCATGCACATAAACCTTCTCAAACTCTGGACCATTCGTTGGTCTCTTACAGCCCTTCTCAACCACATCAAGGGACTCAATGTTCTAATTCTTAGGGACAACACCACAGCGATGTGGTATATCAACAAACAGGGCGGAGCGAGATCAACACTTTTTTCCCTGGAGGCCCAGGCCATCTGGGAGTGGTGCATTCGTCACAAGGTACATCAACACGCTGTCCACCTAGCGGGACAGGACAACTCCCTGGCCAACCGGCTCAGCCGCAAATCCACCGACCAACACGGGTGGGCCCTCAATGACTCTGTCCTGGCAGATCTCTTTCAGTTATGGGGCACTCCCTCTATAGATCTTTTCATCTCTCCAGAGAACGCAAAACTCCACAACTTTTGCAGCAGGGTGGACCAGGTACAGGAATCGATCTCCGACGCCTTCGCCATTTCCTGGAAGGGGCCCTTGCTCTTTGCGTTCCTGTCCATCCCCTTGATTTACAGGGTTCTCCACAAAATTCAGATAGACTGCGCTCACGTCATTCTGATAGTTCCAGCGTGGCCTCGCCAGCCCTGGTACCAAACACTCCGAGCTATCTCTATCGACGTCATCACGCTCCAGCTCCTACCCAACCTTCTCTCTCGGGAACAGGGGACTGTCCTCCACCACGACCTCCGATCGCTCCACCTCTCCGCCTGGCTGATCAGGTTTTGATGCTCGACACCTCTCCCGAGATCACACAGATTCTACTCAATTCTCGTCATCCCTCAACTCAATCTTGCTGTGCAGCAAAGTGGAACCGTTTCTCGACTTGGTGTGTCTCGCTGCCCTGTGATTTAGACAACTTATCCATGAACCACGTCTTCTGATACCTGTTGCATATCCATGAGTCCTGTCTCTTATACACATCTAGATGTGTATAAGAGACAGACTCTGGACTCTATCTCATCCCTCAAGGTACACCTCGCTGCACTCACCTCTCGTCTCCTCCCACCTGGAACACATTTGCTTTTCTCTCACCCCCCATGAGAACCTTCTGGAGGGGACTGGTCAACTTCTTCCCTCCCTCCTCCCACCCTACCCAGCCGTGGGACCTTAATCTGGTCCTGACCAAGCTGATGGGACCCCCCTTTGAACCCATGACGTCCTCTTCTCTGGAGAACCTGTCTATTAAAACAGCTTTCTTGCTAGCTATCACTTCCACACGGAGAGTTTCTGAGCTCCCCGCCCTACGAGCCTCTTCTCCTTACACCATTTTCCACCGTGACAAAGTGGACCTCGGAACGGATCCTTCTTTCATCCCTAAGGTGGTTTCCCCCTTTCACTTAAACCAAACCATCTCCTTACCTGTATTTTTCCCTAAGCCGCATTCTTCCCCAGTGGATCGGACTCTCCACACACTCGATGTCAAAAGAGCGCTGTCCTTTTACACCACCTGCACTCGCTCCTTGAGAGCGTCTGATGCCCTATTAATCTCCTATGGTGGCCAATGAATCAGAGTTAGAATCGCATCCCAGAGACTCTCTAAATGGATTCTCCTCTGCATACGAAGGTGTTATGAACAAGCGGGCAAGACACCCCCTTCTCATCTTCGGGCTCATTCCACCAGAGCAGTTGCCTCATCGATTGCCAACTTTCATGGAGTCTCTATCCAGGACATTTGTAAGGCTGCCACGTGGTCCTCGGTGCATACCTTCACCAAGCACTACTCTCTAGACCTGGCGGCCAGGGTAGACTTGGGAGTGGGCAAAGCAGTTTTACACTCCATACTTGACTGACCTTTTTGACTCCCTCTACCTAAGGTAGGTCTTTTACTGCTTTTCACTCTCCCAATAGTGAGAATCGCGGAGATCCTTAAAGAAGAAATAGAGGTTACTTACCAGACTGTTCTCTGAGAGAGCTCCGTGTATTCTCACAACCCACCCACCTTCCCCTCTGTCTCGGAGGTACCCTTCGGGTCTTCCAGGGATGGGGTTGGAAGGAACTGAGGCGGCGAGGGCTCCGCCCCCTTTTATAGACTCCCGTGCGATCTGGAACCCGCACTTTTCTCCAAGGGGGAGGGAGGGACGGAACCCTCGCCTTATTCTAGATCTTTTCAGGCTATCTTCTGCCTAGAAACTGCTGACAAGGTTTTCCGGTACCTGCGGAGCAGAAAGTGAATCCCAATAGTGAGAATATGCGGAGCTCTCTCGAAGAACAGAGTTACTGGTAAGTAACCTCTATTTTTTGAGCCCACATCTAAATCAAGCTTCAGAGCTGGAATTCATTATAAGGTGGATTATCCATATATTGCCCTGGTTCTCAAACTGGGGGGTAGAAGGTATTCGGGGGTGGGGTGAGCAGGATGAGTAGGATCATGGATGGCAAACGCTCAGCTCCTTTCTGTCCAAGTTAGGTAGAGTCTCCAAAATAATGCGGTGGCAAGGTAGGAAAGAGTCCAACAACAAGGGGGAGAGGGAGGTGAAATAATAGGAGGGCGAGAAGAAAGGGAGCAAGGTGGTAGTGGTCATGGGGGGCTCTGTTACCACTGCCAAGCATAAGGGGGGGGCGAGGGATATATATAAAAAAAGAACCACTCATGTACAGACTGTCCTATCTTTTGTTGTAATGTGCAATGGCCTTTGGCCAAGCAATAAATAAACAAACAAACAGGACTATCTTATCAAACATGATTACAATATGCAGGTGGAGTATAAACCTGTACCTATGTAAAGAAACCAGCTATCTAGCTTAATGCCCTAGGAAATGACAAGTAATCTTCATACAGATAATTGGGTCCTGCCCAAAATGGTTTCTCCTTGGAGTTGCCATGATATGCCACTGACTCTGAAGGCTTTCTTGGCCTCTCTGGCTTCCAGTGCTTTCCTGGCCTCATCTGGCTGCTAACCTGTGGTTTCTTGGAGTCTCCATTGCTGTTCATAAACCTGCTTTGCTGCCACAAAGCAGTTTTTTCTGCTTCAAGCTTCTTGCTGCTTGCCTCTTTCCCACTCAAATGTTGGCTAACATGGGTTGCCAATATGACACCACCCACCACTGTAGATCTGACACCTTGGTGTAGGAGCCTTGAGCATAATTTTTTTTCCTTCAAGTGGGGAAAAGTGCTGTTTCACAGGAGCTATACAAAAAATAAATAGAAGGAAGCCCAAAACTGATTGAAGCTTCAGAGAGCTTGAGTTTTCTGTACACGTTGTTAGCAGATACAGTGGTCATATCCAGTTTGTTACACTTAAGCTTCAGAAAGTGTCCCTTAATTATTATTATTTTTAAAAATCAGTAGTATTGAAACCATTCTTTGTCCCTCTTCTTAAGGATCAGTCTTCAAAACTATTGCTTTAAAGTTACTCTGGTTGCACTGGTGAACATCTGGAAAGGTGTTCAGAGCGTCTACCTTGTATCCTTTAATAATTTTCCTTTGTCTTAGTTATTACTTTTCTGGAAGCCTTGTCATGTTCGTTTCTGCCAAGTGCTACCAGATGGGACTGTTTTAGCGGTGCATCTGACCTATATGGACATAGAATGTGTTCCATCATGTTAATTCCCTTTAGAGTTAGGAAATGCTTTGTTCGAGAAGAGGTATCAGATTCTTACTGTGGTTCCTATAAACATCACTATGGTCATTTTGACTAAGTTCATGCAGCCCTACTCTCAAAAGTAAAGAAGTATGAGCTGGTAGCTTTCTTTACATTTATTTATTTTACTACAAATAAGCTAACAAAGAGGTTAGACACTGAGGAATAGAATCCAGCACTACAACATGGTAAATCCACAGCTTATATCTGCTCTGCCGTAGTACTAGTTATACTCGTATAAACCTACCTTCTAGAAAACAGCTGTGTAACTTATTGGGGAAGTATCTCAACTACTTCTCTAGATGCTAAATTAGAGACCAATAGTTACTTCTATAGCTCAAGTGGTAATGTGTTTGGGAGACCTGAAGATCAGCTGACATGCTTGACTTTGTCTTTCATCCGGATCCATTATTTATTTATTTATTTATTTATTTATTTTTTCCACCCTGCCCCATCCAGCTTCACGGCAGCTCGGCATAGCTTGCATAATTTAAAACAGATAAAACCAGATAAAAATATACCAAAAAAAAAAGGGGGGGGGGGGTTACAAAGACAATAAATACGATAAAAAGACCTAAGACCCACTGGCTAAAAATCCCCCCCATCCCTTTACCACCCCCCTCCCCCAAAGGCCTGGATGAACAGCCAGATCTTACAGGCCTGGCGGAAGGCCAATAAGCTGGGAGCCAGGCGAGCCTCCTCTGGGAGGGAGTTCCGCAGCTGCAGTGCGACCACTGAGAACGCCCTCTCCATTGTGGTCCCCCGGGTAAACGGGTACCCAAGAAAGGTAACTGGAGGATCGCAGAGATTGCTTCAGGACCCGGGGAGTGAGGCGGTCTCTCAGGTAGGAGGGGTCCAGGCCGTGTAGGGCTTTAAAAGTCAATACCAGCACCTTGAATCGGGCCTGGAATGCTATAGGCAGCCAGCGCAGAGCCTGGAGTACTGGTGTAATGTGCTCCCTATGGCCCGTCCCCGTCAGGAAGCGGGCCGTGGCATTCTGCACCCGCTGCAGCTTCCGAACTGTCACCAAGGGCAGCCCCACGTAGAGTGCGCTGCAGTAATCCAACCTAGAGGTGATGAACGCGTGGCTGAGGGTGGCCAGGTCAGTTTGAGACAAAGGACTGGATTCTGTGCACAAGATGTAATTGGCGAAAGGCTCCCTCTGCCACTTCCTCCACCTGACAATCCAACAGAGGCCAGAGTCCAACAGGACCCCCACACATATGTGCAGAGCCAGCGGGGGGCAGATCCCCCTCCACCAGGGGGGCCATCACCTCAGCTGCCCTACCTACCAACATCATCTGTCTTATCAGGGTTCAGCCTCAGTCTGCTCAGTCTCATCCAGTTGCTCACTGGTGTCAGGCACTGGGTCTGCTGAAAGAAAAGTATAGCTGGGCAGCCCACACCAAACCGTGTCTCAACCTCACCCAGGGGTTGCATATAAATATTAAATAGCAATGGAGACAGAATGAAACCTTGCGGTATGCCACAAGCAAGATCGCGGGGGCTAGATGTTTCTTCCCCCAGCACCACCCGCTGGCTTCTTCCCACCATCCTAGGACAGTCCCGCCGTCCCACACCCACCCCACGGTCCACAGCTGCCTCAACAGCAACCCATGGTCAACTGTATCAAATTCTGCCGAGAGATCCAACAGGACGAGTAATGTTTTAACGCCCCAAGGTCGTCCACCAAGGCCATCAATGCAGTCTCAGTGCCGTATCCCTTCGAAATCTTGAGAAGGATCCAGGAAACTGATGTCATCTAGATGACCCTGGAGCTGCTGGGCCACAAACCTGTTCAGTAACCTTCCCTAAAAAGGGGAGGTTAGAGACAGGCTGATAGTAATTCAGTCTGGATGCCCATCCCTAAACAATACAAGTTGAAGTTTCTAATTATTGCTTCCTGAAAAGGAAGTGGGAAAGCTGGGAGACTCACTCACAAATTATGCAAAATGTGCATGAAGATTTACGCAGCCCCTAGAGCCTGACCCTACAATGGTGGTAGGATGTCCATAGCTGACTTTTTTAGAGAGCGAGAGAAACAAATATGGCAGAATTACAATTTCATGGAAGTTGTTGAATGTTTCTTGATTTGGAATGGCTGGCAGCATAAGGGGGGAAGATATCTATAGCCAAGGTAACTGCAATGACTGTGGAAGCCTTAACTTCATTAGCTGGAATTGACTTGCTATGTTGTGGGTTGTGTAGTGAAGTTATGTGCTGCCTCGTATGCTCTTTTTCCCCCCCCTTTTTTTTGGGTGAGAGATGCACTAGTAAGTATGGCTTAAGAGCATGAAAGAACTTGGTTTTGGTGCTTTCTGCATCCAGAAAGGTTTTGGTGCTTTCTGCCATAATGGGCCTGATCTTGCAAGGGCGGTGAAGTCCCTGGAGAAGTTGCTTAACTCCTGCTGAATTGACACTTTGCAGAATTTGGCTCTGACAAGTCATTAAAACTGCTTTCAATTAAGTTATATTAGATCCTTACCTGTGCATAATCAGAATTTGGCCCAGTATGTAAAATAGCTCCTTCAGCTTGTGTGGGATTTCAGATGAAGCGTCTGTCTCCTTGCACAGCTGAAAGCCATCCTCTTTCTCAAATATGTTTTTAAGTAATCCATGGTGATTAAGAAAAACAGGGAGGAAGGAATGCAGTCTTGCTATATGCTGTGACTGCAATAACCCCCTCTTTGAAATAAATCATTCTTTTTGTCAGAAGACTCATGTCTGCATAAGCACATGGCGTTGCTACAGACAGGAAATGGCCTAGTCTGTGACCTCGTCTCCCAGGGAAAATCAAAGAGCCCATTAATTAACGATTATTTTTTTAAAGGAATTTGGCTCCTCTTAGTTAGGAAAGATTATGTAGTAATATGCATGACCATTCTTTTTTTAGGCTTATAGAATTGTGACCAGATATTCTAATTGCATTTCTAATTTAACTTCTTACAAATTCAGGTGAAATGGGGGAGAACTGATGTCTCTCTTTGGGACTACATTACAATCCATGACTGTGAATAGGGAAAAGGACAGCGTGGGGGAAAGGAATTCATTAAAAAATAAATAAATCCCCAGTCACTACCACCTTTTCTTACCTCTTCACTGTTTCATAATGCGTTTAACATGTAAGTGGGTGGGGTTTTTTTTTGTGTTCCTAAGTAATGTTGCTGCCAACTCCATAATTGCAATTAAGGAAGAATTTTCTGATTTGGATTTTAAGTGTAATTTTATAAGCTGGTCAACAATGAGAAGCAGGAATGGTATTTGTACTTACATCTCTGATTCATTAGAAGAACATGTAATTTGCTGTACCTTGAGATGCTGCCTTTTTTCTTGTTAATCAGTGTCACCATCTAATCAGGATTTAGGGTTAATCTTCAGTTTACAAAAGACCACCACCATAGTTGCCCAAAGTAACATTTCAGCTATATGTAATATGAGCATTACTTCTCATTTTCTGTCTTTTTGTTGCTCTGTTCTCAAAATAATCTCCTTGTGTACATGGATTCTTTTAACACAAAGAGTTATTAAGCTCTGGGAATCTGACACGCTACTTAGACATTTTCATGCCAAATCTAAGAGGATACCAACTACAGTAACTAATTAGTAGGATTTGATTACAGGGCGTGTGTATGTGTACTTTTCACTGATGTGCCAGAGACTACTAGTATCTAGTCTACAGCCAGATGTCTTGGGTATTATCTGGTGTTTCCAATAACAATGCAGACATAAACATCTGTATGAAGGGGTCCGCTGTCTTAGACTTGATCCTAACCAACAGGGAAGACTTGATCAATGAGCTGAAAGTAGTAGGAACTTTGGGGGCGGGCGGGGGCGGGGAGAGTGACAATGCAATTTTGGAATTCATGATATTAAGAAAAGGTGAACATAGTTAAATGTGTATCTTGGACTTTAGGAAAGCTGATTTTAATAAACTCTGTGAAATGCTAGATAGGATTCCATGGCTAGATAATCTAAAGGAGTCCATGATTGGTGGGATTTTCGGAAAAATGAGATACAGAAGGCACAATCACAAACCATTCCAATGAGAGAAGAACATGGGAGACATCTAAAGAAATCAGTGTGGCTGCCCAAAAAGCTTACTTAAAGTGATGAGAACTAAAAAGGACACACATAAGAAATGGAAGGAGGGACAGTTTCCCCAAGGACACGTACATACGAGTATCCCAAACCTGTAGGGACAGTGTCAGGAAGACTAAAGCTCAGAGTGAGCGGAGACCATCAAGGGATGCGAGGAACAACAAAAAGGGGTTTTCAGGTCTGAGAGGTAAGAGGAAGAATAAGGAAATGATAGGCTTGCTGCTTAGTGAAGATGGTGAAATGTTAACAGGTGACAGAGAAAGCGGAACTGCTCAACTCCTATTTTGCCTCCGTCTTCTCCCACTGGGGAAACTGTCTAACGTGGCAAAAGTAGCATGAATGATGAGGGGAAATGATTGCAGCTCAGGATAAAGAGTTTGTCAGAGAACACCTAGCTACTTTTAAATGAGTTCAGGTCTTTGGGGCTGGATGAATTGCATCCTAGGGTACTGAAGGAACTTGTTGATGTACTCTCATAACCTCTGTATATCATCTTTGAGAACTCTTGGAGAACGGGTGAGATGGCAGAAGACTAGAGACAGGCCAATGTTGTCCCTATCTTCAAAAAGGGGAAAAAGAAGAATCCAGGAAACTAATTACCGGCAGGGGCGGCTGGTGGGTGTTGAGGCTGGAGGGGCAGTAAGGCTGGCCAGCGGAGCCAGGGCAACGGTGGGCGGCATAGCCCAGCAGCAAGGAGTTCCAAGGGTTAATGTTGGATGGGCATTACATAATCAAGCAATTTCAGTTAGGTTAGGCAGGTTTAAAAGCAGGCAGACAACCTTAAACCTCACTTACAAGCAGTTTTAGCAAAGGGGCACACACATGCAGCAGAGGTTAAGAACGCTGCTTCAGAAAGAAGGGACTTGCTGCATGTATGTATGTTGGAGGGACCCCAATCCCTGCTTCAGAGGTCCCTTCTGAATGAGTATTTTTGCCCTCTGCTGTGTGTGTGTGTGTTGGGGGGGAAATTTCAAGACCCATGAATCACCAGACTCTCAGGTACTTCTCGGGATCTCAAAAGCACCCCATTTCCAGCATTGTGAACACACCTAACTTCCTAAGATTGCCAGACTGCCAGTTACATCTCGGGATTTCAAAAGCTCACTTTTATCAGAAGCATCACATTTACAGCATTTAATACTTCACATCATGACATCAAGTGAACAAAAACCACATTTCAAACTTCCTCCCCCCCGCACATGGGGGGGGGGGAAGCCGATGGGGTGCAGGGGGGAAGGAAAAGCCTATGGGAGGGTGCGAGGGGAGGAAAAGCCTATGGGGATGGGGTGCGGGGGGAGGGAAAAAGCCAATGGGGGGGGAGGGTACAGGCAGGGTGGGGACGGGAGGGACTGGGACATCTTCTTACCTGCTGACTCTGGCGTGTTCGCTCGCTGTTGTCCCGGGCTGCAGGCAGGAGGGGGGGGAACTTTAGTTGTGTTTTTTTGAAATTGCCCATGTGTCCTGCTCTCCTCCGCAGAGCCAGAATGCGCGGGCAATTAAAATTTTTAAAACAATTTTTTTAAAAATCGTTCCCTGCCTTGTTGCTTGCTGTCTCTCCCCCCCACTGCTGCCACTCTGAGCAGCAGATTTGGGGGAAAGCGGCAAAGGGCAGCGGCAGTGAAGCGGCTGGCCTGGAGGCACGCTGTACTCTCCAACAGTGTGCCTCCAGCCATGTTGAGCATGTGAGGCAGGGAGTAGCGTGCATGCGTACTGGTCCCTGCCTCAGGCACCCGACCCAAAGCATCTCGCCAGGGCTCTTTCAGCAAGGGCCCTGGTGAGAGCTTTCCTTGCGCCCATTGAGCGCAATGGAAACAGCTAGTCCCTCCCTCCACAGCACGTCCTATACGTGCTGTGGACTGAGCTCAGCCGCCCTGTTTGGGCTTAGCCTTTTTGTCCCTTCTTGGATTCACTCCTCAGGAGTGGATCCCGGAAGTGAGAACTCAGAACTGACAGGCAGCGTCGCAGCAGCCAGACTCCAGAGCAAAGTCAGAGCCTGGCTGCTGCGGGGCTGTCAGAAGCTGTGACGGCAACGTGGTGTGTGTTGTTTTTTTTTAAAGCTAAGCGGCGGGCCCTCAGCTCTTGTGGGGCAGTGCCCCAAATTTCCTGCGGGGCCAGCCGCCCCTGATTACCAGTAAGCCTGGCATTGATATTTGGAAAGTTATTAGAACAGATTATAAAAGTCTATAAGCATCTAGAAAACAATGCAGTGACTTACTAGAAGCCAGCATGGGTTTGTCAAGAATAAGTCATGCCAGACTAACCTTACCTCCTTTTTTTTTTTTTAATCAAGTTACTAGTTTAGTGGATTATGGAAACACTGTGGACATAATATATCCATTTTAGCGAAGCATTTGACAAAGTTTCCCATGATATCCTTGTTGACAAGTTGGTAAAATGTGGGTTAGATGATACAGTTTAGGTGGATTTACAGCTGACTGAAGAACTGTACTCAAGAGTGCTTATCAGTGAAGGAATAGAGGGAATGCTTATCAAATCTTCCGGTGACACAAAACTGGGAGGGATAGTTAATACTTTAGAAGACAGAAATAAAATTCAAAATGATCTTGATAGGCTGGAAAACTGGGCTGAAACTAACAAAATGAAATTCAACTGGGATAAATGTAAAGTTCTGCATTTAAACAAGAAAAACCAAGTACCACAAGTATAGGATGGGTGATACCTGGCTTGGTACCAGTATGTGTGAAAAGGATGTAGAGATCGTGGTTGATCACAAACTGAGCATGAGTCAGCAGGGTGATGCAGCTGCAAAAAAGGCTAATGCAATTTTAGGCTGCATTAACAGAAGCATAGTTTCCAAGTCATGAGAAGTTTCCTGTGTTCTGTGCTGGTCAGACCTCGTCTGGAGTACTGTGTCCAGTTCTGGACACCGCATTATAAGAAGGGCATTGACAAATTGGGTTCAGAGGAGGACAACAAAGATGGTCAGGGGTCTGGAAATGAAGTCCTGTGAGGAAAGGTTGAAGGGACTGGGAATTCTTAGTTTTCTCTAGCCTAAAAGGAGACATGATGGCATGTCTCAAATACCTGAAGGGATGTCGCACAGAAGATGCCAAAGACTTGGTCTCTGTTGCCCCAGAGGACAAGACTAGAACTAATGGGTTCAAATTACAAGAAAGCAGATTTCAGTTAAACATTAAGAAGAACTTCTAATGGTAAGAGCTGTTCGAAAATGGAACAAATTGCCGGCAGCGGCGGTGGGCTCTGTCTCCTTCACTGGAGGTTTCAAACAGAGCCTGGACCGCCATCTGTCAGGGATGCTGTAGCTGCAGACTTCTTGCAGTGAGCAGGAGATTGGACTAGATGACCTCGTCCCTTCTAACTCTGTGATTCTATCTTTGTTTGGAAAATGGAATTTTGAAGGTAGCATGGCACGCTTGGTGAACTGCTTAGGGATTAGGTAGTATATGCCATGCATGTCCATTCTTTGTGTGGCTAAGGTGAGGGCGAATCAAAGGAAAGCCAGTGTAGTACAATACACTGAATGGGGTCATGGCAATGAGGGCTGAATTGAGAACCTCTACCTACGTCTAAGAACTTGAGATTCATCATACCCGAGTCTTGTCTTTGGCATTCAGTTCAGACTAGTGACAGACCTCTGAACTCTTCATAGCTCAACTATTACTTATTGATTGGTTTTTTTGTTTTTTTTATCTGTACAAAAATTTGTATCCCGCATCCTCCTTCTCGCTGGCAGCTCGGAGCGGTACACAACATCATAATAAAATGGTCTAAAGTACTACAATACATAAAATATACATCGTAAAATTTTTTAGCAGCAGCTAAGGCAAAATAAAACCCCACCCCTTCCCCGAAAGCCCGGCAGAACAACCAGATATTACAACATCTACAGAAAGAGGGGAGGTCCAGGGACAGACTGGCCTCCAACGAGAGGGAGTTCTGCAGCTGAGGTACGGCCACCAAGAACGCCCTCTGCGCCGTCGCCACCCGGCAGACTGCGAGTTGGGCGCCCCCGGCCAACTGCAAGGACCACAAAATGACCCAGGGCCTGAGGCGGTCTCACAGGTAAGCAGGACCCAAGCCGTTTAGGGCTTTATAGGTCATAACCAACACCTTGAATTGGGCCTGGAAGACAATAGGCAGCCAGTGCGGAGTACGGAGCACAGGTGTGATATGCTCGTGGCGGCCCGTCCCCATTAGGAGATGAGCCGCCACATTCTCCACCAGCTGCAGCCTCTGGACCATCGTCAAGGGTAGCCCCACATAGAGCGCGTTACAGTAGTCCAGTCGAGAGGTAACAGAAGCATGGATGATGGTGGCCAGATTCGAGCCTGAGACATACAGCCGTAGCTGTCGCACCAGATGTAATTGGCGAAATGTTCCCCTCGCCACAGCTTCCACCTGACAATCCAGGCGGAGCCACAGGTCGAGGAGCACCCCCAGACGACGAACCTGAGGGGGGGGGGGGGGGGGGGAGACCCCGCCAATGACGGGAGCCACCACCCCCTCAGCCCTACTCATCAACATCACTTCTGTCTTAAGCTCTTAAATCAGCCAACAAGCTGTTCCGGAAGGCCGTGAGACCATCGAGTGAACGATCATCAAGGTCAGAAGGCATTTCCCCTAAAGCATTCCAGAACTTCTCTGGTTGCATAAGTCTGGGGGCAGACCCAGCGAACCGGTCCTGCATCTTTCCGGGGGCAGACATGCGCCAGGAGACTGGTCCGGAGAAGGTAATGATCCATCTATGACGGATAACGCTACTACATCCCCCACCACCGGATCCCCCACCTCAAGGCCGGTGCAGAACATCAAGTCAAGGGTATGTCCCCCCACATATGTCAGACCCGTAATCCTCTGAGATAGTCCAATGGCTGTCATGGTGTCCATGAACTCACGCTCTGCTCCCCCTATATTGGCATTGATGTGGATATTGAAGTCCCCCCCCCAGGACCAGAGTTTTGGGGGATTGCAAGACCACCTCCTGATACTAATTCCACTAGAGCGAGTAGGGACGTCACAGTACAGGTAGGTGCGCGGTATACCAAAAGCAGTCCTAATCTGTCTCCAGCCAGATCAATCACAAGGTGGACCCCCTCCGTGCCCAAGATGGTCTGCACAGGATACCGCCTCACAGACCAAGTGCCCTTAAAAACAATAGCTACACCGCCTCCCCATCCCTCTGATCTGGGCTGGTGTTGCACAGAGTACCTGGCTGGAACAAGGTCAGCCAATATCGACCCCGCCTCGTTGTCCATCCAGGTCTCTGTAATATATACAGGTCGGCCGATTGATCCAAGATCAAGTCTGGATCGACGGTGACTTATTACCGATCGACCTCGCATTCAACAGCAACAACTCCAGACCGGGGGCTCCTCTGATTTGATCCCTTCATCACCTACCTGGGGGCCTGTGCAAGGGACAGGAACTAAGCACCTGTCCCTCCTCACAGTTGTTCTCTGCCTCCCAGAGAGACCATAATTACCCCGGCCCCCTCCCCCCAGTGGTTGTCCCGCCAGACCCCCAAGGATACACCCCCCACACCCTTATTGGGTCAAACCCCCTTCTCGGACCAGGGGGCTGTACCTAATCCTCCCCAACCCAGTCCCCCTCCTCCCCCACATATGCAGGGGAGGAGTCATGTGCCCCTCAATTCTCTCCCATCCCCATCAACATATACCCTAGCCAACTGCCCTATCCCATAGCCAGCCTCCCCCAGTTTGACGAATCAGGTCTATCGACTGTCCTGGCCACCACAGCTCCCACAAATGGTCCAACCAACGGCTAACACCCTTTTGGTGTCGCCCTTTGGGCTGCCACTCAAGGACTGGTGCCCCCAGGGCCCAGCCCTTGAAGTTATACCTGTAGGAGGGGAGAGGAGATGAAGGGAGTCAGGTGACAATCACTCCGTCCTCTGCCAAATGAGCAGCCCAGCCCAGCAGCAGAAAGGGATGGAACTGTAGTGCATGGATTAGGTTGGTTTTCCAAGTGTGTTGCTGAGGGAAGGGATGTCTATCCCATTCATGTACTCCTTTAAATATGAACATGACACAATCTTGGAATATTGTTGCTAAAATGGATTACGGTAACCCATCGTCAAATTGTTGTGTGAGGGTCCTAACTAGTGACACACACTTCTGTAATATGAGCAACTAGACTCTGTCCTTAGACTGGTAGTTCTTCAAGGATATTGCTACATTAAACTTGCAGTGCTATTATAGTGTGTCAAATTCCAACCCACGATCTTTCTTTGAGTCATGTCAAACACATTTACACATGGAATGTATTCAGAAACCAGCCCTATGGTTATCTTAGAATCTTTAAATAGTAACATTAGACATCTGTCTGTTCTTCTTTTCTTTTTTTTTTTTTGTTTGTTTGTTTGTTTCTCAAACTTGGGTTTTACTCTGTCAAAAACCATGCTGAAATGAGAAAAACTGCATCACAGTAGCCAGCCACTTTTGGAAATTAAAATTAGTGTTTGGCTTGTGCATGAGTTAGAGGTAGTTTCTGTAATATGTTCAGTTGCTGGGCATGTTGATCTGGTTTTCAAAGTTCAATGGCTTTGCCAGTTGCCAGGCCTAGATAATGTGGTGTAAGCGTTTACAAAAGTAAGTGGTGTTTGTACAACAGTGATTATTAAAGAGATCTAGTGGCTCCAGTTATGTAATCCAACACCTATAACAATAATTAACACTGGCTAGCTGAGTGCAAGGCGTGTAATACACTTTTAAGACTTTACAGTTGGGTCTAAATGCCTGCTATATGACATCAGAACCTTTTTTAAAAAAGTTTTATATGGTTAACTCTTCAGGCTCTGGCTGAGAGACTGTAATCAGTGTATTTGAGACTCTCCATTGTTTGTTTTTGATTCCAGTGTTAAAGATATGGGCTTACCTATAAAAGCGGTACTGCCACAGCTCCCAGCAGCCTTCCACACCCCAGCTGCAACAGCAACCCCACCTAGAAGGAAGTTTTAAAAGTGGGTAGGGACAGCGCTCTATCCCTGCCTGCTCTTAAAACCTCTTTCTTGACAGGGCACTCTGTAAGTGGCCAGAGTACCGCTAGGGAATTTTCAGAGTGGGCGAGGGCAGTGTACTGGCCTTGCTCCCTTCCCTGCCCTAGTGGTGGTCAGACTGCTTGCCAAGAGCCCCTCAGAGTCCAGGGCCTGGGCTCGACTGAACCCCCTCACTCCCTGGTAGCTGCGCCCCTGACTTCGAGAACCACTGCTCGAAGCATACCAAGCTTTTTGCCTGGGTGTTCCCATTTTGAGACTTCTGTATTATCCTGTGATCCCAGACAACAGGAAAGACATCGGTTGGGAACCTGAACCCCTTGTATTCATGGCCCACAGTTTGAGAACCTCTGGCTTAGAGGTGACATACCAAATTTAAGATGGCTTTTAAAAGAAATCCACTTTTTTTCTGCTTGTGTACTCTTGATGTCGTCCCTCCCTCCCACCCCCAAGTATTGGAAATAAGAGGTCCTTGTATTCTTGAGGTTCTTCTAGAGGACTCTAGTAAAAGTTTTAGAGAACTAGCCAGTCATGTCACTTGGGACCATAAATGGATCTGTATCATTGCCTTCTTTCCACAGAGGTAGAGGTGGGATGCTCGAGTCAACCAAATGGGACTGGCTTTTCCTCTCCTCCCCCCCGCCCCTGGCGCCCCTCCTTTGTGGCAGTCTACGTATCATAAAGGAGTATTGGGGAAACACCATTTTTCATAATTTTCAGTTGATCTTTCATAGAAAATGCCCTAAAATAATAATGTTTTATTCCTGGTAACTGCCATGTGTGCACTGTCTACTGCTTTCTTTCTATTTTTGATCCCCCGAGCAACAATTTTTGTTTGTAATTGAAAAGCCCCTGTCTACTTGTGGCCTGAATTTAATTCAAAGCAGACAAATGGAAATCTACAGTTGACATGAACATGTCATCCATGTTTTAATCATGTTCTATTGTCTGTCTCTAGCTGATATGGAACAATGATCTGTGGTGCCACAAACGCAAGTGTATTGGTCTTTTCCTCAGTGGAACTCCATTGTTCTGTTTAAGCTTCAACGATCCTTCCACTTTTCTTCTTATCCGCTCATCAGCAATGGGCACCCTCTTGAGTTAGCAGTGCTGACCAATTACCCAGAGGCATCACTGCTAAACTAGGGTCACGGCTACTGTGCCATATCTTGTGTGCGCACTTCCTTCCCGACCTTGTTTAAATTCAGTGTTACTCTCGCTTCACTGGCATGTTGTTCTTGACTGACATGTGGGTCTTGTTTGTGGAGTTGCTTTGATGGCTCCTTATAACTTGGACAGTGCATGGAAGGGGAGAGTAGTCAGGGACCTGCATTTGCTGTGGTTTCACCGTTGGTGGTGATAGTTTCTCCATTGATGGCAATGGGAGAAATACAGTGAACACAGGTCCCTGAGTAGTTGAGAAAGGGATTGGAAAAGGGGGGTGGGGCACCCTTTTACCTTTAAACAGGTGTATAGATTATTAGTCTGTCTTTGGTTTTGAATTTAAGATGACAAGGAGAGCAAGCAACCTTCACTCATGTTAGCCATAAGGACTTGTATGGGATGTGTCTTTAGGATTAAAAAAGGTCCATAGCAATATAAATGATCTGCTTACTTCAGTTTTCTTCTCTGTACTCTCTTAGAGATGTCATAGTCACAAATCATAACCTGTGGGTTTGTATATTTGGTGTCTCTTGTCCAAGGGAGTAATAAATTCCAATTATGAAACAAAAAACATAAAAGACCAAAGTTGCCTCTAATTTATTGTCTTATAAGCTGCAACTTTAAAGGTGTGTGTGGTTGGTGTGTGTGTGTGTGTGTGTGTGTGTGTGTGTGTGAGAGTGGGGGAAGTTAATGACAGGGCTCTTAACTTTCTATTACAGACAGAACTAATGGGGATAGAAGTCAATTTTGTGCTTGCACTTTTTCATGTTTAATGGGGGGGTTGTTTTATTTTTGCTTTTATGTTTTGTTAGGGTTTTTTTTGTACGGGATTGCATAAAAAGGCATAGCTCCTTTTTATGTCTGTATATGGTATAGAAACTCCTGAAGGACAGACCCACTCAAAGAAGGTAGTGGAACATAATACAACAGATGTGTTAAATAGGAAATGTGAGTTGCTGTACTTTTCTACAGTCCTCGCAATTGTAGATGGTGCTGTATGTGCCACACCTGAATGACTTGCAGTATTTGCTACTTGAATCTGTACAATCTCACGCTCATGTACAAAAGTTCAGTTTTCTGTTTGTAATTGTGTAACGAAACATTCCAGACATGGTTGCCTCTGACTTAATCTGTTGAACAGCTTTTAGAAGCACAGAAATGGTGGCAAGGATGTAAGTTCTAAATCAAGTGCTGTGTATAGTGCTGAGATGGATTTAACTCTAGTGTGTTGTGGAAATAAGCAGGATTCTCCTCTCTTATAAAATTTGAGGAGGGTTTGAAATAATGAGCTCTGGTTCCCCTTTTCAACAGAAATTCAACTCGGCTTTACATTCCTGACCGACAATGAACCTATTTCAAAAACATGTCTCTTCTCCACTGGTCCAGTGTATGTTGAATTAGAAAAGCCTGTCTTGCAATGTAGACGTTTTGAATTTTCAACAGCCATGTATTTCCGATAAATATGCAAGACCCACTTTTTATAGGGACAGAAAAAGCAAGAGTTGATACTTAAACGCAAGGAGGAATGTGCTCTGGAGCAACTCTAGTGGGGCGCGTAAGAATAGAACAGTTTTTCAGAAAAGGACTGTTTTGGAATTTAACAGTATTTACCCTATAGTTCCAGGTATGTGGCCCTCCCCCAATGTAGGGCAACTACACACAGACTAGACTGTCTGATGGCCTATGTTGACCTATAGTTGGACAAATGTCAGGGGATAAGCTATTGCTTTGCATAGCTTTGGGATTCCAGCCATTCTTTGAATACCCTGCAATAAACTTTCCTTTTCAAAGTGTGGAACACATTAAAACCTTGTTAAATATTGTCTGCAAAATACATGGTGGTGGTTAAACGTCTGCCCTTCCTCTGTGGTGTTCCCTGTCTTATTGGCCCCTAAAACTAAAGAGACTAAACAGGCAAAACTAAAGAGTTTGCTCCAGAATGGGAGACACTGCTCTTTGCTTTCCTCCTCCAGGTATTTATTATTTACCTTATTATCCGCTTCTTCTCTAACTTAAGTGTACTGTACAGTGCCATAACGCCACCATACTGAACGTCCCAGGTTGAGCCTTCCATGGAATAGAGCTCTGGAGCAGAAGGTAACTTCTGAAAGAATTTTCCTCCAAAATCTTTCATTGTGAGGGAAAGGGTGGTGCAGTAAGCTGAGAGAGGAGTGAGGGGGACTGGCAGCAGCTGGCCTTGGACTGGCTATCAAAGGGGAGTTTTCCTAGTGTGGAAGTGGTTGCACTCCATAGATGTCACTATTGAAGCAATGGCCTGCAGGGTGTGGGGCAATGGAGGAGTAAATTGAATCTCATGTCCCTGGTGTAAATCTATAGAGCAAAAAGAATACTGCACTGGATTTTAAGAATTGAGAAGGAATGGTATCCTGCCCACCTCTTGCCAACCAGGAGGCAGACTGATGGTCTGGGTATCTGGGTATCTGGAGTTTTTGTTCAGTATCTGGAGTTTATGTGTAGTAGGCAATATCTGGAGTAATGCAACCAGCTGTGGTTTCGGATCCTAACTGTGCTGGAATTTGCTTGTGGCAGTCAGAGAAATTGATGGCATTGCAAAAATCCACATAACATTTTGTATTGCTTGAACAATGAGCTGTTAACCATCAAGAAGTAGGAAAGGAGAAACTTTGTCCTTAATCAGTGCTGTTCTCATCCTTTTGTAGTATTTTTTGCTGAATGCCATGGCATTGGGCATACAAACACTTGCTAAATTGAAACACATACGTTGTTGCACTTTGTAGAAATCACAAACTGGGAATTAACTGAAAATACACTTGCCTACTTGTTCTGAACAGCTGCTCCTAACCTGGAGATTTCTGGCTATTGGTCTGCATTTTGGGGAGTGTAGGGATTTAAGAACACCAGTTGGATTTTGTGCTTGCTTGCTCCCTCCCTGAGCATTTTAAAATACAAGCGTCTGCATGCCAGCATCTCTGCTGCTGGAATGCTGCTTTTTTCCTCAGTCGTGTGCAAAGGATAAAGGGCTTTTGGATAGTGGAATATATTTCGAGTACTGCTCACATGGACAAGAAATCCCCTGATCCTGTACCACAAAAAGAAACCTTTTTAGAGACCATGCACTGGAGCAGATGAAAACCTGGGTTGCTATAAAAACTGATCTACTATACGACTTTGTCTTTCTCTGAGAGATCTCCTGCCGCTCAAATTTTAGCACTCTCCTTTAGCATCAGCCATGGTAACAAAATAAACTGAATTGTCATGAATTTGAGAGACATAATGTGCATTGTATATTTGCCACTGTCCTTTTAAACAGCCTTTAAAATAGTTCAAGACTTATTGTTGGTGCTATATAGATAATCTGTTCCTTCAGCAGCACAATTACTGTTTTGAATTTTGATTTTATTTTTATATCCCGCTTTCTCCTAATTAGCTCACGGTGGTTCACAAATTCAATTTGGGCATAGGTCCTACACAGTGGACCTCACAACCCAATACAGATTAAACACACGTCCTACATGTCAGCAAGTCTTTATTAGGATGTAATTGTTTTCTTTTGTATGGCCACTCGTTTTATCAGAACAATTGCTAGTCTTAAATGCTTTGCTTAGTACAGAAGGGTGGGGTTGGTAGTGGTTTTCCTGAGGTCAGTATTTCTCCAAGGCTGTCTGCTCTGATAAATTGCATTGAACTTGTCTGCATTTCTTAAACTGAAGGAAATGCCATGTGGGGTAAATATATCTCATGAATTCTGCCATAGCTGGCTAGGAGCAATCTCCTAGGTAACCAGGCATTTACTAGCATAACTCAATATAACACTATTGAGGCATTTACTATCATAACTGAGTAGCAAAAATAGGCCTGTCAGTAACAACTGTGTCAGTGAAAGAGGAAAAAGTGCAGCATTTATGATTAGATACATGTAGCTTAAAATTATCTGTTTGTGGGCCAGTGAATAATTTAACATTTTTAGGACAGTCTCAGCGGCTGGCTTGTTGGGCTATGATCATAGTGCCAAGCTTGTTGGGTCGGAAAGGGCTGATAGCATTTAAGATGAATGCTTGGTGTTTGGGTCAGGGAACAGACAAAGAAACATGAAAAGATCTCTCTGCCGAATCCCCTCCAGCCAAACTGGAACGCCATCAACTTGCTTGTGTATGTATGCCCTTGCCCAACAAAAAAAACGTTTAAAGAATCTTAAATTAGCCTGTGAGTCTTCATTGTGGGCTTTCCTCATTGTTACAGCACTGAGATAATGACTTCTGGAGGACACAGTAGGCTTCTTATATATACATTCAAATATGGCATAATATAAAATCAAATATGGCATGATATAAACCTAGAAAAATAAGCTATTGTATGCAGCAGCAGAAATTTCTGCTACGTATTGCAGGCTGAGATGCTGGGTGGGTTTTTTTAAAGTCCCCAAGTGGGTAAAGGTTCAGTGGCTCTTGGACCCTAAATAATGTAGGTGTGTTTGAAATCTGACACAGAGGTCATAAGCAGCAATGCTAGTTATTTTATATTTCTGACTTGAAATAAAATTCTTCACCCTGTTCAATGTTATATCTGCAGGCTGTTGCCACTCTAATGCCACTGCTGTCTTAACACTTCCAGTCACGTAGCTTGTATACTGTCAGGATGTATGGCATGCCTGGATAAAGCTCAGACTGGCTGTCGTCCACTTTCCACTTGGTGTTTCCTGTTTGACATTAACAGTTTTGAAAGAGGTTTTCCAAGGCATGGAAATACATGAGTGACTCCTTCTAGAATTATTATATTTTTTAAAAAAATATTCAAGAGAATTACTTATGAACTATTGGATTTCCATAATGCACCTAAATTTGTAGCTAACGAATTGTATTATCGTCATGTTAAATCCTTTTGAAAATGAGGTGGTTCCGTTTTCATATATTAGAATGGGAAGGAGGATTGTCATAAGGGCATGCTTTTCTCCCACCGAATTATGCATGCAGAACTTAAAGGTGAATTAAAATAAGTCTAATGAAGTGGTGGCTTTTGTTCAAGGTGTAGGCCTTGGGTTACCTCAATGCTGTTAATGAAGTCCATAGTACAGCGGATTATGGGTTGTAGTGCCATCTGCACAATGGCTGTTCCACAGTTCACATACTCTGCTGTGGTGCTCTTGTAGTAAAAGAGAATGGCAGGAGTGACAGCCTGTGTAAAAATGAATGGACAGTTTTGTGAAAGGGAAGGCAACATATGTTAATGCCACCTCCAAACAGTGTCCTCTCCCCCAATCTCATGACAAGCTTAATTTTATTTTTACTTTCTAAATTCATTTCCTAGTTGTTGGGGTGTCTATTGTACATCTACAATGTACATTTGTATGCAATATCTACACACAGTGCTTGCCACCATTCTAGCTTTCTAACAAGCTTTGCCTTTGCTGTCTCGAACCCTGCAGCAACCCATGGAATGAACATTGATTTGTGGAGGATTGTTCACTGGAATGTATCCAGGGAACTTGTCGTCAGACCTGTGGAGGAGCTAAACACAATGAAGAATCAACATTTGTTCACCATGCTGAAGAAATTGGTCGTTTGTGCCACCATAAAGATTAGGGAAATATTTACCACTCTAGTTTCTGGAAGAGAGACCTTCTTGACAGCTCTTGATAGAGAGAGGGAGAAGGGAAGGGGAGAGCAAGTCACAGCTTGGTTCTACCTCCCCATTTCAAGCAGTGTTTCTTACCCTAGCTGCTTGCAAAGCAAATGCTCTGCTGGAGGCTCCATTCACACTGTGGCACTGAAAATGATGGAGTCCAAGTGGCATTCACTACCTTAAATCTTTGCCAAAAAGAGGGGGGGGGGGGAGGGAGGAAAGCTCTCTGTTTAAGCTGCCAGCTGATGGACTTCCCCCTAGTGGGTGGAGTCCATAGCGTGGCAGCATAAGCAAGGAGAAGTATGATAAGCTTTAACACTTGTTCATGGAATCTGCCACGGAATGACATCCCACAGGATTGATCTCCCCCATGCATAGTCATCCCATCTTTAATGTATTCTCAGTTATACCCTGTGAAATAGGAGAGTGCTGTTATCTCCACTGTAAAGATGGAGATGTGAGGCTCAAGACCTAGAATACGTTCCCAAAAGCTTCTTCAATCATTGTTAGCCGAGTTACTCTGAAAGAGTACACTTGAACCACAATTTGGTGTATGATACAAATCCCCCATCTAAACATGTTTTAACCACCCTGATTGTGAATACAGCAGCATGCAACATGTGCGCTAAGGGGGTGCTTCAGGGATCTTAATCTGGAAAAGCCAATTGTGAGAACACATCCTAAATAACTTGCTCAGGGTCTCACCCGAAACATGTTGCAGAGCAGAGAACAAAAACCTCAAGTAGCACCATATTTGCTGAACCACATCATTACTCTCCTTTCCAAGAGAGCATAAGGTTGTGCTAAGCCTGCATTTTCATAGTGACAATTCTCCTGCAATTGCACTACCAGCAGTTGGGGTTTTAGAGAGTGCCAATTATTGTGAAGCTCTCGAATTAAAATCAGGATTGTTGGCAACATTGAGTATAAGCACTCTGGTGACTGACCAGGTATAGTCAAGAGCTAAAAGCAATGTATTGTGTTAATGGTTGTGTATAAAACCTGAGACTGCTGCAGCCCAGAGGTTTAATTTACATTGACTTTGTGAAGCGTGTGCCAAACGTTTAGCTACAATTGTAATCAAAACCACTTCAGCATACAACTTAGAGCATCTGAAAGCGGTTTGTGCATGCTTTGTGTTTGCTTTGTAAATAGATGGCAACTCTTTCCTGAGAAGACTATGGAGGACATATCCGTTTCTTGAATACTTACCTAAATGTGTTGTATATTACGCTTCAGTGTAAATAATGCTGTGGCGAATGCATTAACAGCTACTACTGTCTGCCAAGAAATAGGTTGTTGCAAACTTTGTTCTCATAACATTTGCCAGGAATTTTTTTTTCTTGTTTGAAAACATGTATGGCCAAGACTAAAACCAACCCATTTTTTTAAATTTCCAGGCATACAAAGCATACTGGGTGGGAGGCTTTGAAAGTACAAACAGAAATGGCTGCCTTGTAATTTAATGTTGTTCTTCGAGGATCTCCGTGATTCTCACTAATGGGATTCACTTCCTGCTCTGCAGGTACCGGAAAACCTCTTGTCAGCAGTTTCCAGGTAGAAAATGTCCTGGAAAGAACTGGAATAAGGTGAGGGCTCCACCCCTCCTCCCTCCCGCACGGAAAGTGTGGGCACCAGTTCGCGCGAGAGGCTATAAAAGGGGGCGGAGCCCTCGCCGCCTCAGTTCCTTCCAACCATGTTGGAAGACCTCCATGCTTCTCAGCACTGTTAGTTAGCAAATTTAGAAAAATATTAGTACTAGATAGAAGAGGATTTTTCCTCCACCACTATCTTCGCCGGCTCTCAGGGCCTCCCCGGGGCTCACCGCCTTCTCTAGGGCCGGCAAAGCATGCCCAAGCAGCCGGGCTTCAAACGCTGCGCATAACGGGCTTCAAACGCTGCGGAGAGGGGCATAACACAAGGACCTGCCCCTATTGCGCCAAGTTAACCCAGCGCACCCTACGTACGAGAGCCCTGCAGCTGCAGGAACTTTTGACTAAAAAGGCTCTCCAGGGCGGCGAAGATGGGCCGTTGTCACTCTCTTCCCGTTCGGCGCTAATGGATCCTCCCGCTGTTGCTGCTGCGCAACCCCAGGGGCTAGCCCCCAGACGGATCTCTCCAGAGCTGCGAGCGGTCTCTCCATTGCACTCGGTTACCGCCGCTACCGCCTCACACTCTGTGACCACCGGCTCCGCGCGAACATCCTCTAAGGATCGCCACAAGCGCCAGGGCGAGCACAAGAAAAAGAAGAAGCGGTCCCGCAGCGCCGATGAAGCGGCTCTGCGTTCACTCCTGGTTAAGACCTTGTTCTCCCAACCAGCACCGGGACCATCCTCCCCGACACCTGCCCTGACTAGGGCGGCGTTAATTCCAGTACTGTCGAGGGTCACCATACCTCCTCCGGCCCTGGCTAGGGCGGAGACAACTCCGGCACCTCCGGTACCTGACATAACCACACTGGTGGTATCGGAGCGCCATGACTCCGACTTGCTGGCCTCTCATCCCCTCCTCCAGGGATCTCAGAGGCATCACCAGTCCCCCTCGGGCTCCATATATAGAGATGAGACTGATCTTAACCAGCGCCCAGGACCTTCCTTTTATGAAAGATCACGTCACTTATCTCGGGATCATCACTCCCGTTCGCCATGCTTCTGCTGCTCCCCTCGGGACGACTTCCGGTACTGCCATGATGACTTCACCAGGTACCGCCGGCCCAATCCAGTCCACTACCACAGCTACGATCACTGCGAATACCGGTACCATGGACACCCATCATGTTCTCGTTCGCACTATGAAGGGGACTTTTCCACCTTTGACCAGCAGGCCCTCCCCCTGCCGCCATCTCAATTCGTGCCCCCGGCACCGCCTAGGGCACCACCGACAGCTACTGTATCCAGGCCTCCTCCGGACTCTCCCAGACCTTCGCGCCACCATAGTGCCCGGCAACCTCCGGTACCGACGGTACCATTGGTACATCATCTGCCTCTACAGCCGTAACAGGTTCCAGTAACCCCCCCCAATACCGCTCATCCGCAACCAAGGTTAGACCCAACAAGAGGACCATCTCTCCTAGACTCGCTGCTAGCCCCGGCGAGAGACGCTCCCGTCTCTGTACCATTGGAGCAGGAGCACAAAACCTCGTCCGAGAGTGCTGGCTCTGAGTCCTGCTCCTCTTCTTTACAGGATGAGGATGAAACCATCTCACCACCACCACCCCCGATGCTATAGCGGACCCCATGTCCTCCCTCTCCACCGAGGACACCAAGACCTTTCAGGGCATGCTTAGGAGGCTAACCTCTGCTCTCCCCAACCTACCTACCAAGATTGTTAAAAAATCTCAATCTGGAACAGTCTTTGGGATCCTAGGATCCGGGGATTTGTGGCAAATTATGCTACCTATCCTAGACCAGTTATTAGAGCCCTCCAAATCCGTGTGGGCCAAACCCGCCTCTGCCCTACCCACCAATAAGTTGGCGGATACTCTTGACGCCATACCCAGAGAGGGAGCTGAGATGTTTTACAGACACACTGTCCCTAACTCCCTGGTAATAGCAGCTGCTTCCCTAAAGTCTAGGGCGGGCGGCCTCCAAACTTCCCCTGCTGACAAGGAGGGTAGACGCCTGGATGTAATAGGCCAAAAGATTTTCTCCTCTGAGACTTTCTCTCGGAGCTGTCAACTATGACTCAGCCCTTTGTGGTTACCAGCACTGGCTTTGGGCCCAACTGAATAGGGCCTTCGATCCGGCCCAGATCTTAGCCCTTCAACAAGAGGGAATGCAGATTGCCAGATTTCAGTTGACAGCCAATATGCATATAGCTGATGCCAATATCAGAGGTATAGCCTCTGCTGTCACTCCTAGGCGCCACGCTTGGCTACGCTCTACCGCCCTAGCCCCCAAAAACAAGGCCCACATCGAGGACCTTCCCTTCGATGGGGAGGGTCTATTTGCGGCCTCCACTGATGACACCTTAAAGAAGGTGAAAGAAATGTGCCAGACTGCCAGGTCCACGGGGGTAATTTGCTCTGTTAGGAAAAGGTCCTTTTACCCCTCCTCCACCTCCTATGCTTACCACCCGTACCAGTCTAGACAACGCTACCTATCCTCCTCTCAGGGCAATCGGGGATTTTTGCCCCAGTTCCAGCAGCAACAGCCATCTTCCACCCAGCCCCGTAGGCGCTTCCAAAAACAGAGGGGCAGGGGCAAGTCATCCTCTACCTCATCTGCTGGACCCCTTTCCAAGCAGTGCTTTTGAGGTTGTCCAGGTCAAGGGAGTTTCTCTTCAACCTCCTCCTTTCCGTAATCGTCTCTGGCCCTTCTACCATCTTTGGGCCTCACTCACCTCAGACCGTTGGGGTTAGAGAGATCATCGCCTGTGGGTACTCTATCCAGTTCCACTCTCTACTGTCCGATTCCCCTCCCCCACCCCTTTGACACACACACACACACATACCCCGAAACCTCAAATACTACTTGAGATCCAGGAACTTATCTCCAAGGGGGCTATTGAAAAAATACCACGGTCTCAGCAAAATACCGGGTTCTATTCTAAGTATTTTCTCGTCCCTAAAAAGGATGAGGGCTTCCAGCCTATACTCGATCTTTGCCATCTAAACAAGTATATCGGGAAGTTTAGATTTCACATGACCTCCTTCCCATTATATATCTGGGCCTTCAAGAAGGAGTTTGGATGGCCTCCCTTGACCTTAGACACTTACTTTCATATTTCCGTTAAAGTCCCTTATCGACGCTACTTAAGTTTTCTCGTAGGAAATCGTCACTTCCAGTATTCTGTTCTCCCCTTCGGCCTGTCTACAGCCCCCAGGGTGTTCACAAAGTGCGTGGCAGTGGTTGCAGCCCACCTCAGAACTCTGGGCATACGAGTGTTCCCGTACTTGGGCGGCTGACTGTTTGTGGCTCCATCCTCTCGTACGTTAACAACCCATCTCAACTTGGCACTAAAGACCCTGCAGGATCTGGGTTTTATAAATTACAAAAAGTCTCACCTCGTCCCTATGCAACGACTTCAATTTATAGGGGCCGTCCTCGACGCCAATCTGACAGGAGCCTTCCTACCAACAACAGGTTCCACAACCTGCTTGTAACCATCCTACCCCTTCAGACGAAACCCAGAAGACTGGTACGATTCTTTCTCCGTCTCCAGGACTTGATGGCAGCTACCACTTCAGTAACTCCTTACGCTCGTCTCCACTTCCGAACTCTACAGCAATGGCTCGCAAAAGTCTACGACCTCACTCGCCATCCTCTCTCCATGCACATCGTGATTCCACAAGAAGTCTATCACGACCTCATTTGGCGACTTGTCCCCGACACGTACTCACCGGCATGCCCTTCGACCCTCCTCTGATGCACATCTCACTCACGACAGATGCGTCACTCACAGAATGGGGTGCCCACATCAACGAACTCACTGTGCAGGGTCTGTAGTCCCAAGAAGAGAAGCGCATACACATCAGCCTATTGGAGCTGCGCACCATCAGATGGGCACTTGCTGCTCTCCTCAACATCGTCAAAAACCACAACGTTCTAGTCCTCAAGGACAACACCGCAGCAATGTGGTATATCAACAAACAGGGAGGTGCAAAATCTACCCTTCTCTCCTTATAGGCACAAACCATCTGGACGTGGTGTATCTGTCACAGCATCCACCTACACGCTGTCCACCTAGCAGGACAGGACAACTCCCTAGCAGACCAGCTCAGCCGCAGATCCACCGACCAAGACCAGTGGACCCACAACGACCACGTTCTTTCGGAGATCTTTCATCTATGGGGCACCCCCACCACTGATCTTTTCGCCTCACAAGAGAATGCAAAACTGCCAAAGTTTTGAAGCAGGGCAGGATGCAATTCAGAATCGATCTCCGACGCCTTCGCCGTTTCTTGGAAAGGGTCCTTGCTATATGCCTTTCCTCCCATCCCTCTCCTATACAGCTGTCTCTTATACACATCTAGATGTGTATAAGAGACAGTGGTGTATCTGTCACAGCATCCACCTACACGCTGTCCACCTAGCAGGACAGGACAACTCCCTAGCAGACCAGCTCAGCCGCAGATCCACCAACCAACACGAGTGGACCCTCAACGACCACGTCCTTTCGGAGATCTTTCATCTATGGGGCACCCCCACCACTGATCTTTTCGCCTCACAAGAGAATGCAAAACTTCCAAAGTTTTGCAGCAGGGCAGGAGGCGATCCAGAATCGATCTCCGACGCCTTCGCCATTTCTTGGAAAGGGCACTTGCTGTATGCCTTTCCTCCCATCCCTCTCCTATACCTGTCTCTTATACACATCTAGATGTGTATAAGAGACAGCTCCTATACAGAGTCCTCCACAAAATCCAGACGAAACAGGCTAACGTCATCCTGATAGCCCCGGCGTGGCCTCGCCAGCCCTGGTACCAAACTCTTCGGGCCATCGACGTAGTCGATCTCCCTCTCCTTCCCGATCTTCTTTCGAAGGACCAGGGGTCGATCCTCCATCACGACCTCCGGTCGCTCCACCTCTCCGCCTGGCTCATCAAGTTTTAGTACATAATGCCTCCCCCGAAGTGACTACGATCTTGCTTAACTCCCGTCGCCCATCGACCCGGGCGTGTTACTCTGCAAAATGGAAACGCTTCGCGTCTTGGTGTGCAACTCTACCCTGCGAATTACACGATTTGTCGATGAACCACGTCTTCCGGTATCTGTTACACCTTCACAGTTTGGGCCTATCTATATCTTCACTCAAGGTACACTTGGCTGCGCTGTCCCTGTCTCTTATACACATCTAGATGTGTATAAGAGACAGGAGTTTTCCATACACTGGATGTCAAACGGGCGCTCTCATTCTACCTTTCTCGAACTCGCCCCTTCAGAGCTTCGGATGCCCTGTTCATATCCTACGGTGGTCAACGTATCGGAGTAAAACTCACGTCCCAGAGACTTTCTAAGTGGGTCTTGCTCTGTATAAAAAGATGTTATGAGCAAGCTGGCAGGCCTCTTCCTTCCCACCTTCGTGCTCATTCTACAAGAGCAGTTGCCTCTTCGATTGCCTACTTCCTTGAAGTCCCTATACAGGACATCTGTAAAGCAGCCACGTGGGCCTTTGTGCACACTTTCACCCAAGCACTACTCGCTGGATTTGACCGCAACGTCAAATTCCAGCATTGGCAGAGCAGTATTGCAATCCATCCTTCATCAACCTCCTTGACTCCCTCCACCAGAGGTAAGTCTTTCTCTCTGCTTGTCACTCTCCCATTAGCGAGAATTGCAGAGATCCTCAAAGAAGAAATAGAGGTTACTTACCAGTAACTCTGTTATGCGAGAGAGCTCTGCGAATTCTCACAACCCGCCCAGCCTTTCCCTCTGTCTCGGAGGTACCTCTCGGTCTTCCTGGGATGGGATTGGAAGGAACTGAGGCGACGAGGGCTTTGCCCCCTTTTATAGCCTCCCGCTCTCGCGCAGACTGGAGCCCGCGCTTTCCGTGCGGGAGGGGGAGGGAGGAGGGGCGGAGCCCTCACCTTATTCTAGTTCTTTCCAGGACATTTTCTGCCTGGAAACTGCTGATGAGGTTTTCCGGTACCTGCGGAGCAGGAAGTGAATCCCATTAGTGAGAATTCGCGGAGCTCTCTCGAAGAACAGAGTTATTGGTAAGTAACCTCTATTTGTGTAAGTTGTAAACTCTTAAACATTTAGGCTAGGGTTTTCCAAAAGGAGGTACCTAAAACTTAGATGTTTTCAGATGTTATGATAGCCCACATTTCTATGCTCTGCCCCACTAGGAAATGTGGGCTATCGTAACGCCGAAAACCACTGCCAGATGTTAGCCCAGGTGGTTCCCTGGGTGGTGGTGGCACTTAGCCTGAGCTATAGGTTGGGGATTTCCCCAACTCACAGTCAAGGCTAAGAGCTAACCCCACCTGGGAACCGTTGCCTGACTGTTGGGTGTAAACATGCTGTAACTTGTGTTAGGCCGCTTTACACGCTGTGGTCCAGGGTGATGGCAGAGGCAGGGTGCCATGGGGTGGTTGGGGGCGAGCCACTTCACATACTGTGGGGGCATGGACTGAAAACTCTCTTAGAATTATGTATGGCCCTTTTCACACAGTCGAACACTGATAAAATGGGTGTTACATTTTATTATACATGCTGCAGGTGTGCTCTATGGGTGCCCTGCAACATGTATAATAAAATTTAACACCCATTTTGTCGGTGTTAGTGTCTGTATGAAAAGGGCCCATGTTTGGAAGGTAAAAAGAGGTCTGCCAACCTCGTTATCCCTTTTTGCAAAACTTCAAGGCTGCAGATCATTCTAAAAACAATAGTCAGCCTAAAATTTCCCAAACAACTTATCAGCCCTTCTCCCCTGGCAGGGTTCATCATTCTAGATCTTCTGAAGCCTGATGGGTCCATGTTTTCTATGTCTTCTGTTTTGCATATTCACTTCAGCTTTGAACAGAGCCAAAAATATAATAGACCCTAGCTGTTATGTTTGTTATATAAATAACTTACCTATTTTTTTATATATTGCACTTCAGGGAGGGAGGGAGAGAACACTAGGCATTCCTCATGAGCAAGGAAATTTTTCTGTCTGTTTGTCATTACCGACAACTGCTTGTAATTTGGTGAACTGAAAAGCTTTTTAAGTTATCATGGTATTTATTCTCTACAGTTGACAGAATTGCTAAAACATAATAGTGCAGTTCCTTACATACTCTACTGTTCTCTTTACATTAGAGTAACACTGAACTTGAATTTGATTCAGTTTTTGTTTTTTACAGTGATAACTTATTTATTTTATTCATATTTTTACCCCACCCTTCCCTGAAGACTCAGGGAGGCGCACAAAAAACATAAAATACAATTTAAAAATATTCAAATAGGATCCACAAAAAACCTTACCCAATCCCTATCCCCGCCTGCCAAAAGCTTTACTAAAAAGAAAGGTCTTACACTGCCTCTGAAAATGGTTCTGGCTCAGACGAACCTTCAGGGGGAGGGAGTTCCACAACATTGGGGAATGCCCCCATGCAAGCCCCCATCATGCTGATGAATGCCAGATGGAACCCATAGGAAGGTGCTCTCAGCTGACCACAGGGGCCGCAATGGGGCATGGTAGGAAAGGCGGTCTTGTTAGGTACATGGGGCCCAGGCCACTTAAGGCTTTAAAGGTCAAAACCAGCACCTTGAATTGTGCCCAGAAAGCTACAGGTAGCCAGTGCGGACTCCAGACCACTTGTTTAATGTGCTCGTGATGACTCATCCCCAAAAGGAGCCAGGCTGCCACTTTATGCACCAGCTGCATCTTCCAAACAGTCATCAAGAGCAGCCCCACGTAGAACACATTGCAGTAATCTTGCCTTGAGGTGATGAAAGCATGGATGACAGTGGCCAGATCCGAATAGGAAAGAAAAGACCAGCCTCCTCCCCAGATGAAGTTGGTGAAAAACGCTCCTGGCCACCGCTGCAACCTGATTATCCAGGCACAGCAAGGGGCTCAAGAGTACTCCAAAGATGCAAACGTGAGATGACAAACAAGGGTCGGACCCCATCAACAATAGGAGTCCCAATTCCTCCCTAGTCATAGGGACGGTCAACCATTATCACTTCAGTCTTGTCAGAATTTAGCATCAGTCGGCTCACCCTCATCCACACCCCAACCTCAGGCAGGCATTGGGTAAGCATTGAGATTGGAGGACCTGTGTCAGATGAAAAAGAGGTAGAGCTGGATGTCATCAGCATATTGGTGACACCACACTCCAAATTGTCTCACCCAGCAGCCACATATACACATCGAACAAGAGGGGAGACTAGATGGGACCCATAGGAGAGTGAGGGAATGACTAGCAATCACCCATCCCCACCCACTGAGACCTCCAAGACAGGAACAAACTGAACCACTCGCGCAGTCCTGTGCAGCCTTGCCAGATTCTGTAGATGTCACAACATCTCAATCCACTGTTAAAGGCTGCTGAAAGATCTAACCAGATAACAGGGTTCAATTCCCTTTCAGTTTCCAGAGACAGATCATCGACCAAGGCCACAAACGCAGACTTCGTGCCATACCCAGGACAAAAGCTTGACTGAAATGGGTCCAGGAATCAGACCGCATCGAGATGAGCCTGGAGCTGTTGGACAACCATCCATTTAGTAAACTTCCCTAAAAATGGAAGGTTAGAGACAGGGAAATAGCTGGCCAGGGAGTCACCATGGTTTCTTGGTGGTTTCGTAAGGGCCGGACAACTGCATTTTGAAGAGTGTCTGGCATCCTACTGTCCAAAGAGAGGCGTTGACGACAACCCCAACATGTCCTGGCTGGCTTTCACCAGGACACATCACTCCAAGCAAATTCTTCACATCTGTGGAAGATACCAGTTGAAACGGATTCGAACAAACAGGACAAGGCTGAGCTTCCATAACCCTAAACTCGGACTCAGTAGTTAAAATAGCAGCACCCTATATGGTGGTAAATACAAGTGACTTTTATCTGCCAAGTTAATAAAAATATCACAGCGGGTAGTAGATTATTCTAATTCCTGATGGAGACAGGCTGGATTAACCAGACCTCTCACCACCCAGAATAGCTGCACCAGATGAGACTTCGCAGATGCAAGGATTCCAGAGAAGAAAGCTACCTTTGCTGCCATCATAGCCACAGCATAGTCCTTCAAACGCGATCTATGCCGCAAGTTGAACACCACCAGCGCTCTAACCGCCTACCCTCCCACTTCAGCTGCTTCAGGCCATCTGTATACCATAGGAACCTGTGTTGTTAACAGTGGTGGGAGCAGATGCCTGCGAGCAACCATGTCGATGGCCATGGTAAAAATATCATTCCATAAGGTGACCAGGTCATCGACAAAGTAGTCATCAAGGTCAGTGGATATATCTGCTAGAGAGTTCTGAAAACCAGTTGGATCCGTTAATCTCCGGGGGCAGATCAATCTAATGGTCCACTACCCTGATGAGGGCATAGGAGGACAGGGATCTGAACTTTCAGTAGGTAACAGTTCGACCACAACAGGGTGTTGTAACAATCCCGCTGACAATTGGAACCCCTGTTTCCAGACCGGTGCAAAACATCAAATCCAGCATGTGTCCTGCCTCGTACGTGGGGCCAGATATTATTCGGGATAGGCCCATGCTTGTCACATTGACCATGAACTCCTGCTTTGCCCCTAAAAGGCCAACCTCATCGTGTATGTTGCAGTCGTCCAAAACAATAAGTTTAGGTGACCTCAACACCACCTCAGAGACCAGCTGACTGGAGCAGTCAGGAAATCGGCTGTGCAGCAGGGTGGTCGGTGCACCAAATTCTCAAACTATCGTTGGCCATAAGAACATAAGTGCCATACTGGGCCAGACCAACGGTCCATTGAGCCCAGCATTGTGTCTCGGACAGTGGCCAATCACGGGGGCCTGGGAGAAGCACCCAACAGGTCACCATGCTATCCGTTCCCTGTGGGTCATCCCCAGGCTCCCGACAGTGAAGGATTTTGTTCCCCAATCCTATCTTCCAGAAACTTGTCGAAACCTCTCTTAAACTCAGCTATACTGCTGGCCTTGACCACCACCTCTGGCAGTAAATTCCACAACCTAATTGTACACTGAGTGAAAAAATACTTTCTTTTGTTTGTTTTTACTCTGCCACCTGTGAGTTTCATGGGGTGTCCCCTAGTTTTAGTACTAGTTGAGAGGGTAAATAACGGTTCCCTGTTTACAAATTCCACACCACCTCTATCCTATCTCCTCTCAGCCGTCTCTTTTCCAAGCTGAAGAGACCCAATCTATCAAGCCTCTCCTCATACGGGTGCTGTTCCTTACCCCGGATCATTTTTGTTGCCCTTCTCTGTACCTTTTCTAGTTCCACTATGTCTTTTTTGAGATAGGGCGACCAGAACTGCACACAATATTCAAGGTGTGGTCACACCATTGATTTGTATAGAGGCATTATGACATCCTCTTTTATTCTCTATTCCTTTGCGAATAATTCCTAACATTCTATTTGCTTTTTTACTGCTGCAGCACACTGGGCTGAGGATTTCAGTGTATTATCCACAATCACTCCCAGATCCTTTTCCTGAGTGGTAACTCCTAGCTTAGTACCCAGCATTGTGTACTCATAATTTGGATTATTT